>NQII01000781.1:0-80277 GCA_002778355.1 Clitarchus hookeri
AATAGACACTTTAGGTTTGCTCAATTTATGACCCCACATGAAGAAATGACAATCTTGCGGTAATGAGCAATTGTTTTACGAATTTTGAAAAACTTACCGTCCATTTTCAAGCTGTCCAATTTTATTTACTGCTGTTTTTTGTCTCTAAGAACATAATTTGCAAGTCATATCAGAGATTATGATGTAATGTTATTTGAAAGGGTTTGTTCTATGTAAATGTGTGGGTGGTAGGCTCAAAAATGATTAACCTGTCCTCTTTATGAATGCAGGCATTGTGTACTTTGTAATACACTAAACTTGAAAGATTTTAAAGTTTGTCTGTAGTGTCATTGGTAGATGTTGCTTGAACTGTCTATCACAGTTTACTAAACACCATATTCAGAGTCAATAAAAGCTGCACAAATAATTTTTACAGTGCGTAATATTAGAGGGAGAACTTATTTTCGACTGTTTTAAGTTATTTCCAGTAAATATTTAGTTATTGTTGTAATAAGAGTGAAAGTATTTTGTACTTGTTAAGTACATTTCGACAATACTGTTGTTGTTGCTAGACATTACTAACGTTGTTTGAAATTTACATACGTAACAAGTGTGGAATGTATAAAATGTTAGTCAGTGTAATTTTCATAATATTGTTAAATGGAAATTAGTGCTAGATTTCCATCTGCAGTCAAGTCAGCCTAAATTAATTTTTACACAGAATTGCTAAAATGTAAAATTTCTTGAACTTGACGTGTATCCTCTACCTATGTGTATTTGTCTCACTATGTTAATGTTTTTCACTATTAGTAGAATAAACTGTTACATTATATCTGATTAAATAATTTCAAGCCTTTGGTGATCCTTCAGAAGGAGCGGTACTGTAACAGCAGACTGACATTACTCAGTTTGCTTCAGCGTGGTGAGGGGATCCACCACCAGACTTGTACACAGGATTTGAAAATAGGAAGTGTTCTGGTTGGGACAAAGCTCTATCAACATTGCTTTCAGTTTTACAATGAACATAGTTTCGTGGTACAGCCCATTTATAAAAATGTTCAAGGGACAACCAAATAGAATCACTTTTAAGAGGATAGTTAAAACTGACATTGGCGCAGTTTGTTTATAATTTTTAAAATGTTGTTTAGTTTTATTTCTTTCAACTTCATGGGAGGGGTTTAACCCTCAAAATTTGGTCCTGGCCACAATTTGTTATATATCGTAAAATCCTTAAAAAATTTATGAAGGGACCAAAACATTTAGGCATATTTACCAGGGGCACTTCTTAAGAGAGTCAAATTAATTTGGTGCTTATTGACCATGTACAAATTACATATATAAATTTATGAAGCAGGGAAACTATTTAAAAACAAACTTCTTAAAATGTTTTATAGTAATGGGTGTTTGAAGTCACATTCATAGGAATGTTATGTAGCACAGTGTGTTGACTGTCTGTGTTTGCTGGTGTAGCTTGTTTGTGAAAGGCGAAGGGGTATGTTTACGAGTGGTGCTAACTTGGGCTTCATCCAGGCGGGAAATAAGGAATTAATATCAATGTTATGTTAATTTGAAAGCCTGATCAGACATAACATGCCACATAAATAAACTTTGACTGAAGCTGCAATTCTTATGCTTCATATGTTATGCCAAATAGTATTAAAAATGTCTACTCTTACCCAGGTTTCTCCAAGCTTTGTGGAATTGCAGTACCTACACATTTTCAAACTATTTTCCTAAATTTGTGCCATATAATTATAATTCATTAACATGTATGGTATCTTAACTCTGTTTAAAACACGAATTATATGACAACCCCAAACATCAATTCCTAGATTTACCACTTGTTGTTTAATATGTTATTGACGTCAAGTGGTGAGGAGATAGTTGGAGGCTGAGTTGCCGTTTTAATCCCAGGGCGCCAGGCCATTATTTTGCGCATAGCCACGCGGTGAGCAGAAAATTGTATCAGAGTTGTGATATTGCCACGTGGCTAATCAATTGATGCCAATAACGTATACCAAATCTTTTGCTTCACTGTTGGCCATGGAGCACGTCAAATGCAAGTACAGGGTGGCTGGGTCACATAAGCGTAGGAATTAAGGGGTACCACATGCATGTTAAATCCAAAGCTGTCCGGTATTTAATACACAGTAAAGAGACTGCAAAGTGCGCAGGGTGCTACATGAATTCAATTACAGTGTAAAGAAAGAGTGCTGCGTTGCAAATACATTTACATAAGGCCTTGTCTGAACCAGCCCATGGTACACACTAGTTACATGGAAAAAAACTCTAAGGTGACATTATTATTTAAGGGCCCTCAATATAACAGAATTACAATATCAATGAATGTTAAGTTTGATGCGTGACGTCTGGTGACTGACGACAAAGTCACAGTCGGGCAAGGTTTTAGTGTGTCGGTTTGAGATATGGGCGATATGACTGGGCTGACTTTATTGACTGCCTACCTGACCCCGGCTGGTATATAAGCTGAGGCGCGTGCCTTGATGGCACGGCACAAGGTCTAGTGTGGGCTTAACTGTCCTCTGCAACACTGGTTTACACACAGCCACTGGTTTACCTGGAGTGGGCGTAGCTCCTGACTTGGCCGCTGTTGCTGGCTGGAACTCGTGCTCGGTCTTTGGGTGGAGGTGGTGCTGCTGCTGGCAGTACTGATGGTAGCCCGCGGAGGGCTTCTGGTCCAGCAGTGCTGGAACCACGGGTTCGCTATACCCAGTGGGACCTGCAGCCCCTGACGGAAGTCGACGACAACTTGGTGCGGCTCGTCGGCAGTCTTGTAGAGTGACTACGCACACACACAAGCACGCAATCTCAATTGCTTTTCATTATGAAAGCAGATTGGGGAATGCCATTTTAGCTTGTACGCATTAATTAAATATAAATGTTGTAAATATGTATTCTTTAAATTTAAAATCCTAATATAGTTTTATGTATAGCAATGTTGATATCTTATTACAGAATGTGACTAAATGAAAAATACCATTTTGTATTACTCTACATATCCAAAGAGCCTGAAACCATTATTATATATTGAACATATCATAAAAAATTTATTTTGATTTATCATTTAATAATGTTTACCATATTGTATTTTCATACCATTGTTTATATATTAGAAGCATGAGCCATGTAATCATGTTACGTCTTTATATATTGGTGAAAATTAACATGTATTTATGTATATTATATAGTGAAAATTTTTTAAATATGATATTTTGTGTTGTAAATAGTGCTGTAGCAAAATCAAGGTGATGCATTTAATTTATGGGTAGCTCATAGTGTATTATTTTAAAACTTTTGTGAACTTGATATAATAATATGGTTTATGGTAATGCGGCCAAAAGTAGTGAATTTTCAGGATTAAACACCATTTGGATAGAAGAGTGAAATTGAAAGGGGATATGTGACAGATAAGTCTTTTGTGGAAAGTTGTGTTCCTGGAATAAGCCTTGGGCTTTATCCATCATGGATGTTGAGCTGTANACAGATAAGTCTTTTGTGGAAAGTTGTGTTCCTGGAATAAGCCTTGGGCTTTATCCATCATGGATGTTGAGCTGTAATACTGAGATTACCGAGCGCAACAGAAACTTGCTGAGTAATACATGAAATTATTCCTTGTGGCCTCACTATTTCTTGACTGTAAACATTTTGGCCTATTTACAATGTAATGTACATTTTACTGTATTTGGTTTAGTGCAGTGTTAAATGTGTATATTGGCAGCATACTTGTGCTCGGGAAAAGTAATTTTAATGTCATCAGACTAATTCTTTTTTTGTAATAGAACTGTAAACCCTTCTCAGAAACAAATTCTGGCTGCACCAGTATCATTATTGCTGAAATGTTAGATGTTAACATTGTCTTGTTTGTAAAAAGAATCATGTGTTTTATTTTTAGCATGTCTGTTGTATTATGCATTTGGGGTCATCATGTGTGTTAATCTCTAGAGCTGCGTGTATACTTAATATGTAGCAGTTCAATTCAGTTCTATGATGTATAACAGTTCCAGCACTGTAAAAAATACAATAGACACTTTAGGTTTGCTCAATTTATGACCCCACATGAAGAAATGACAATCTTGCGGTAATGAGCAATTGTTTTACGAATTTTGAAAAACTTACCGTCCATTTTCAAGCTGTCCAATTTTATTTACTGCTGTTTTTTGTCTCTAAGAACATAATTTGCAAGTCATATCAGAGATTATGATGTAATGTTATTTGAAAGGGTTTGTTCTATGTAAATGTGTGGGTGGTAGGCTCAAAAATGATTAACCTGTCCTCTTTATGAATGCAGGCATTGTGTACTTTGTAATACACTAAACTTGAAAGATTTTAAAGTTTGTCTGTAGTGTCATTGGTAGATGTTGCTTGAACTGTCTATCACAGTTTACTAAACACCATATTCAGAGTCAATAAAAGCTGCACAAATAATTTTTACAGTGCGTAATATTAGAGGGAGAACTTATTTTCGACTGTTTTAAGTTATTTCCAGTAAATATTTAGTTATTGTTGTAATAAGAGTGAAAGTATTTTGTACTTGTTAAGTACATTTCGACAATACTGTTGTTGTTGCTAGACATTACTAACGTTGTTTGAAATTTACATACGTAACAAGTGTGGAATGTATAAAATGTTAGTCAGTGTAATTTTCATAATATTGTTAAATGGAAATTAGTGCTAGATTTCCATCTGCAGTCAAGTCAGCCTAAATTAATTTTTACACAGAATTGCTAAAATGTAAAATTTCTTGAACTTGACGTGTATCCTCTACCTATGTGTATTTGTCTCACTATGTTAATGTTTTTCACTATTAGTAGAATAAACTGTTACATTATATCTGATTAAATAATTTCAAGCCTTTGGTGATCCTTCAGAAGGAGCGGTACTGTAACAGCAGACTGACATTACTCAGTTTGCTTCAGCGAGGTGAGGGGATCCACCACCAGACTTGTACACAGGATTTGAAAATAGGAAGTGTTCTGGTTGGGACAAAGCTCTATCAACATTGCTTTCAGTTTTACAATGAACATAGTTTCGTGGTACAGCCCATTTATAAAAATGTTCAAGGGACAACCAAATAGAATCACTTTTAAGAGGATAGTTAAAACTGACATTGGCGCAGTTTGTTTATAATTTTTAAAATGTTGTTTAGTTTTATTTCTTTCAACTTCATGGGAGGGGTTTAACCCTCAAAATTTGGTCCTGGCCACAATTTGTTATATATCGTAAAATCCTTAAAAAATTTATGAAGGGACCAAAACATTTAGGCATATTTACCAGGGGCACTTCTTAAGAGAGTCAAATTAATTTGGTGCTTATTGACCATGTACAAATTACATATATAAATTTATGAAGCAGGGAAACTATTTAAAAACAAACTTCTTAAAATGTTTTATAGTAATGGGTGTTTGAAGTCACATTCATAGGAATGTTATGTAGCACAGTGTGTTGACTGTCTGTGTTTGCTGGTGTAGCTTGTTTGTGAAAGGCGAAGGGGTATGTTTACGAGTGGTGCTAACTTGGGCTTCATCCAGGCGGGAAATAAGGAATTAATATCAATGTTATGTTAATTTGAAAGCCTGATCAGACATAACATGCCACATAAATAAACTTTGACTGAAGCTGCAATTCTTATGCTTCATATGTTATGCCAAATAGTATTAAAAATGTCTACTCTTACCCAGGTTTCTCCAAGCTTTGTGGAATTGCAGTACCTACACATTTTCAAACTATTTTCCTAAATTTGTGCCATATAATTATAATTCATTAACATGTATGGTATCTTAACTCTGTTTAAAACACGAATTATATGACAACCCCAAACATCAATTCCTAGATTTACCACTTGTTGTTTAATATGTTATTGACGTCAAGTGGTGAGGAGATAGTTGGAGGCTGAGTTGCCGTTTTAATCCCAGGGCGCCAGGCCATTATTTCGCGCATAGCCACGCGGTGAGCAGAAAATTGTATCAGAGTTGTGATATTGCCACGTGGCTAATCAATTGATGCCAATAACGTATACCAAATCTTTTGCTTCACTGTTGGCCATGGAGCACGTCAAATGCAAGTACAGGGTGGCTGGGTCACATAAGCGTAGGAATTAAGGGGTACCACATGCATGTTAAATCCAAAGCTGTCCGGTATTTAATACACAGTAAAGAGACTGCAAAGTGCGCAGGGTGCTACATGAATTCAATTACAGTGTAAAGAAAGAGTGCTGCGTTGCAAATACATTTACATAAGGCCTTGTCTGAACCAGCCCGAGGTACACACTAGTTACATGGAAAAAAACTCTAAGGTGACATTATTATTTAAGGGCCCTCAATATAACAGAATTACAATATCAATGAATGTTAAGTTTGATGCGTGACGTCTGGTGACTGACGACAAAGTCACAGTCGGGCAAGGTTTTAGTGTGTCGGTTTGAGATATGGGCGATATGACTGGGCTGACTTTATTGACTGCCTACCTGACCCCGGCTGGTATATAAGCTGAGGCGCGTGCCTTGATGGCACGGCACAAGGTCTAGTGTGGGCTTAACTGTCCTCTGCAACACTGGTTTACACACAGCCACTGGTTTACCTGGAGTGGGCGTAGCTCCTGACTTGGCCGCTGTTGCTGGCTGGAACTCGTGCTCGGTCTTTGGGTGGAGGTGGTGCTGCTGCTGGCAGTACTGATGGTAGCCCGCGGAGGGCTTCTGGTCCAGCNAGCTGGGGTCGACCCACCCAGAGTCGTACCAGATTATTCCAACTGGCGACAAATCAACGCGGTGGTTGGAGCCGTGGGTTTACTCTAGATGTCAGACAGTGATGTGGGTGTGGTCCAAAGGTGGGCAGACCTCCAGAACCAGTCTATCACTCCTTCTGGCGACAGTTCAGCGCAATAGATAGAGTGAATTGGCTGGGCTGGTTGACTAGCTGCGTTGTGGATTGAATTCCTAGTGGTTGGGGCTCTACCATACTGTACACCAGGTGCATAGTATGGGTGGCCGTCTAATGGATGTGTCCACGTCGTACGTGTGACTGGTTAAGGGAGCCTGCAGTCCTACTCTAGCTTCGGAAATTGGGTTGTAATGACGCAATCTCCTGTTTTTTCCTGGTGGGTCAGTCACCCTAGAATCAGTTATCTAAGGTTTGATAGAAAATGTGTTTATTTATACCCGTGAGAAAATAGATACGGTGGCCCATACTAACTCCTAACTAACAAGGACTGTAACGGAATTAGACTACGATAAACCAGGTGGAGGGGACCTGGGTATAAACTAGACAAGAGCAGATGCAGCTAGGTAGTTATGATACTAACTGACCCTAACTAACTCGATGCTGTTGTCCAGAAGGGACTCAGGTGGCACTACCAGAAGGGTAATGGGTGTTCAAGAGGTGAAGGCTTCTTCAGGGGTTGCTGGTCAAGGTCTTGAAGATGTCTGGTAGGTAGCGGTGGTTCTACTGGAGGACGTCAATGTCTGCAGAGAGCTCCAGCACACGAGTTGGTGGAGTGAGCTGTGGAGAATGAACTGCTGTTCTGCGGCTGTGCACAGACATATATTCCATCTGCCCGTGGGCTCTCTGTCCGTGGCGAAAGCAGGCATCTCTGTTATGCGGGGTTGCATCGGCGGCGTGAGCTTAGGCACTTGGCTGACTTCTATCTCATGTGGGGGGTTGACGTGACGTCTTACATAAAGATGAAACAAACTTGACTGACGTGCCCATGGGTGCCCCCGCATCAAGGTGCGTGCTGGTAGACTCTGGTAGCTAGTCGTTCAGGGTTCAAACCCCGCCTGGGGCGACGTGATGACACATGAAGATGAGGCGAAGTCATGTTTAAATAAATGTCAGTACACATCACGGGTCAAGTTGATGCCCTTGCAGTCCTCGTGGCCCGCGCCAGAAGTGGCGGCCCTGTGTAAAGCAAATGCGTGGAGAAAAACGTGTGATCAAAATAGCAGGAACACAAAATTAACAATAGTTTACAAAAACGTGCGCAGGAGTGCAAGGGCAAAACAAATACCGTACATAACAACCTTACCTACGAACATTAACTCTTTTCCCCTGCTGTCTTCAGCCATCAGGCCTGTCTTCAGTGCACACTAGACAACGTACAGATGAACCGAACACACGCATCACAGGACCCTGCGCCTATTGCATGCACAGTTCATGATGGGATTCCGTAGGCCGAGAAACGAGGTTGAATGACAAATACATATTTGTATAATGCAGCTTTTTTTTATAATGGCATTTATCCCTTTCTTAATTTATATAAAATGGCTGAGCTTTAATTTGCTATCTCATAGTTTGGTTCCTCATTGGTTGGGTCTCCCCTCTATAAGAACAATACCAATTCATTTTTTATCTCTGCCATGGCAATGTTTAGGACAATTTAGTAGGGATGATCATCAAATTATCTGTCAGTATACAGATGAAACACTTATTACAAAGTGGATGCTTAGTATTACTTAAACAACATTCCTTGAGTCTTAAAAATCAGTCATCTTGCCAAATATTCAGAGTACTAGCTAATTTGACCAGCCAAGCTTGTCCCCTCTCTGTTCTCTAAGCCTTTTCTGATCCCAGACACCCACACAGGCTAGTGACTGGTCCTAGTATCNAGCTTGTCCCCTCTCTGTTCTCTAAGCCTTTTCTGATCCCAGACACCCACACAGGCTAGTGACTGGTCCTAGTATCCTCTCGGCACATTGCAAGGAGTGGGGTAGGCGACAGCCTGCACAGAATAGCCTTTCTTCGCGTTTAGAAGCACTCGATGCCCCAGCACAGGGAGATAATAATGAACACATCATCTTTCCTTGTATCTTAGAATGAGTAAGGTATGTGGCAGCACCTTTGTTGCTGTGTATTGTCAGAAATGAATTATACTGGTTTCTTGATAATGAAATTTCGAAAAAAAAAAGTGTTTGTGCAGTAGTACCACATAAATAACCCATGTGGCTCTTCCACGCTGTTATAGTCACAAACACAAATTTGCAAAAGTGCTAATCAACATGAAAATGTACAGTGTCTCATCACACAAGTTTTCTCTTCAGTTTGGCATGTGTATTACCTGACACTGGATACAGTTTGTAACGTTGGGCGCTACAGTTACAAANAGTTTTCTCTTCAGTTTGGCATGTGTATTACCTGACACTGGATACAGTTTGTAACGTTGGGCGCTACAGTTACAAAGCCGACTATACGTTTCCACTCGGCTATAACTTATCACTCGACTAGCTCAAGTCGAAGTAACACGAGAGACTGTACAATGGACGCCAATTAATTATGAAATAAAGACAAGTTCCAGAGTATTTGTTATATACTTTTATTTATTCTTGAATGACACATTTCACAGCCGAAGTTCATAATATACAGAGTACGAAACGTGCACAGATAAATAGATATGGGCAGAACAGAACCACAGTTGTTTACTGAATTCTTACGTTTCTTACAAACTGGCCCGAAGAAATATGAAATGCGGCGACCTCCCACACCGGCTTAGAAATAATCTAGTAAAGTCAAGTTTGCCAATGTGGGGGTTTAGCGTCACGCCCGACGCAGCCTAAGCGAGCATTGTACGACGACTGCTCGATATCAACTGACTTTGCCGCCGACTGACCTGAAGTGACTTGAAGGGCGACAGGCACACACGTCTTTGTGCTGCCTATCACCCCTCTCTCCTGAGATAAGGGCCTGGCCACGCACGCTCTGCTCACGTTATCGTAACTACATTGTAGGAACTAAAACTGCCCCGTCAACATACAGATAAATGAACTTCTCGTACAAGAAAACTTGTTGACGCATTCTGAAAAAAAGCTAAATAATGCTGACGCTTAACAAAAACTGAAAACTACGATGTTTGAAACGAAACGCAAACGTCCGCCCGATAAACAAACTATCACTGTAAAATGGACCACCACGGCTTTTAATTTCAAATCCCGATAAAAATATTACGAAGCTTAGCAAAGCTTAAGAAAATGAAACACNTGTACGACGACTGCTCGATATCAACTGACTTTGCCGCCGACTGACCTGAAGTGACTTGAAGGGCGACAGGCACACACGTCTTCGTGCTGCCTATCACCTCTCTCTCCTGAGATAAGGGCCTGGCCACGCACGCTCTGCTCACGTTATCGTAACTACATTGTAGGAACTAAAACTGCCCCGTCAACATACAGATACATGAACTTCTCGTACAAGAAAACTTGAACTGCGTAAGACTTTTTTTCGATTTATTACGACTGCGAATTGTTTTTGTGAAAACTACGATGTTTGAAACGAAATGCAAACGTCCGCCCGATAAACAAACTATCACTGTAAAACGGACCACCACGGCTTTTAATTTCAAATCCCGATAAAAATATTACGAAGCTTAGCAAAGCTTAAGAAAATGAAACACNGGACCACCACGGCTTTTAATTTCAAATCCCGATAAAAATATTACGAAGCTTAGCAAAGCTTAAGAAAATGAAACACGTGTCCCAAAAATTAAAAATACTGCGTCATTACAAGTTGTTGATGTAGACTTGGGTCAAATGGTGCTCGGGCACTTGACATCATCATTTTTATGTCGCATGGTGTAGGGTCAAAGTTTGATACTTTTATTTTTATCCCTTTTAGTTTAAATTGTTTAAGATTTTGGTGTTTTTAGTTTTGTAATGTACCTCTTGTAACAGTATTGCACATGCACGTAACCATGTAAAATAAGAAAATGTTATACTTGGCATTTGTTTAAGTACTTAAACAATAGTAAATGCTTGTATGAACTACAAAAAAAAACAGCACTGAAAGAGTTAAATAAAAAACTGATATGTGACTTTTTGTCTAGCACAGGTTGTCAAGTTGCTAGACAATACAGATTTTCCATTGGATCACTATCTTACTAGAATATGTTGAATACAAGTTTATATAAAAGTGATTGCATCTGTGAAACAAAATCATTTTTGTTTGAGAGTTTAACTGTCCATATATATATGGATACGTATATACATTAGAGGTGAGCCGATATGGTTTTTGAGCCTTTTCCGATATTGCTGGTACAAACTTACCGATATTGTCGATACCAATACCGATACTGCCCTGACAAGGAAAAATAACATTATTGCAAGTTTCAAAAAATAAAAACTTAATTTTTAAACATTTACCTAAATAAAATTCTAATTGTCTTCGTTTTTATTGTTTTAGTGATAGGCCTAACTATTACGATAAATATAAATCTAGGAACCACATATTAAGCATAAGCATATTTATAAGACAAAAATAACCTCCAAAAGAAAGTCATTAGGCAATGAAATTCTTAAAAAAACATAACACTTCAAATGGTGTGNAGGCAATGAAATTCTTAAAAAAACATAACACTTCAAATGGTGTGTACATTCAATGTGCCTTTTTAAGTTTGTGGTACTATAGGACCTTGATGATGTACCGCCTCTCGAAACCAAACATTTGCAAATATTGTAAACAGTTTTGCATTCTTGCGTGTTGCTTACGGTACAAAGAAATTCCACAAATCACTTTTTCTTCCAGCCATATCATTTGTTTATTGCTGGCACACGTAAATAATTTCACCACGTTCGAACCCTAACCTAACACCGTCATGTTACTACAGCAACAGCAAACAAACCAACAAAACAAACAAAAAAAAGGCAAACTGTTGGAATGTTACCGCTAGGCGGCAGTAATGTGCAGCATATAACCAACATTACAAGATAACATAAGTTTTTTTTTATGTCGCCGTGTTTGTGGTTTGTTGTGAAACAATTAAGACAAAATATTTTTGGAGATAATCGTAAATATTAATTATTGTTAATATTATATATGTGTTAGGCTGATTAAATGTTAAGATTTGTTTATGCTGCAAGCTTGCCTCCATAGATAAAATTCAGTAAACGCGAATGGTAGCTACTATTGTTTTGTTGTATACATGTCTTGTAAACAATCGTGCAAAACATGCCTAATTTTGCTTTGGAAATAAACAGAGCCAGTTGGGTACTTTAGTAAAAATCAATTTAAAAATAGTGATAATTTTAATAAAACCAAATAGTGAGCTAAGCCACTCCAATTATGGCAAGTTGAAAACAGCATCANGTAGCAGCAGTAACCGATCTAGCTACCGACCGCATCGCGTTACTCTGATTGGTTCCATACCCCTGTTATTTGCATAAGCACGTCGATACTGGTTTTTTTTTACTCTTCAGTGTATATATACTTATCCACATACACACACATATCCATATATATGGATATGTATCACATAGAACTTATTTTAGCCACATTTAGTTGTACTATTTCATTTCTTTACATGAATGTTACTGTTATCAAGTTGTAACATGCATTTCAATGTTATTTTGGTTTTATTGATAATCACCACATAATCTGTTTCTCAACACGTGCACTCATGGGTACAGGAATTGAGGAAATGGAGGGGGTGCTGGAATTTGAGAGAGGGAGAGTGGGGGCACAGGGTTACATTGTATCCCCCTTAAATTTTGTGGTAGGATAGCATTTTTGTAGTCTAAGAGTACTTGAAAATAAAGCTCATTCCATATACGTGCTTACGGCTCAAAATATTTTTAAAGCTTGAAAAATTCAAGTTTTATTAATCATCAATCTCAGGCCATTAAGTTGATAACAGATGAGACTTTTTTTATTCTTAATGAAAGACATCAACACATTGTTTATTAATTAATCTAAATCTTTAAAAGATAAGCATGTCCAGTAAAAGGATTCCCCAGAAATGGAGATGTGAACTCTGATTAATAGTAAAATTAGTCAAAAAGCACTGTAAATCACCTAAGATGCAATGCGTGATGAAATAGTTTGTTAAATGTTTGCTAGAAAGAAGATGTTATTCATTCACAAAACAGGATTTTAAATGTAAAAGTGTTATGGTCAAAGTTATTACGCAGAGTTGCATACTGTGATTTCTTTATCATTTCTCAGGGGACTGACAAAATTTTTTAAAAGGTTTCGACTTTCAATAGATGTCTTGAAATGCAGATAAACCAAAAATGGAACCACAGAATATGTTTCATGGATGCAGACTTTCAATCCATCTGGGTTCAATAAATAGGTGTCTTACTGCATATGAACAAAGATTCCCATCAAAATTAGCATAAAAATTGAGTCATGAATCTTGCTATAATGCAGTGCCCGACGAGAGAGTTTGTTAGAAAAGTAAGGTTCTGTTCATAAAAACACTTATTCTTCGTAAGGCACAAAATCACAAACTTCTCGCAAATTTTGCTTTTAATATTTAAATCGCAAAATAAAGAAATTATTGGCAAAAACGGGAAATAAATGTGTAATATTCACATGGGAGGTAGTAAAAACGTATTTGGCTTGAGCGATTGATTACAATTGTTTGCGCTATTTCAATCATTCGTCTCAACATCGTTCAGTGTCAGAAAAGTGATGAATGTTTGTTCATTTTTCATAACTTTAAGGTTGCAGTGTGCAAATATTACATTACATATAAGAGCATATTTGTAACCCAGAGAAAAACAAAAAACTATAATGATGAATGGATTATTTCAACAAAACTTGCTTTTATGGCTGGAAACTTTAATTTAAAAAAAAATCCGAGTTATGTGGTGCAACTTTTTGTGTTCTTATAATTTACAAATGACATACACAACATGACAAATTAATGTAACCAGCAGGGGGAGTAAACTCTAATAGACAGAATGATTCCTTTGTGAACTCAAGAAATTCCATACCCAAAAGATAGATGGCTCTAGGAACGACTGTCAGTTCTCTTTCTCCAGCTAATTAGAATCAGAGCAGAACATTCATGCACATGGTTGTAATGGTGCTAATAGATAATTGTTTTAATGTGCTTTTAAGTGACATAATTTGTTTCGGAAACATTACAGAAAATGCTGACAAAATGTGTTCTGTTCCAGACTGTTTCAGAATGGACGAAATTTTACGTCTTATGTATCACATGGCGAAATCGTGTTGAATGTATTGGTGCAAAACAATTGACGTTCAGGAAACATATGCACAATTGTAAATAAATATTGACATTTATATATTGTATGATTAAATACTAACTCTCAGAAGTTATTCAACACTGTACACTGAAAAACAATTAAGAGTTAAGCAAATAAAAAAAAATGACATATATGTCACCAAGCATTGCAATAATCACATATATTGAAAAGTATTGTTTGTAAAGTAAGTCGATAGTCAATACGTCTTTCAGTTCATACTTGTCCACATAAAATAGGTTTCACTAGTGAAATAGTAACCAGTTTTCAGAGTTAATAATTGCAGGGTCTTTATGTTTTTTGAAGTGAAATAAATGGGCTAATGCAAAATGTGGCACACACCAGAAATTTTGTCTTCTCTCATTAGCAGAATAGTTCTTTTTATGGTTGAATTTTTTTAGATATTTCTATTGTGTGTGGGAATCATGCCGATGATGCATTCCATTGCTTTACATTCATGTCAATTCGCTCTTTGATATGCACACACATTTACTGTATACATGAACTGTTAGGTTTTTTTTTTTTAACTGGCAAATTTCAGCCATTAAAACAACATATGTCATAAGATCAAGCAATTCAATTTAATGTTTTGATGAACAAAAATTAATTGTACGTGTACTTAATTGTGTNCATATGTCATAAGATCAAGCAATTCAATTTAATGTTTTGATGAACAAAAATTAATTGTACGTGTACTTAATTGTGTAGGATATTCTATTACATTTTTAAAATTACAAAAAATTTTGATGAAATTTTAGAAAAAGTAGTGAAAAACATACCAAAATTACCTCATCAGAACTGTGAAATCATGGAAACAGTTTCACAGGAAATAGGTATGTGTATTTATTCACAAACAAAACAATATTTTAAAAGGTACGCATGCTTTGCTAACATTATTTTTTGTAACTACATATATGATGGCATTACAGCACAGATTACCTTCAATATAGTAATATATTATCTTTATTATAATTTTTTTTTTGACATGCAAAAAAAACTTGAGCTTGACGTGAACCAGGCGTTCACTGTTCCCTTTGTGCCCACTGTAGCTGCCGCAGTAGTGTCCTCCACTCCGGANATATGTCATAAGATCAAGCAATTCAATTTAATGTTTTGATGAACAAAAATTAATTGTACGTGTACTTAATTGTGTGGGATATTCTATTACATTTAAAAAATTACAAAAATTTTTGATGAAATTTTAGAAAAAGTAGTGAAAAACATACCAAAATTACCTCATCAGAACTGTGAAATCATGGAAACAGTTTCGCAGGAAATAGGTATGTGTATTTATTCACAAACAAAACAATATTTTGAAAGGTACGCATGCTTTGCTAACATTATTTTTTGTAACTACATATATGATGGCATTACAGCACAGATTACCTTCAATATAGTAATATATTATCTTTATTATAATTTTTTTTTTGACATGCAAAAAAAACTTGAGCTCAAGCTCTGTAACTTTTCAGTGGACTTGTTCAGGCTCTGTTAGAACTGAAAATTCCAGTCTTGGAGATTTATTATTTATACCCCATTCCTACAAAATTATACTGTATTACTATCACACCCCTTTATTAATTTAATAAATAACATTAAATTGGTCAACAATAATAGTTTTCATTGTAACAGATTTTCTTAACATGAGAAAATATATCTTTTTCGGGTATCAAACTGCCTTTGATTTTTGCATGCCTCTTCTATTGTCCTAATCCTCCCTACAGTAAGTATCTAACTATACTTCTGGTTTTTTTTTGTGTGTGTATGTGGGTGTGAAATTGGCAGTGTTGCGAGCAAAACTATCCCTATGGACAGGAAAATAAGCAAAGAAGGGCATGGTTGCAGTACAACCCATACATTCCAGACTGCTTTCATCAGGGACAGCATTTAGCGAGTTGATAAGTAGTCATATGTTGTGTATGTTTTGTGCACTCATGGTAATCTGAACAGTTTTTAATCAGTTTGTGAAAGTCAGTTCAAAAATAACCCTNATCAGTTTGTGAAAGTCAGTTCAAAAATAACCCTCCTTGGTAACTACCTATACTACAAAAGTAACCTTTTATTTTAAATTACACTAATTTTGGCAACAAACTAAGTAAAATAGTTAGATATGTTAACTTCTTATTTCAGGAGTATAATATTTTATGTGAAAACGACTAAACTGAATTACACCTATTTATATATTGCAAATATCAGAGTACAAATTTGCATCATTCCAGTTTGTAACAATTTTATCGAAATATCAGGTTATGATTGGTCCATNCAAATATCAGAGTACAAATTTGCATCATTCCAGTTTGTAACAATTTTATCGAAATATCAGGTTATGATTGGTCCATGCTTCTTCCTATGAAGGAGCTTAATTACATGTCTGTTCAAATGTCATATGCATTCTTATATTGTATGAGTGATGCAGACAGTGCCTAGCATGTAATTTATAGAGGTCACAACTTCACCTATTTTAAATAAATTACTTATACAGTAAAGTTACTTGTTTGTAAATACATAGTTTAAACACTGGCATATGTAAGAAAATCAAAATAATCACTATATATCAGTTTTAAATTGTGGTAACAATGTATAGGCTCTCCCACTCCAAGCCGAACCTGAGTTTTCATTAATAACTTTAACAATAATGAATATATTGTAATGAAATTTTCAACAAAGCATTTTTTGTTTGTGTGAAACTTAATGACATTCACATCTGAACAACACTGAACTCTATGCACCTTATTGAAGATGTTGCAGTGAAATAAGATTGTGAAATGTGCACCAGACTGTCTCGATCCTTTTTGGATTGTGGTCCGATGTGTCTGGCTACAGTTGTTTCCTGCCCGGTTGTCACCAGTCAGTCCACTGTGGTGCAAATATTAGTAGGCAGCTGTTGTGCCTCGTGGCCGGAAGTCGGTGTTTAATTGCACATGGTGACAGTGTAAATGTAATTGATGAGAAAATATGAAAGAAATGTCTCAGTATACTTTTGAGAAGCTTTTCTTCCTTGTTTGAACATACTAGAAAACAGACTCAATAAAGGTACGCCAACAGATTTCCCTAGAAAAGTTTGGAGGCAGACATGCACCGAATAAGTATACCATCTGGGCCCTGGCGAAGAAACTGTAAGCCAAGATGAATTTATTGGACATGAATGATGGGGGTCATTCAAAGATCTTGCAGGAAACTGCAGACGATGTTAGGCTCACACTACTGGCATCTCCAAAGAAGTCACTGCTGCGGTTTTATCAGGAAACCGGATTGTCAAAAATCTTTTGTTGTGCAGCAAAATAACCACTCTCTAAGTGTACTGACTTTTTGTCATTGTCGAACTCGAGGAGACTGTCAAAGTGAAATTTGCAAATTCGAACATTCTGGATTATTAATATTTTTGGACAAAGCGTTAAGGTTATGTAAATTCTCAAAACTCCCATCTTCTGGCCCGTGAATATCCCCATGCAATGCATAAAGAACCTGTCCATTCAGAAAGGTGTGGTTTTTGGTGTGCAATTTCCCACCGGTGCATAATTGGTCCAATTTTCTTCAAGACAACCATCACAACTGCTGCATACACCAATATTTTCAACACTTGTTTTTTTTTTANATTGGTCCAATTTTCTTCAAGACAACCATCACAACTGCTGCATACACCAATATTTTCAACACTTGTTTTTTTTTTACAATTAGATGGCTTATGATATAACATTCCATACAGAGCAAAGTATGTCTGTTGAAACCTTTATTACAAGATCATCTTTGTTGTTTTTAGTTATGGACAAAAATCTGGCTTCAGCATGCAGTGGGATATCCTGTAGTATTAAACTATTGTTACATTTATGCAAGCTTTGTTAATTGTGTGTAATATTCTTGTATTCTTCATTAATTTCATAGGTAGGGATATTTGATACCACTTTGTTTAATACATAAGATTTTGGAAAAATTCCATATTTATTTAATTTTTAAAATGTTGCTGACTTTATTACTAAATTTAAATGTAGCACTAACAAACAGTATTGCCATTTCACAGCTCTGTATTTTATATTTTTAAAAACTTAATGCGTTCTGCTGAAATGAGTTTAATGTTTGACCTTCCTTAGAAGGTAAATTATTAAAATCTAATATTGCTGTCATCTTGAATATAGTTTATTCTTTTGCCGAGTACTTAAAGGAAACACACAGAAATTGACATTTGCTGTACACAAGTTTACTACATTTTTATTTTCATTATGCGAAATAAAGCACATAAAAAATCATTAACTCACAACAAATTTCGTATCAACATGCACAGTCTGTGATTGAAGTATTGTAATGATGCNCGTATCAACATGCACAGTCTGTGATTGAAGTATTGTAATGATGCTCAACGCGTTATAGGGCCGCCATATTTGTAGCATTCCACATCTCGGTATGACGAATGGAAGTTAACTTGGTTAGCTCAGTTGGTAGTAACATGAAACTTTAAAGCCACCAATAAATATAAATAAAAAATTAAGTCCAATGTTCGTTTATTACTCTATACTTTTATTTATCAATCCAATGTAACAGTTCACATACAATCGTCAGGTACGCAGAGTACAAACTGGTTTACAGGCANACTTTTATTTATCAATCCAATGTAACAGTTCACATACAATCGTCAGGTACGCAGAGTACAAACTGGTTTACAGGCAAACCAACAGAGAGCAGCGCCACAGTCTTTTAATTATTCATTTACGTCTCGTGAACTTGCATTGCAAGAAAAACGTGTGCGTGTGTGTGTGACGAAGGGGGGTGGGTGTTCTGGGGAGCCTCGCGTAGCCAATCAGTGAGTATGTAGGTATTAGTAGCATCTGGCAGCAGCATGCGGAGAAAACTATGCCGGGGCATAGACAAGTCGGCTGGGGATATCCCTAGCATATCGTAGGGTACTAGCTAGCTACATGACCGCCACTGGCTGGGTGGTGTCGTGACGGGGACGACCCTAGCTTGGGAGCATGATGTACAAGTTCTAGTAGGAAGGCATTCCTTAGTATTCTAATTTAGCAGCACATGGAGAAAACCACGCCGGGGCGTCGTGTTGGGGATCTGGGGTCAGGGTTTCGTTGCAGGGATCCCTCCAGCTTGGAATGCAAGAGCATGATGTTTGGGTAGTGGCTGAAAAAATGGTCGCAGTGAGCATGCAGGCCAGTCGGGGTGTCGTCGCAGGGATCTGGGGTTGGGGCGTCGTCGCGGGGACGACCTGGAATGCAAGAGCATGAAATTTGGGTACTGGCTTACAAAATGGGAGCCAAGGATGGGATGCTCGAGAAAAAAATTTGACCTTGGAAAATTTTGAAAATCGGGGTGACCCACGCCAGTGGTTCTTTAATTAGGCTTGCGGGGATTAAATCTCGCGCCAGTGGCCTATAACTGCAGGTGAAGCTCGGCAAGAAACGAGATTGCTACTAGTTTGCATTTCTCCGGGCCTCCCTAGGACATGGATGGATATCTGGTGTTGTAGAATGGAATCTCCAAATTTGAAGTAAATTAGTTGGGAAATGTTATGATAAGTCGGCATTCAGTGTTCTCTTGGCACTACATGGCAGACACAGAGCCAGCGCAACACCGGCTGGGATGTGACCTGTAATCCAAAAATCATGTACTGTGTGGATGTACCCATGCGCGCAAACACAATTACGCAGTTTTTTTAAATATATATTTTTTAAATTAAAACTGGCATGGGCCAGGCACGAACTAGTTCTGTTAAACCGTCCCGGACCGATCGGAGAAGGCGCCCGGGAGCGAGAGTTAGTAGAGTGCGGGGTAGTTTCATTATCGTTAAGTTACTGGGAGACTTTTATCGCGAATTAATTTTGTTAAATTATTTCCTACGTTTTAATGCTTTTAAGTTTGTAAACGCGGCATTTACTTAGTGAAGTGATGCTTCAATGTTTGTAGATACCGAGTCTTCAAGTGCGGGTAATCCGCGCCCCACGTTGGGCGCCATATTTGTAATGATGCTCGTCGCGTTGTAATGCCGCCATACTTGTAGCATTCCACGTCTGGGTATGACGAATGGAGGTTACACTCGGTTTGCTCAGTTGGTAGTAACATGAAACATTAAAGACGCCAATAAAAATAAATAATGTCTAATGTTTGTTTATGACACTATACTTTTATTTATCAATCCAATGAAACAGTTCACGTACAATCGTCAGGTATGCAGAGTACGAACCGGTTTACAGGCAAACCANCAATGAAACAGTTCACGTACAATCGTCAGGTATGCAGAGTACGAACCGGTTTACAGGCAAACCAACAGAGAGCATCACCATAGTCTTTTAATTATTCATTTACATCTCGAAAACTTGCCTGGCAAGAAAATACAGAGGCAGTGACCTCCAACGGGGTTATGCGCCAAGCCCGACGTGGCCTCGGCGAGTGCCGGTTAACGACTGCTTCACCATTCGAGCACTGAGTGTCGACTGCTGGCCGGTGATAGGCACACTCGGTATTTGTCGCGTGCCTATAACCCCCCCTCTACATAGATAAGGGCCTGAAATGGGCCGGCTTACTTTTCCCAGGCTCGTCGAACTGCGTAGCCATTCAAACTGCATCGTCAGTAAAAGATAATCCAAATCTCCTAGAACAAAAACTGTCGACGCAGTTTGGAAAAGTTTCTATCTTCTAATGCTAACGCTAAAAAAGACTACGATTTAAGAAAAGGCAAGTATATGTCCGATAAACAAACTGCCATGATAAACGAACTACCGCTGCTTTAATTTTGAATCGCGATAAAATATTACGAAGCCTCGCAAAACGAAAGAACATGAACCATGTATCCCGATAATTAATAGATTGCATCGTTACAGTATGTTTACGTAAAATGTTTACTTTCACTTACCTTAATAAATTGTGCAGCAACAACCATTTGTGTGCATTCTTGGAGGACTCGTATTGTCAAACTGTTCCTGTCTCAATACCAGTGCTAACCTCTTCCTTTTTTTCTCTTTTTTTTTTTTGAGTCTTCCTACTGCTTAGGTTTTTTCATTGTATCTCTTCTCCAAAGCTCTCGAGAACATGTTCCCAAGGGGCCAACTCCTCTTGAAGGTGGAAGGTGTGCTATGTGGCTCCTGCTGTGTACACTAGCCTCGCCACCCATCCCCTGGCAAGAGAGATCCTTCCTCTGCCTAGTTGACTGAATGGATTCAGTGTTTTTGTACTTACCTTCTGGATTTGGTGCTATGACTCTTTTGTAGCAGTATTTGGTGGTCGTGTCATGGTGGATGAGCTGTTCGTTGTCTGTCATGCTGTCACTTGTCGAACTGGAGTTGAAGCTGGAGTTAAAGCCCTTTGTGCTATATTCAAGAGTGGTGGTTGCTAGTTGCAGATGCCAGGAAGGTGTTGTGGAGGAGGGGGGAAAAGGTGGCTTAAGGCCCTCGCATAGAGCTTGATTTTATACCTAATGGATAGAATGAAATTATAAATAAATTGTTAATAATGAAGTATTAACACATACTGTATACTTAAAGCATGTGACTTGGTCGTAAGGTGCAATGCCCCACCGTTTGAGCAGTCCCCTCAATGGCTGTCGAGATCTGCCACTGGTGGTTGCTGCTCTGCCACTGCTAGTGGTAACCCTTCATGGTACTTAGTTACTGATGCTGTCATTTGAGTAAATTTTGTCCTGGGAAGAACCATTGTTGCTGATCTAATCATTGTACGATGGTGCTTGTAAGTTACTCACTGACATGCACTCCATTGGATATGTTTGATATTTTGGATTGTACAACACCTGGTGTCTACACCTTCCCTGCTCTTCCAACATCCTGACCGATCGATGTACCCCAGTGGTTAAACTTTGGACTCGCATTCGGGAGTACTGGGGTTCNGCTCTTCCAACATCCTGACCGATCGATGTACCCCAGTGGTTAAACTTTGGACTCGCATTCGGGAGTACTGGGGTTAAAATCCCGGTCCTGCCATCCTGATTTCGGTTTGCCATGTTTTCCCGAAATTACTCCAGGCGAATGCTGGGATGGTTCCTTAACAAAGGCCATGGCCGATTCCTTCCCCAATCTCTAAGCAACCCTCTCTGTCTGTAATGACCTCGCTGTTGACGAGATCTTAAGACCAACGGCCTACCTTCCAACATCCTGTATTATAAATGATTGTCCAGGCCCTAAGCTTGGGATTGGGAGAGTTTTCTCGTCGTAAACTTTCTTGTAGGTATCCTTCTTGTGTCGTAACTTGGCATTGCCACTGGCACTTGCTGTCTGAGCTGTTTTGTCATCCACTGGCAGGAGTGTCCTCAGGCATCTGGTGATGCATCTCTCTGATGAACTAGTCTCCATGCCTTGCAGTGGTGTGTTGCACTATTTCAGCACAGACATGGTTGGATCTGTTTCTGCCAGTCTACATTTTTTCGAGTGTTTTGGCTATATTTATAGCAGATTTTTCTGTGCCATTATATTGTGGATAAAGTGAAGTTGATTTGAGGTGTCTGAATTACCATGTTACTACAAAATTGGCAAACTCTTTGCTTACAAATGGTGGTCCTGTCTGTTGTAACACTTTCTGGGATAGTCTATAAACTAAAATGGGCTTTCAGTTATCCATTTCTCTATTATTTTGACTCCTGGCGATCTGTGACCTCTCCAACTCCTAGAAATCAGAATAGTAGACCACCACAGTCAGAAATTGTACATCTAGCCCAAACTAATCCATTCCTGCCTTCTGCCATGGTCTTGTAGATGTTGTGTGCTCGTGGTGTGCTCGTGGAGTGGAAATGGCTGTTGACTTGGCTGGTATGTCAGACATGACATGCAAGTCTCAGCATGTTGTTTGATGCTCTTTTCATATTATCTCTCTTGCCCATCTTAATGTTGTTTCCAGTCCCACGTGGCTTGCATATAATTTGCTAAACATGTCCTTGTGTTTTTCTACTGGTACAACTACATGTGTTGCTCTGAATGTGATACCCTTATGGTAGCTCAGTTCATCCTTGCAGTAAGCAAACTGTCTTACATTTGGAGAAATATCGCTTCTAGAGGACATCCTACTTGTATCACAGTTATTAATTCCTGTAGTGCTGCAGTTTGTCTTGTTGCCTCTATGTTTTGTAGTGTGTGTTTTTTTTTTCTAAACTGAGAATGTACTGCTGTGGCTGTGTATAAGAGAGTGTATCGCTGTGTTCCAGAGATGCCCTACTTAAATGGTCAGCTAGCACTCGCTCTTTGCCTTGCTTGCAAATTGTACTTTAATGTGTACTGCTGTAATGCTAAGCGTATGCTCTGGAGTTTTGGAGATGCCTGTAAAAATCGGTTTTCTGAAAAGTTTCTCCAGTGGTTTGTGGCCAGAGTGTGCCACTACTGTCTTTTTTTCTGACCCAATGTAACTGTGGGACATCTTGCATGCCAAATATATGGTCATTGCCTCCTTCACTGTTTGAGCATAGTTCCATTCCATTTTTGTGAGGTTCCTTGATGCATACATTACTTGTTGCAGCAAAACGGCTTCCAAACCCATACATGCTTACATTACACTGTATGACCACTGGTGCTTTAACATCATAGTATTGTAAAACCGGTGCTGATGTTTCTAGCCTCTTAATTTCTGCCAGAGCTTGTTCTTGATAGGATTCCCAGTGCCAAAGGACATATTTATGCATTAGCTGTCTAATGAGTTAACATACTGTTGCCAGATGGGGTAAGCATTTAGTCAGATAGTTGGCAAATCCTAGCAGTGTACGCACCTCCTGCTGATATCGAGGGAATGGAATGGCCTGATTGATATGCCTAGACTCTGTGTTTCAGAAAGTAGTAGCAGCCAACCTGAAATTAGTTCCTAAAAAATGCCATCTTTTCCAAAAGAAAATTAATTTCTTGGGCCATTTTGTGTTGGCCCATGGGATTGAAACAGACCCTGAGGAGACCAGGGCAATAAGAGATTGGCCTCCACCAACTGACGAAACTGAAGTGCAAAGTTTCCTGGGCTTATGTGCTTACTACCATCGATCTTTTCCCGGGTTCACCACGATCGCAAAGACTCTGCATGAACTGGCCGAGGCAAGAAGAAAATTGTATTGTACTCATGAGTGCGAAGTTGCTTTTAATAGACCAAATGAAATTCTGACATCTCCCACAGTGCCGGGCTCTTCGAATAAGGGGTGAATTCATTCTGGATACTAATGCTAGTGATGTAGGAATCGGGGCTATGTTATTTAAGATCCAAGATGGAAAGGAGAGGCCACTGGAATACTTCGGTAAAGTACTGCACAAACCTGAGAGAAATTACGGTGGGACATGCAGGGGGCTTCTGGCTGTGGTGAGGGCACATTTTCACCCATATGTTTGGGGCAGACACTTCATCCTAAGAACATATCATGCTTCATTATGCTGGCTCTTAAATTGCAAGAACCCCGAAGGTTAAATAGCTTGGTGGATTACAACATATGCAAAGAATATGACTTTGAAATACATCACAGTTCTGGATGCCTTCGCAGCAATGCGGATGCACTTACCAGGAGACNTGCAAAGAATATGACTTTGAAATACATCACAGTTCTGGATGCCTTCGCAGCAATGCGGATGCACTTACCAGGAGACCATGCACACCATTTTGTCATAATTGTGAATGTCAGAGGAAAAGTGTTGTGTATCATGGAAGGCAAGAAGGATAATAATTTACGGCTTTGTATCTGGCAATGGGTCACCCACACAGGACAATAAGGACATTAGAAATGATCAGCTAACTGACCTCACCTTGCACCCAATATTGGAGTGAAAATAAGCCAGGTTTCAACCAAGACGGGAGGAGATATACATCCAAGGCCCGACAGTTAAGACATACTGGGCATAATGAAATTCCAGTGTACTGCAGAATGGTGTGTTTTACAGGAACTGGGAAAGCAATGGTGGGAAACGCAGTAACTTACAATTGGTTCTACCAGATTCCTGAATTCCAGAAGTGCTAGGAGAACCGTACAACGCAGCATCAGGTGGACAATTCGGTGTAAATGGGATCCTTGACAGAGTTAGACTGAGATTCTATTGGCGGCATTGTTGGGGGGCTGTTAAGGAACGAGGTCTCTTTCAGAAATACAATCTTCTGGGCCCATTTGAGTGGATGGCAGTGGATATTGTAGCTGATGCACTTGTAGATAATGTCTTCTCCAAGTTTGTAGTGCCACTCGAGCTTCATTCTGATCAAGGACGAAATTTTGAATTCACCCTTTTCCAAGAGTTAATGTGATTTTAGGATTGAAGAAATCTCGTACCACACCACGACATTCTCAGTCAGATAGCATGGTTGAGAGGCTTAACCGTATCCTGGAGCAATAACTGGCTATCTTCGTAGAAGACAACCAGAAGGATCGGGACTTCAAGGTTCCTCTTCTCCTAATACATCATTCGGCAGCCCACGGGTCAACACATGATACTGTTTGGCAGGGAGCTCCACCTCCCTGGTGACCAGTGGAAAAAGAAGAAGCTACCCCAGAATATGCCTGTGAACTGTGCAAGAGATTAGTCGACATCCACGAGTTTGCCTATTGGAACCTTAAAATTAACAGTAACAGAATGATAACACGATATGACCGGATAATGCCTGAAAAGATTTTTCAAGGACAATTGGTGTGGCCGTACAACCCCCAAAGTCGGAAGGGATATTGCTCGAAACTACAGAAATATTGGGAAGGCCCGTACAGGATTTAAAGCAGATCAATGATGTGGTGTACCGGATCTGTCGACAGAGCTCTCGGAAGAAGCTTAAGGTTGTCCACGTCAACCGACTGACGCGCGTGCGCGCTGACGAGAGGGCGTGATACCCAGCGAGTATAAGGCTACTAAACATGGTGGCGCTAGGAGCGATTTAGAACATTCCGGACTGGTGGAATTTGGACTGAATTAAAGTGGGACTAAAAGTGTGACACAAACTTTATTGTTTATGTTGGAACTGCAAAATTTCCGAATATAATTTAGAAAATAGTTCAATAGGTATTGTTACACGTTTATTGGGACTGATATTATTTTATTGCATTAATTTATGTGAAATGTTAGTTAATTATTTGAATATTAGTATCAGACAATGTCTATCGCTTGCCGTTTACAAATAAGTCAAGAGTATTATAGTTGTAGTGTTCGTAAATAAATTTATAAATTATTATTTGATATTTGATTTATTCAAGACCTCAATCTCTTAAAGAATCTGACTAAACTCCGTGACTTAGAAAATATGTAACAATGTATTTTTTACTCTGCATGATCAAAATATATATAATTATTTAAACAAGAGCAGATTAATGTCTAGAAATGCTCTCACGCTGTTAAGGAAATAGGGTTAACTTAATCCTCAAGCAGTAATCGAAAAGGCTGTTTACACATTAAGTGGTTATAAAACAGTAGTTAGTAAAACATCTTCAAGTAACTGGAATCATAAACATCTAGTTCACACATATGTAGAAATAAAATTGAATTATGTTACCATACTTCAGCCAATGTACTACTATTAAAATATGATTTTGTTGGTCAGGAAAATAGACATACACTTTTATAGTTCACATANCTTCAGCCAATGTACTACTATTAAAATATGATTTTGTTGGTCAGGAAAATAGACATACACTTTTATAGTTCACATAATACTCAATATTAGAAAATAAGACAAAAAGTTATTAATGTAATTAATAAGCCTACGCTCCTTTACATTGTTGCAAATAATTTTGATGAAGTTATGAAAAGATTCTTTGGAAAGTTGGGTCTTGACGTCTAGTTGATAGCGACATAATTAGAGATATAGCCAGTAACACATGCGATACCAACGAAACAATTACAAATACACACGTGCCTTACTTGGGACTCGAACGCAGAATGCCTCGTACCGTAAGCTTGCGTGAAACCAATTACATCATGGAAGTACAATTAGGAACATCAACTTCGGTAGTAATCAGTCTAAATTTTTGGTAGACAAAGATTATCGACTTGAAATATTTACAGGCACATTATTTTTAAAACAAGAAATGTGAAGGTCAGTTAAATCATGTAAATTTACATGACCAATCGTAACACTACTTGTGTACAGAATTTGGTGGAAATAGCTGGACCTGTTTCAGAGATATAGTATAAAAGCTTTAGTTTCTCATTTGGTACTATCGTACAAAACATCCTAAAACAGGCGCTTTATAGGAATATCTCATGCTTCTAATGGATACTGGGATATGTATAATTGTTTAATAGATATGATGAACTTATAAAAATTTACATAGTTAGTCTAGTGTGAGGCTGTTTACCAGACCTTACTTTTAGTTAGAGGAATGAAAGAAAATTAAGAAGAAATAACGAACATGTTAAGAAATATTCTTTAATTGACTAGCTAGTATTCGAATGCTGAAAAAGTGTTCCGAATTCCTCAGTTACTTTGTACTCTCACTTACTTACTCCCTTTTTAAATGCAAATTCGTCATTATTATTACTACGCACTTATAAAATTATAGTTTAAAATCACACCAATTCTGTAGATTTGATTCTTCAGAGTTCAGTTCTGCATCAGAAAGCACAAACCGCCTTCCAAAGTTTATTAATAATTTACAGAAATGCAACATTTCGCTTTGATCAATTGGTCACGCACTCGCTCTTGACACACAGTGTATCTCCTCAAAGTCTAGGAGCCAGCTCTTAAAAGTGGCCGTAAAAGGCGGAGATTTCTTAAATATAGAAGTTAATGGGACTTACTAGCCTGGCTCCATTCCTGCTAGATATGGCAGACGTTTGAAATTGCGAAAATTCGTCAAAATTTCAAGTATTTACGGAGAGCTGAAACTTGAATAGGAGGTACTACATTACACGAATATAATGAAAAACTATGTCTGCCACCCCATACCCGGTGGGAAGTACTGGCAGACGGCACTTTAAAAAGTGTACTTTTTGTGAAGAAAATTAAAATATTTGCGAACTTTTAAAATTTTGGCTAATGAAACTGCATGACATAGTCTTCGGGCATTAGTCCGGTGTGGGAAGTACTGGCAGACGACACTTGAAAATTTGTACTTTTTGTACAGAATTCATAACTATTTGCGGGCTTTTGAAATTTGGGCCATGGAAACCACATGACATGGAGAGACAAATGTACATAGTCTGCCGGCACTAGTCCGGTGGAAAGAACTGGCAGACGGTACTCGTGAATTGGCACTTCGTTCCCAAAATGAATCTAACATTTTTTAATCGTCACCAAATCTTTTTTTTTTTTTCAAACCCTCTCATAAAAACTATGTAACTTCATTACAACTTTATTCAACCTAACTTTACAACCTATATTTTTTCTTATGGAATGTTGAGAAAAAAAAGGGGGTGGGGCATTCTGAAGGCGCAGCTGTGGGAATTATTATACGTCCATCAATATTTAGAATTCCTGTAGACATCTTCTAAAACCTCTTCCCGGTTCTACTTCCTACTCACTCAGCAAGGGAACAGACAAATTGATGGGCAACGTTCCAAAGGGTGGATAACACCAGGAAATAGATAGTAAGAACTGAATTAGTAATAAGACTTTAATTTTCTATTACACCATACAATTATAAGAATATAACAAAATGTTGACTCATTTATCATATAATACATCACAAATGTTTACTCTTAATGATGATAAAAAAGTCCAAAACACAATACTCTCTAATCTTCGCCGTCCTCATCGCTGGTATCAGTCATTTCGTCATCTTCATCATCTGGTACCTGTTCCTCGATGACAATGTCTTCCAACTTTTCCGGAAGAGCAGAGCCCTCGTACCACTTGATGGCCTAGGATCCATTCACTTGAAGAATATATGTTCATGTTTTGACTTATCAACAAGGAGAGTAGAAGGAAAACGTTCCAAGAGTTTTTGTTCGTGGTCGTATCATAGCGGTTGTCGAAATCGGTTAAAGTGACTCGATTTTATCTTTAAATACTTTGTGCAACTCCTTCAAAGTAAACATTTTCTCCTTCCGCAGTATTTCTTCTTCTACGATATAAAATACAAATTTGAATCCCTCGTGGTTCAATGAACGTTGAGACATAGCTGGCTGTGTTGGCTGAACAATGTTTTGTTTTCCTCTTGCTTTCGTAAGATACCTTTTCATGCAAATGTCGTGATATCGCACTTCTTTTGCCACGAAATCTCCTTGGTCAATTATTGTGAGTATCCTTCTGTCATCAAGTGCTGAGGCTGCCTCCATCACCGTCCTTTCAATAAGGTTTGTTGCTGAAAATAATTTATGTTCCTTTTGTGCGTACTTTTTTTCTAACTTTACCACAGAACAAACATATTTTGTTTAAGACTCCTGATGAAGTGATTAGTCTTTCTCTTCTTGGTCGGGTTTCCCCCTGATGGGCCAGGGATGGGGGTTAACCGACTTGAAAGGGGCAATTTCATCACAAGAGGTGGGACTTTATCATAATGTCGTTGTTTTACAGCAGTGAATTTTCTGTAGCATGCGCTATGATAGCCATTTTGTTCATCTACCTGAGTAGGAATATTAAAATCTGCATACTGCAAGTTGTTGTAAGAACATGCTTTCAGAGTTGTCAGACTCTTTCAATGTCACGTCAGTGAAAGGTTTTATTTGTTCCTCAGGTCTGGTGTTCATGAAATGAGTGGAGCACGCCCGTGGAGGACCTCCAGCATTGCCATGATGTTTGTGATTCATTGAGTGTGTCCAAATCGTGATCTAAAATAAAGCAAATAATCCTTGTACCAAACTCACATAAATTAATGGTTTGTCGTACATAATACCTAAGCAAGTAATGCATGTACCTGACCCTAGAGTAGCCCCCATTCTGGAAAACCTAGAAAAGGTGGGGGTTTTGTAGCGTTGGAAAAAGTTATGGAAAAGTCGGTGAATTTGTTGAATACCTACATTATGATAATTAGTCAGGGAAATCTCAAACTGCTGAGAATGTAGGCAACGTTAGAATTATTGAAAATAGTATTTTGTTTCAGAGTTTAATATAGTATTAGTACACAATTTTTCATTGCTCTTGTTATCAGCAAATATAATTGAATTTATATTCCATTTGGAGAAATTTTCCCTCTTGTTTGAACACAGAAACACACTTTATTAATTCTTAAGTCAGGAATATTTATTTCATTTTTCTACCAAGAAAAATCAGGTGACTTCAAAATTCCAGATTGGGGACTACTTTGAATAAGTCCTGATATTGATAAGTACACTGCCGTGTGAAATAAGAACGTCTCAACTCCAAAAACCAAACTTTTCAAAACTTCGCCTCAATGTTTTTCATAGAATCCCCGCTGTAGGTTCCCGCAAAACATTCTAGCAACCCCATCTTTGGAGGAACGTCGACAGGAAATCACTCAACTCAACTATTTAAAAAAAAATCTCAAAACAAATTTCTAATCGATTAATTGCACATAAGGCGTTTTTTGAAAATAGTATTAACTTTTATCATTAACTTTTTTGGAATATTTTCGAAGCTGAAATGCCTCGACTCGCCCGTAAGGCGTTTTACCTTCACACAAATCACTGTCCCTAAGGAGTTTTTTTTTTTAAATTTTTTCAAGGAGGACGTTTCAACTCCTCGAAATTAGATTTTCATATCCCACGATGTTCATTTTGTGATTTAAAAAAATGCTGCAGAGTTTGCACAAGGGTATATTATTCAAGCGTAGAATTTTATAATGGATAGAACTATGACTGCACTGGCAAGCGAAAATTTCCCATAGAGCTACACTCAGCTGATCAGGGTAGGGCGCCGCCTCATCATTATTACTCCGCAGTCCCACAGAGGCTCATTTCCAAATTTGAGCTTGGTAGGGTGGATAGGAGAGAAATAAGCTGGAAAAAATACATTTTTAACCCACAGTAACCCAGGGTGTGGTTGGATCGGGCTGCCGAGGTTGAGGGATCAACTAGGGCCCAGATGGAGACTGTGCGAAATTTCAGATTTTTTTAGACTTTTCCTTCGGGTAAAAATGGCCCGGACAGCGGGCAGACAACCGATTAAATAGGTGTATTATTCAGAGAAAATAAACCAAAAGACCTCACGCTCAATCAGCGGTGTAAATATGTAAAGGAGAAACGCCCCAATAGTGGGCAGAATTACCACCACTTCCGAAACGAATTTGGAAATTTTGACTTCACCATCGAAAAGAGCAAGTCGAAAATAGGAGAAAGGTGGAGGGGAGGGAGGCGGTACGTAAAAATCCCATTTTTTTTTAACATTGCAGTTGAGGCATTTTTATTTCACACGGCAGTGTCAGTTTCTGTTTGTACAGTGGTGTTTATACTTAGTTATTAAAAAAAAGTAAGAAAGAAAACATCTGATAGACTTACCTTGAGTAATGATGGAGCGTAATGTAATCAGTTCCATGCACGGCGAAACAAACGCGTCGCAATTATCGACTTGACTGAATTACGACTTGCTACAACTTCAGCCTCTCCCTTCCCCCTTCTTCCTGGGGGGTGCCTAATGGAATTTTCCTCACCAACTCACGACAGGTAGAGAACACACCCTTTCCTTTTATGTACACGTGTGGTCTTGGGGCTATTCTCTCTTAGTCACATTAATCTCAATTTCATCACCAATGACGTCGGTAAAAATAGAATGTCAAACTTGTCAGCAAGTTTTTACTTTTGAAAACGTCAATTGAACACGAAGTTATGCTTGTACCACAGCGAAAATTGCATCTTCGAAACTGGGGGAGTGGAGGATTTGAAGTTACAACACTGCCCTAAATGTTTCTGAACGGCATTCTCGGAAAAAAATGCTGAATTTCAAGTTCCGTCTGTCAGTACTTTCCACCAGACTGTTGCCGGCAGACTAGGTTTATTCGTCTCTCCATGTCGATTAGTTTCAATGGTCGAAATTTCAAAAGTCCGCACACAGTTTCATTTTCTTCACAAAAAGTACACTTTTTCAAGTGCCGTCTGCCAGTACTTCCCACCGGATATGAGGTGGCAGACATGGTTTTTCGTTATATTCGTGTAATTTAGTACCTCCTATTCAAGCTTCAGCTCTCCGTAAATACTTGCAATTTTGACGAATTTTCGCAATTTCAAACGTCTGCCATATCTTAACCCACCCGCTTTGAGGTGGCAGACCAGCAGAAATGGATCCAGGCTAGTAAGTCCCATTAACTTCTATATTTAAGAAATCTCCGCTTTTTTACGACCACTTTTCAGAGCTGGTTCCTGGACTATCACGGTTGTCTTTGATTTCCGCAGCTGAAGCCAATTGCAAACATCCTCATACTCGGCTCGGAAATACGATACTACAAAACAATGCAGAACCAATACCAAAAATAAAGATGCGTAAATATCAAGGAATTACGATACGGTCAGAGGAACTGCATGGAACAATGAAGACGGAACTTACAAACGACTTAAATAAAGAACATGATCGAACGTTACATCGCAAAGGAAAACGTTATTGCTTTGTTTTATTTTGTTGTCAACATAGGCAACGGGCGAAGTTTAATTAAATCCTGATCGTAACTCTACATCTCAATTTATTTGACTCGCAACACACGGCGTATTTTGGTTGCATGAAGTCAAATCTATACGAAGCCCGATCCGAAAAAAAAAACATTAGTTCTACAAAAAGATAAACAATTTAAACTGTATCTTGATGTTCCAGCGCATCTACTCCATGCCCTCCCGCAACAGATAAACTAAAAGGAGAACAATTTTTAGTTCTACATGACCATGCTTCTCNGCATCTACTCCATGCCCTCCCGCAACAGATAAACTAAAAGGAGAACAATTTTTAGTTCTACATGACCATGCTTCTCTGCAAAATTTCCAATGTATGACAAAAAATAATTTCGTAATTTACATTCTGTGTAATGCACGCAGTACAGCTCATTGTCTTGGACCAAATATAACAATGTTGGTCTTATAAACCCCTTTTACGGCTTTTCGTTTAAAAAATGAGAATTAACCTGTAAGTTGTACAAAAATATTATGAATACTTTATATTTTTTATTTGCAACTACGTATGTTTTACAGTTATTACATACATAAATGTATGATTCATAAATTAATGGAATTGGGTACTGTAATTTTTGGGTAGTTTCTAATATATCAACTAGACTAAAAAGTGTTCTCATAAGGGGAATCTACCCTCTACGACGTTTTGTGTAAAGTTAGGGTCTCTGGGAACATGGTCCAGCTTTGTGGAGTAGTAAAATATCCTTTGAGTAAACGCGCTATTTTTGTAGCAGACGGAAGTTACAAATACCAAGAAAGAGTAGGAAGACCAGAAACCACTGGAGCGCATTTTATAAGCAGACGCTTCGCTCCTCGACCACAGAGCTATCTCGCGTGTGAAATTGCAATTAAAACGCACAGGCTGCTTGCCGATTGCACCCTCTCCCCTCTTGATCCGACTGTAGAGCGGTACATCTGCTTACTGTTATATACGAGCTCGTCTTACCCATTAGTTCAAGCATTTATTGCAGTCATAATTTCCAGAAGCCAGTCTTGTCGAGGCAAATGCTCCAGTAAAAAAGAAAATTGGCTGTGTTAACGAGATGGCTACTCTGATAGCTGGGAAGTGCTTTTTATCCCTGCTGCTTTTAATTAGGTTCTATGTTCTTCAATTACGTCATTACAAAGCCGGAGATTCATGGTTATAATAAAAATGTAAAAAAAAAAAAAAAAAAGCAGTCTTTGCCATTTTTGAAAGGAACTGAGTTTTAGAGATGATATTAAAACACGTGACAAGTTGGTGGGAGCAATGTGTTATTTGTAAATTCCTTTCATCGAACCACTGCAATACGGTTTTTTTTATCTGTTAAGAACATATGGTGTAGATAAAGTATGCATGTCAAATGCGCAATTATTTATTTTCTAGTTCTAGTACTGAACGGATTTTTCTGTTATACATCTGTCAATAAACATGTGATTTGGGCACATGTTTTGAACACTTCTTACATAAAGACTTGCCTTTAAATTTTTGTACACTTTCTATAAAAAATTTTGTATGGAACTAGCGTACACTAAGTGGCAACGTCACCTGACAACCATTTGCTCCTATCCAGCGCTGTCAACAAATGAAAGACAGCCCTCCCAACCAATATTCTAGTGTGTCAAACACCCTTTCAATAAATATTATCCATTCCCATCCCCTGTTCTTGCTACTTCATAAATTGAATGCAATTTTGCAACTCTAATTTGTCAAGGGGTGTTTATAGTGTCCACGCCGATTTTCCCCCACCTTCCTCTGTAGACAAGTCTAGGTTAGCATGGGAGGTAGGTAACCTTGGCCCCAATCGCGGCCATGTTTTCCCAGCCCCAGTAAAGCCGCGAGCATGTGCCNCATGTTTTCCCAGCCCCAGTAAAGCCGCGAGCATGTGCCCTTGTAGTTAGTATATTTCCTGCATGCCTGGGCGTATGGGACTGAGCACCGAGAAGCACGTAGGTCCCATCCCTGCCCGGGACCTCCGACTCTCCTCTTAGCTTTAGGTAGGTTAGGCAGAGAAAAATCCACTTGCTCCCACTGAACTTTCCCATTATGACAACATTATAAGCGACGGCACAAACGCTTAAACGCCGTATACGCGTTGCTGTCAATGACGAGTCAATCAACAGCTGTGAATTTTCGAACAGGGCATCATAATGGTAGCCCATAATGTTGAACTTTTCTCTCACTCCTCAGTGGTTAAACGTGCCTAGGTACACTTGTGGCGATGTCATTGCCAAGCGGAGACTTAATGGAAGTACTGGTCCCATGATAGGCGCCGAATATAGGTGGCAAGCGGGCGGTTGCCCCTCCACTTTTCAGCCAGCAGCCCCCCCCCTCTCCCGATTTGATATGCGGTGGTCGGTAACTGCTTCAGTTTGTATAGGGTATTTATAACGTATTGCAAAATATTCGCCACATGATTTAAAACCAAATTTATTTAAATGTATTTGTGTAACAAAGAACAGAAGTATTCAGCAGAAATTTATATTCTATTAAAATTGTCAGTGGTAAGGTGTTTAAATAAATAGGGGAAGTTAGTGACAATATTGAAATAAACGTGCGTGATATCATATGGTCACAGAAACAAAAAGTCGACGCGTATGGCCCCATGCATTCCTCTGGCATGTCCAGGGAATTAACTAATGCTGTGCTGAGAACTCTGAAGCGTGTTGCACGAACCAATAGTCTGATAGACGCGACAGCGATTGCAGAGGACTTCTGTTGCTGCTCAAGTACAGAGGTCAGTGACATGTATTGATGTCACGATGTAATAACACTGTTTCCTAGGTCACGCCACTGCCAGGAAGCCACTTATCACCCGACGTCATTTTCAGTAGTGCAAAGAACGTCGTCTGTGAACTGTGGAGCAGTGGAAGAAGGTCTTACGTTGCAGAATGATGAGTTACGATACCCGATCTGGACGTTTGTGGATGCCTGGAGAATAGTGAAACCTCGTGGCGGTATTACAGTTCTCTATCACAGTTTCTCTTTATTTACGTTTGGGCCATTTTTTTCCAATCAATGAATCAACAAACTATAGTACGTACAAACAAGCTGGGCAGTAATATATTTCCTGCATTGCAGTAACAGTTCAGGAGGAGTCACTTTCCTTTATCAGCACAATGATTCTCTGTGCGATGAGCCAGGTAAATTGCATCGTGATTTGAATACAATAAGGCGGCACTACTTTACTGACACGCGCAAAGCTCCTGATTGAACCCAACAGAATATCTCTGTAACGAACTGGAGTGTTGTTTGCATTCCAGAATCACGGGGCTGCGGTGGATGAGCGGTTAGCCTGCTTGCCTCCCACCAAGGCAAGCCGGGTTCGATCCCGGCAGGATCACTCCCGGATTTTCGCAAGTTGGAATTGTACCGGACGATGGCCCTGGTTGGCGGGTTTTCTCGAGGATCTCCCGTTTCCCCCACCCTTGCATTCCGGCGCTGTTCCATTCTCTTTTCATTTCACTCTCATCGCCTCTCAATACCTCGTTGTTAAAAGCCGCTCAAATCTCTCAACTCTACTATTCACAATGCTACAGAAAAATGGCAGCAAATTAAGCCATCTGTGTGCCAGAACTTAACGGAGTGTTAACACGAAGGTTTATTGCTTTAATAAGAGAAAAGGTAGGTCTTACATAATGCCAGTTACAGGGTTGACGTATTTAGAACCACAACTTATAATTTTCGAAAAGTCTTATTTGCTTAAGACAATACATTAATGTTGACTCTGTGTAAATGAGGATTCAACGTGCAATTCCCGAAGAACACTGTTGTATAAGTATATTTCTGCGAGTATCTTTCTTTGCTCAGGTGTGTTCTTTTGAATATTATGAAAAAAAGGAATAAAGTGGAAATTCATTTTATTAATATTACCACGATATCTTTGACGCACCAAATTTAAAAACCATCAAACTGCAAGCTTTAAAATAACAATTGCCAAACTTACCTGAAGAAACTATTATTTATGTTACTAATAAAAATAATTTCCAAGGTTTTAGTCCCTCCCGCTCGTGCTCGGCAGTCAACGTGGCAACATCGCACGGCTAGCACGTGACAGCCGGGTCTGCTGCGGCGGCCCGCGGATTCCCAACACCCGCGCCGCCTGGGCGTGTTAGACTGGCGGCAAGTCATACTGTTGTCTTCTGGGGCTGCATTAATGCTACAGCCAAAACGCTGCAATTGCACCGTGTGCCAAGTGCAGGCTCAGCAAAAGTATGTTATCAAGGCCACAATCTTCCTGTTCAATTTGAGTTTCCGTTTTTTCGCCACTGCAAGGCAAATGTGTATGGGGGAATATTTTGTATGCTCTAGGAACAAACATTTATAATTGTACTTCACAGATATAAATATAGTATATCATACTAACATGTAGATATGCTACCGTCATAAGTATAACGTTCGACATTCTTTCGTAGTACTCGGTTCCTAAACACAGTCTCTCAGTGCTATAAGTTACATTTAAATGTTTCTATATAACCATAACTTTCCATATTTTGCTCTATTAAAATGAGTTCCTCTACATTAGACACAGCCATACAACCCCAGACTAAAGTAACTCCACCGCCGCCATGCTTAACAGTAGTTTGCATATCCTGGATGTCAAGTTCGGTATTGGCTTCCTTTACTGTATATCAAAATGCTGCCATTATTGTGAAAAGTGTTCAATTTACTCTCATTCGAGAACAAAGAAATCGTCCCAGAAGTTCTGATATATCTTTACATAACCGTTTGCCAATGCTATATTTCTTCTTTCGATTCGTGTTGCTTGTGTACGGCTTAATTCTTGTTACCCTGGCTCTGTACCTTGCAAGATGGAGAAGTTGTCTTGGTGTTCCAAATTGTTAACGCACATTCGCCGATAATGTAGACGACATAACTTTTGCATATTTATTTATCATTCTCACTGCTTGCTGTGTTTATCTGTCGGCCAGTTTTTGTGGACGGCCTAATATTGGGCTGTTTATTAAAGCTTTCGATTCTTTAAATCGCTGGACTACACAGTCAAACGACTGTGTACGACATTGTTTGCAATTTCAGGATATTATTTGTTTTTACCGCGCAACGAAACAATGATTTGTCTCGTTTCCCCGGTAGTTTTTTTTCTTTGCGAAACCTTTTATCGTTCCGTAGCCAACTAGTCCCACCATACAACACGTTTGAAGTGCATTATGCAGCTGTAGGCGACAGAATGTATCAGGGAGTTAGACTGTCCATTGTTTCTGTATTGAAAGTAAAACAAAAATATGAATTTAAGCTATAATTCAATAGGCATATTTAGCATAATGTTCACATCGCATTTGTTTTACACGTAACCATACTTCTAAATGGTAAAACAAATTAGTTCCATCGATACTAAATAATTCCAATTATAAATCTATAATATATATTAAATAAGCATACATATATAGAAGGTCTACATCATGTATGTTCTACATGTAAGTACGCTGTCGAATAAAAAGGGACATTTAAATCAACTGGTAAACACAGTTTTTCGATTTTGTAAATCCTGTGCATATAAAACAAATATGGTCGCCGACTTGCGGAAATAATCTGTGGGTCATAACTACGGCTACCTTCCAAAGTTCAAAACGGCCGTTGTAGTTGAGAGGTTCGGGAGGCTCTTAACATCGAGGTCTTGAGAGCCGACGAGGGTAAAATGAGGAGAATGGAGCAGCGCCGGAATACAACGGCGGGGGAAACGGGAGATCCCCGAGAAAACCCGCCAACCAGCGTCATCGTTCAGCACGATTCCCACATGCAAATATCTGAAGTGACCCGACCGGGGATTGAACCAGGTTCGCCTTGGTGGGAGGCGAGCAGTCTAACCGCTCAGCTACCGCGGCCCACGTTGTCGAGAGGAATTGAGCGAACTTGAACCCTGGTCAATAAGCTCCAGGATCAAACTCCTGAATTTTGCACCAGAACTTATTGAATATATTTAAGATTCTGTGAATATTAGCTGGCCTGTGATACTCTGATTAAAAATGTAGGAATGGAAGAAAATGAAGGAGTACAAAATACAGTTTGAGATTTAGTGTTTCCTCTTAACTGAACTAGAAATGACAAATGAAACAATTTCAGATCAAGGCATGTAGTGAACAGACATTGGAATTTTCCACCTCGAATTAAAAATCTCGGACTAGAATTAAATAAGGATGCACGAGATATAGTTCGAGATACTGCTCTTCCATATTCCCTCTTCAATGAAATGGAAATGAAATAGCAAATTTTTTTTTCTGTTCGAGGCAATTCGTGGACTTGAATTCGAACTTGATTCGTCGAACTGAAAATACCTGACTGGAGTGCAATGAGGCAGTAAAGAATAACAGTTCGAGAAACAGTTCAATGGTATTTCCGTCCTCTTGGAATTGAATATAGAATTGGACAAACAAATATCAGTTCGGGCCGAACTTGAACAGGAATTATATTTCGTCAGTCCCTGGTGAGGACTGAGCTTTCAGTCGTTCAGTAATCTTTCATGCATGTTTCAAGCTCGCATTGTCACAGAAAATATTTCCCCAGTTATTAACGTTACCTCGTAAAATATGGGCACGCTTCTTTTGACAAATTGTGTGAAGCGGAAATCATGTTGAAAGCATCTTGGTGGTCGCCGCCAGGGGGGGAACGTGCGATGGGTCCCCCAGGCCGCATTACAAACACGACCAGCTACTCAAGCCAGACAGCCGCTTCGTTGCAGGTGTTCCACCGGTTGCGGGGCGATGATTTGTCAGGCGCATGCGCGCGGCTGGCGAGCGGAAAGGAGCGAGGAAGTGGACCCCGGTGCCATGGATCTTTCTTAATTCGCGTGGGCGTCCGTTGACAAATGACTGCCGTTATCTCCCTCCGGGCGTACCGCTCCTCGCGTGCCGTAAGCTCTGCCCGTAGTCGCAAGTCCCCTCCCCCCTCCCCGGGCCTCCTTCGTGCACTCGCGTCTAGCCTCTGGGGGACTGATGGCGGCCATCAAGAACCCCCACGTGATTTAAATACAAAAAACTTGCGTGCTGAATCCCAAACCAAGCCTGGGCTGCGACACGACTCGCCTGATAAACGTCTGACGAGACAGTCCCGCTGAGAAGAGAAGAAATGTCGGGGCCGCGTTAATGCCTGGGCATGCTGGGCATTTCCCCTTCGATAGCGGACACCAAAGCCAACCTTTGAAAAATTACTCCATATATGGTGTGTTTGGTTGTTTCCTAAATGTATAATGTATCACAAACGTTTTCTACTTCTGTTAACATAAAAGTATCTTATTTTTGGTTAACTTGAAATTTAACTTTTATTTTATTTATAAATTATAATATTTCATTTATAGTTAATATAAATTAAAACAGTGAGAAAATAAGCGTGTTGGTTATTCCTGCTAAGAAATAGTTTTTATGCAAAATGTTATTACACTGAGTGCGCACAAATGCTGTGCGCTGTTCCTCTGGTGTGGTTTTCTAAGCTCTGTTTGTACGAGGCAGAGGAATATCCTGAAAGTGGAACTTTAGCAGGGCTTCGTGAAAGTGTGAAGTAACCATGAATGGACTATATGCATGTTGTGATTTATTGTTTCTAACACTAAATAATGAATATTTAGAATGCGTTGAGACAGAGTCAACATGCAATGCAGGACGTTGTTGCTAGTTGGAGCAGCTGCCCTACCCGAGGGATAGACTTATGATGGATGATGTGGAGTTCAGAAACTGTGGTGGAGTAGCGGCAGAATGAGAATGAAGGAATAAATGGGAGTGCTCCGAGAAAACCATGGCAGTGTTCACATCAAACACGTGAGAATACTTGTCAGAATAATCCAACCCAGTGGGGCTTGGGACCTGAGCGAGGATAGAGTGTTGGACGGTTGGCGATAAACAACTTTGCATACGTGACCAGTTTCGTGACATATAAGAAGCAATATTAATTATAATTATATTTTTATAAAGAGTGAATAAGTATTCGTTAGAGTAGCTGGGAACGTAGAAACCCCAAGAGACCCCAGTGTTCTTAAGATTTTATGTTTGACTGTACTTTTCAAAAGTATTTTTGGTTTGGTTTAGTCCATTCGTGGTTACTTATAACTTTTCTGAAGCTCTGCTCAAGTTACACTTTAAGAATATTACTCCGCCTCAAGCGAACAAAGCTTAACCAAGTCTAGAGAATTACACCAAAAGGACAACGCACCGCATTCGTACGCACTCAGTGTATTAATATTTTGCATAATATAAGACGAAAATGTATGTACAGCTAATCCCCTAAAGTAATTATTAAAGAGAGCTATGTGACCCAAAAATTTGAGTTTTAAAACGCCTTTAGTTTGAAATATCAGAAACCACTTGTGATTAAGCAACAAATAGGTAAATGGTGGTTTGTATAAAGGAGATCATACATCTCTAAAAATGCGGTTGCTAATATAATCACCCTTTTTTTTTTGGAAATGGCCGTTGGCACCCTATGTTTGCATCAAACTATTTAACACTACGTTCTAGGCAATTTTTAAAGACAACCTGAGAATCAGCACGCCTAAATTATAAAAAAAAGGTTGTCTTGTCGGAACACTCAGATGAACAGTTTGTGAGATAATTCATGTTGAACATTCAAAACAGAACGTGTGTTGCATACCAGGTAGGAAAACCACAATACAGAGTATTTCATTTTTAATGAGGATGTTTTAGAGGCGCACAGTTCCCTTAATAATCACTTGAGGAGAAAAGTGGTACTTACATTTTAGTCTTATTTTTTCGTCAGAAACACACTGTCGAAGTTTGCCCCAATGTTCTAGAAACACGCTGTATACACGAGTGATTCTAAACTGCGAAAGTGCTTTCAGGACATGGAAACCAGTGTCATTCCAAGCTTAGGTTGGCGGGTTTTCCCGGGGATCTCCAGTTTCCCCCGCCCTTGTATTCCGGCGCTACTCCATACTCACCACACTTCTCCCTCATCGGCTCTCAAGACCTCGATGTTAAGACCTCTCTGCCAGTACGACATAACAGAGGAAGTGAGGGTGTACCAGAAAGTTCTCGAAGATGGCATGGCCTTACGAGGCCTCGGAGTAAAGTCGCCCGACAGGTGTAAACACTTCCACTTTCATTTCTTCTTCTACTTTCCTTTAGTTGTTCATAAATATATATTTATAAGTAAAACGTACTGCGAAATAACGTAGAGAAGGGTGGAGAATGGAGAAGGCCTTGCGCGAGACTGCGAAAGTTAAGTAAAGATAGGACCAGAAACAACCCTGAATTGAAACGACTGATTAGATCGAGGTGAGTGAAAATGTGATGGGTGAACATGCACAACCTAGCCGTAAAGGTATGCCACACATACAGGACTTGCCGAGGTGACGAAAGAGAGAGAAGAGAGAGAGAACAGAGAGGAGAGAGAGGAGAGAGGGGAGAGGAGAGAGAGGAGAGAGAGGAAATATATATGAGAGAGGAAATAGAGGAGAGAGAAAGAACTTAAAAAATAAAATAAGGAAGATGACTCCGTGTGAGTGCAAAAAATCGAATGACCAAAGTAAATGCACAGAGGCTACAGATGAGACCTCGTGATCGCAGTGAGCTCTGAACCTCGTAACTACTGAATAGGTGCTCAAAGTGGAGAGGAAAGATTTGGGCGGCTCTTAATATCGAGGTGTTGAGAGCCGATGAGTGTGAAGCGAGGCGAGTACGGAGCATAGCCGGAATTCAAGGATGGGGGAAACGGGAGATCCCCGAGAAAACCCACTGACAAGCGGCATGGTCCAGCACTATTCCCACGTGCGATCGGTGCTTAGAAATGTCTGAGTTGTGCCGTCGTAGGTCCGGCCTCATCGTCACTAGTGTCAGTGAGCACGGTCGCAGAGGACTGACTAAACGGGATGGCGTGAGGCCGCAGGCTGTTGTAGGAAGGTTCATCGCAGTTGTAACAGGACCACCTGCGAACATGACTGGATGTGGCAAGCGTGGTAAAGGTTTGGGAAACGTGCTACCTGACAACATCCATGGGCAAAGAGTACTTAGGTGAAGCAACCACTTACGCAGCGAACTCCAGCCACACACACCAGCAAAATGGCGTCACTGGCCAGCAACATGTTAGAACGCCGTTCGCCAATCAGCGCCTGGCGGCACAGCGAAGCGTATCTCGGGGCTCATCTACGAGGAGACACGAGGTGTGCTCAAAGCGCTCCGGACAACGTTATCCGCGATGCAGTCACCTACACTGAATACGCCAAAGCAGCCACTACGACGAACGTCGTGTACGCTTTGAAGAGGCAGGGCCACACACCCACTAAGCTCGTGTGCCACGAGAGAAGTTTTCGTGGAAGATTCCATGCAAGCTTGCATAGCCGCTTGTATGGATAGTTCTTTGGAACATTTGGTCGACTTCTCGCCGTTTTCATAGATGTTTTCGTAATTGGTAGTGTGTAATTTCCAATGGAAGGTTCCTTAAAATGTTGAAGTCTTAGCCAAACAGAGAGAGGGAGAGGGAGAGAAAGAGAGAGAGAGAAAGATAGATAGGGAGACAGGGGAGTTAGAGAGAGAGAGAGTCAGAGTTAGAGAGAGATAGATTGAGAGAGAGAGATACTTAGATATATGTAGAGAGATATAGACGTAGATATATAGATGTAGAGAGATATAGATGTAGAGAGATATAGATGTAGAGATACATATATAGATATATATAGATGTAGAGAGATGTAGATTTAGAGAGATATAGATTTAGAGAGATATTTATTTAGAGAGATATAGCTTTAGAGAGATTTGNAGAGATACATATATAGATATATATAGATGTAGAGAGATGTAGATTTAGAGAGATATAGATTTAGAGAGATATTTATATAGAGAGATATAGCTTTAGAGAGATTTGAGAGAGATAGAGTTAGAGAGAGATAGAATTAAAAAGAGATTTTATCCGAAGGGAATATTCTGGTTTAAGGCCCTCGTTTCTCTCAGTGTGANGAGAGAGATAGAATTAAAAAGAGATTTTATCCGAAGGGAATATTCTGGTTTAAGGCCCTCGTTTCTCTCAGTGTGACTTGGGGTGTGGAGAACCTTCAAGATCTGATGACTGATACTATATAAGCGCGATGGGCATCCATGCCGGGAGTTTATGAAAGTCGGAAGTCTGGGCGATTGTGCGACGAATGATTGTGCGATAGACGACGAACCAGAAGAGTGATGAGTGGCGCTGCAGTGACCAGCGGGAGTAAAATTTGCAACTGCGAGCATCAGTGCATTGAAGAGTGCGACTGGCAGGCGGGACTATTGAACTGGATGCGTCAGTGTAAGATACATTTCAAATGATGGCAACAGACTGACTGAACATGTTTTGATGATGAATTTGAGTAAATTGACTACAACCAAACAGACACATTGAGAACGACTTTAATTAGAGTTGAGATAGAAATTAAATATTGCGTTCACTGAGAAATAAAAAGAGTAATGCTGGAGATGGATTATTTAATGTTTTAAATAAAATCTGTGATAATAAATTAAAATTTAAATATTTTATTTTAAAAGAGACCTTCATCCCTCACGAACTCGAATATACCCCTCCGGCGTCTAGTAACAGTATATATATATATATATATACATATATATAATGTTACTTAATTGGCTCTACTATGAGCTAACTACAACATGATGCTTTACGGTTTTGTTAGACTATTAAAATTAAAATTGGTACGCAGTTATTTCTTAATTTTGGCACAACTTCATTAAATTAGGTATGTAATTTATAATTTACTATTTCGCCATCAAAGCTGCTTTAAGCGCAATTATTAAACCTAAAGTATTTTACATGTCGTAAATTTATACACCTTTGTTTATAATTAGTTCAATTTATCAGCGCATACAGCACCATTTCCGTGTTTATGAAAGCTGTAACTTAAAAGGTCTAATTATCTAGATCAAAGATTAATTAGTATGTATTTCATTGACGACTGTAACTGAAATACGTGCGCATGTCCAAAATTTCATTCCGCGAATCATCCAACACATGCAAGCTTTCTTTTTAAAATGGCTAGAGAATTTAAGTATGCAGAGAAAATATGGGAGGGGATTTTCTACACGTCAAGAAACTCTCTGTTCACAATTTGTACATTTTGGATGCTTGTCATCGTGTGAATTTTGTATAAAGGATATTATGTTTACCTAGCAAGCGTGGGGGAAGTGTTGCGGTGACATTTTATGAGAACAAAGTTGATGGTTAGCCGTCTTTCACAAAAAAAANGGGGGGGGATATTTGGGAGGGAGGTAGGATGGTCCTGTAAAGTTTATTTTGCGTTGCCATGGCGGCGTTGACTGGAAGCTATCGGAAAAACTACCATTCACATGGATCTCGCAGATGGATAAAATAAGTTATCCTGTCCTCGTCTGGAGTATGCTTAACTTTATTGGTGAATAGTGTAACAGTTTCGTAAAAAAAAACCGGTATTTCAAACCTGCGACAAGGCAGCTCACGCGCCAGTAGGCGATCGCTTTGAGGAGAGCAACTTCCAGGCTCTTGAACTGCGTTTCAGTGTGTTTGGAATACTCGCTTTTTCCGGAAATTAAATTTGTGTCCAGTACGCCTCGATATGCACAAAGAACACACGCTCTTCAGACGAGGAGTGTTTGCAAGACGTCGCGTCGTGCACATCACAAACACTATTTCAGAGTGTACTCCCGAGATATGGTAAAAAAAACCGGGTTTCCAAAGCGCTGTAGCTGGAAATATACAAATCAGCTACACGAAAAACTACTCAAGGGCCCTGCAATGAATCTTCCTGGACTTTCCACCAATAAAATAATAGGGTCACCGTTAAAAGTCCCATGTGCGCGGAGTGCGACTACAACACTGCACGCCAGTTCACAGCCTTGCTGTAACTACAACGAACGATTTGGCTTTTTAAAATTTGTATGAATTGACATTTTAAGCTAAATTTTCCATTTCCGCAAAAAAAAAAAGCGTTTTAAATGATTTGGTTATTTTATTAGGTTATCAATATTGTGTCGCGTAAACATAACATATGATCAAAATCTATAAAACAGTTTTCGGTCTGATTTGCTTATAGATCGTATCTCGAAACTCAAAATCGAAATACGGACCCTCTCCCCTCCAAAAAATCCAAGAAATATCCTTCTTTACGTTTTAGTATCAATAATTATTTTGTGCTGTAGCGCAACATATTAATTTCATTCCTTTTTTACGTTTGTATTTACTATATAAATATTAAATTAATATTTACGTAATATGTTTTATTCTTTTTAAAAATCATTTTTTTCTCTATTTTCATACTTTTTACAGACTGTTATTTCGTATCACAACGAATAAACCATGTGATATGTAAATAATGCAGAAAACAGTTTAAGCTCGACAGCTCTGTGGAGCGCAAACGACCCGTGTGTATGTACTGGCGTGTGTGTGCGTGCGTGCTAGAGGGGTGCGTGCGCGTGTCAGGCACACTTGCTCGCAGGGCTTGAGAGTCGGAATAGGGTTTTCTCGCCACAGTTTCAACCACCTCCTAACCCAAACCACATGTCGAAGTTGTGAAGCGAGACATGCACGGTCTCTTCGGCTATACATCATCTCTTCGGATACCCTCAGCCTCGGAGGTGCGTGACGAAGAGCGGGCGATGTCTCGAGGGTGAGAGGCTGAGATTAGCACGGCCACCCTAGCTCCACGGCGCGGTTGGTTTATGGTGGGGGTGGGGGTGGGGGCTAGGTTGACAAATGGTCGCCTCGGCTGCCGCGGGTCAAGGTCGCCACACTTCCAATCGGCGAGACGCGTCGTTATCGACGCAGGCCGGGCGAAGTCTTTTTCCGTGCAGCCGCGTCGATATAGGCTACTCACTGTAGATTGAGCACTTTTGAAAGCCCTCTCATTGCGATTAACAGTCAATAAATATATTTTATTTTAGCCTTAGGCGTTAACTTCCGAGTGTGGTGGTATATACATACTGTGTTTATTACTTATATGGCAGTATTGATTTTAAAAAGTTGGTTAAAGCATTAAAAAAAATGGCTGAAAGAAAAAATAATTAGGGCCTCAAAGGTGTTCACTTTACCGTGAACAGCCTATTGGCGCCCGTCTTCCTCTTCCAAAGCAAATAAACAGGGAAGCCGTAACGGCAAAAAAGATGATACAAAACAGCGGAAGAAAAGGAATACCATAAGCAAAATGCGAATTAGAATTTTTTTTAATCAGTCGCTAACTTCTGACGCCTCAGTACAACTTCCCGTCACTCACGACACACCAACAATATAAATATATCACACACACTTCCTATAAATTACATAGGAAAAATTGATTAAAATTGACGATTTGTGTAATACTACACAGTGCTTTGCACTGTACAAAGATGATACAAAGAACATTCAGATTATACCGATTTTGTGTTGAACTATACAATCTGTATATAATATGGCGCACGCCCTCCAAGCGTAAAATCGCCTCTACGCGCAAAGTGCTAAATTGGCGTGCTGCGAGTAACTTTTGCACTAAGAAATAACCTGACAGTTTTACGGGGGNGTACTGTTGAGGGCTAACTTATTTTAGTCTGCTGTAGACTTTTATATTTTCGTCTGTCGTAGGCAGCCATAGAGTTTTTCGTCTGTCATATATTTCTGGAGCTAACCGCCAGGGAGTTGTCTACTAATTACTAATTACTTTCTTATTGTTGATTACTAATCTTTGTTTCTTTCGTTGTTCACTAGAGTCGCTGTAAGTATTCCATATTTGTTTCCATTGCCCGCTAGGGGTGCCAACCCGTCGATTATTCTCATCCATTCGACCGCAGTCTTAATGTTGCTGGCTCTAGTTTCGTTGACGAGCGCTGGTGAGTGAGTGAGATTTGGGCGGCTCTTAACATTGGGGTCTTGAGAGCCGATATGGGTGAAGCGAGGTGAGCATGGAGCAGCGCCAGAATGCAAGGGCAGGGGAAACGGGATATCCCCGAGAAAACCCGCCGGCCAGCGGCATCGTTGGGAACTATTCACGAGAGCTAGTGTCGCGCTTCATGCACAGAAGGACAATGCGCCATTTACATTAACACAAGACGCTCTCCTCTAACTTCATATTTATTTTATTATAACTAAAAAACTTTTAGGAGGTCCGCGTGTTTCCGATACATTAACTTCTAGCATGGGAAGAATGAACCTTAGATCACTGGGATACCAGGATATCTAGGAAAGTGTGATTTTAAATGTGGTGCAGCCATATAATGTGTTAACAACTTCTTGCCTTTATGCCCTTTGATTATTTATATTTCACTATGTCATTAATTTTTTTCATGATAAGAAGTGCCATGTGAAGTATATCAGCATTCGTCTCAATTATAGGTATATGATTCAGAGATGCCCCCTTGTTTCTGAAAAAAAATTCTAATCCTATTTTTTAACATTTGCCCCAAAAGATAAACATATGTCTCTTCTGCTTGACCTCAACAAAGCGAGCTCACTTTTCGACGAGCATAACATGTCACAGCAGGCAAGGAGAGGAAGGGAGACAGTGAGAGGGAGAAAGACTGGGAGAGGGAAAGTAGAGGTAAAGTGAGAGGTAAAGAGATAGGAACAGAGGTAAAGAGAGAGGAAGAGAGGTAAAGATAGAGGAAGAGAGGTAAAGAGAGAAGAAAATAGGGAAAGAGAGAGGAAGATATGGAAAGAGATAGGAAGATACGGAAAGAGAGAGGAAGACAGGTAAAGAGAGAAAAAAGATAAAGAGAGTGGAAAAGAAATAAAGAGAGATGAGTAAAAAGAGACGAAGAGGGATAGAGAAAGAGGAAGGAATAAAGAAAGAGGAAGGAATAGAGAAAGAGGAAGGAATAGAGAAAGAGGAAGAGAGAGGTAAATTGAGAGGAAAAAAGAGGGAAAGAGGGAGAAAGAGAGGGAAAGAGAAGTAAAGAGAGAGAGAAATTAGAGGGCGAGTGAGAGAGAGAGGAAGGTGGGGAGGGGGAGAGAATGGTGAAGAGAGAGGGATGTGAAAGACGTAAGGACGGGTGAAGAGATAGAGGGAGAGAGAAGTAAAGAGCGTGGAAAAGAGGGACACAGAGGTAGAGAGAGGTACAGAGAAGAGAGATAGCGAGAGAAATAGAGAATTTAAGTACAGAGGGAAATTTTTTACTATCATTTCCAAGGATAATATAATTCTCTGAAATTAAAAACTGTCAAAAAGACAACCTTCATTCTGAATGTAAATTGACTGTTGAATATCATATGTGTTTGCGCAACAGGGAACTCAAATAATTAAATCCTTAATATTTTTATTTTGTGTGCTGTTTTACAGTGCGTTGTCTAAAAAATAAAATAAGATAAATGAGGTAAATTTTATAATAAATAGAAATTGCAACCATTTTACAGCTAGAAAAAGATGGCGTTTGTTTTTAAATTTTGCCTAAAAGATAAAAATAATTAATGACGAAGTTATATCAGCTGGCATTTCAGCTGAGGGATACAAAAGACGTACATTTTACAAATCCTTATCTGTGTAAACTTCTTTTTAGGCAGAAATTCGACAGTTTTCGATGTTTGGTTTGACACCCTCCCGGATTCCGAAAAGAGAGCTGAATAAGAAAGATGGATTGGGAAAGTACGCCTGCAGACTTCCAAATGATACATCGCCTTCTTCCGTACTTTTCCTCTTTTTCTCCCCCTTTCTCTCCTGCTTAACTATTCTTGACGAGTTCCACGTCTTCCAACTTATTCTCATTAGAGTTCCTCTTCTGTTTCAAGAGACGGCGGGGCGACACAAACACTAACACAGATGGGGAAAACACCCACGGAAGAAATTCGTGTTTCATTTTCCTTTGCAGCACTTTTTGGCGGCTTGTACACAAAACGAGTTTCGTGGTCATCACGAAAACTCAGCACGTCAGAAGACACCGGAAACAGCGGCCATAACTGCACTTTTCTAACGTCACACACAAAATTTGAATGTGCACAGCCATAACCAAGAGAACATTAAAGAACGATTGTAGGCCTAGGTGGTATCTTTTCTCCACAAACGATGAAATTACAGAACTTGAATTTGAACTGACACTGAGCGATGAATGCTAATACAAAAATTTGTGCCGCGAGAAGTCCTTTGTTATAGATTTCCAGTATTGGACAAATGTGTCCCGTTTTTACGAATAATTCAACATTTTCATTACAAGCTGACACTTAAATAAGTTCAGTTATAAAAATGGCAACTTCCGTGACTGAAATGTGTATGTAAAAATCCATTATTAAAATCATTTGAAAAATTATTATGATATTACTTGATGGAAATGTTTTTTTTTTGCAAAATGTGCTTTTTAAAGCAAATATAATGTAAATGCTCTTAGATTTTCGTTAAAAATATACTCTTGTAAATTTTTTTGACATATATGTTAGTAAAGTTTAACTAAATATTTTACAGTGTTACAAAATATATGCAAGGTAAATCAACCTTTTCTAAAAATTCTGGTAGTGCGTATAATACATTCACTGAGTTCTGAATGTGGTACAGTCGAGTGCAGGGTCCACCTTAATATATTCGAAATGGTACCAGCAGACAACGTGGAATGCTACTGGGTGGCGTCATATTGCCTACGCTTTTCTTCGGGGACAAATGATTACTGTGCCAGAATTGGGAGGACCGTAGACTAAAGATGTGGTAGAACGGTTGTTCGTCATTTGCGCACGCACCCAACATTTATCTACCCTAAACCAACACAACTGTCAAAATCACATGGTCAGCAGTGATGAACGTGTTCATTTATGCCTCAATTTTCAAAATAAAAGGCCTTTTACACAAATGAAATGCTTTTACAAATTTGAATTTGATGTAATTACATTAAAAAATTGGCCAGAGCAAACGTACAAACATCTCAAATAATTTGTTTACAGGAATCTAACCTCAAGTCCTATCCACGTCGTTTATGATAACCGTATTGGCAGAAATGCAGTCCAATGTTGGAACACGAAGACAAATTTTTCACAGCCAGCGAGATCGCTGTACCGCATGTTCACTCTACGATTGGTTTCCGAGTTAGAACGAGACACTGAAATACTCCACCTGAAGAGAAGTTAATTAATTCAGCGATAAATTCATGCCGGGAAATAGATACGGCGGTGATGGGGGTGGACTGGTAGACTATCGGTTTCCGATGACACGGCGGTAAAAGACCTCGCTTTCTCCCTCCTTCGTCATCCATGTAATCGACGTCAAGCTACACGCCAATAACACACATTAAGGTTATCGTCACTCTGTTTCTCGCGGCCCATGTGGCCTGCGAACTACGGGTGAGTGAAGACACTTGGGCGGCTCTTAACAGCGAGGTTTTGAGATCCGATGATGGTGATTGAGGTGAGTATGGATCAACGCCGGAATGAAAGGGCGGGAGAAACGTGAGATCCCCGAGAAAACCCACCAACCAGCGGCATCGTCCGGCACGATTCCCACATGCGAAAATCTGGGAGTGGCCAGACCGGGGATCGAACCCGGTTCGCCTCGGTAAGAGGCGAGCAGTCTAACCGCTCAGCCACCGTAGCCCCTCCCGAACTACGAGGCACAAGAGCACGAACTCAATGCAAATCCCCGCGTATTTCCCGCCTGAGGCAGGGACGTCATGCATGGACGAGAGGAGGCTGGTGCTTGATGCATTGTTTCTTCTCTTCTGCCATAGAAACCTTTATGCCTTCTGTTGTGCCCGTGGGTATAACAGAAGGTGAAGCGGCTGGCTTAAGCACGGCCGGCTGCCCTACCCGAGGAACAGACTGTCGCTCCCGCCAGCTCGAAGAATGGACGAGGTGAGGCAAGATGGCAGTGGAGACGCAATGGAATGTTGGCGGAAGAGGAAACGGGAAGGTCCCGAGAAAACCCACACACCACAGTGTCCGCTACTCTCCCCATAAGAGGGTCCTTCCTCCAAGTAAGTCTTTTGACGTAAACTGCCCGTAGATTGGCCTGCCGGTCTAAAAAGGAGTCGTAAGTAATAACAAATTTCAAGCGTTCCCCTACACACTCTTAAAGAATCCTGTCACTTGAGTATGCCTGCTGTATGTTGATGACCGATATCGGATATTTTCTGATGGTACTTTTGAACCTCGTTGACGAGAATACTTATTGATACTCAGGTCCAAAGAAGATGTTTCCTCAGAGAGTTGTAGTCACAGAAAGTGTTTGGTAATGCAGCAGCTTGTCTGACTCGAATTTGTGTGGTCGTGGTTTAAATCCGGTCCTATTGTACTAGGGTGTTTTCTGAGTACTTTCAAATACTCATTTAAAGGGAATTAAGGAGCGTTATATCAATACGACACCTCCCAGTTTCTCACCAATTAGATTAAGGAGACTTCGCGGTAAGGGAGTTTCTGTAAAATCAGTGTTTGTTCGTACTCGCCTGCATCAATAAACAAATACCCTAGAAATATTAGCGTTTTTCAGGATAGGTAAAAATAACTTATGAACAGTTATCGTCTCTTTGTGTTTTTAATGTAACACAAATTGAAAAAATTGGTGAAAATGGTCGAAAACAGAACATTTAGAGCTTGCACAGTTTCCTCAAGAAATGGAGGGAAATACAGATTATCACAGGCAGTTTTATCCATTGATTTCCATCGCGTGTAATCATATTCTAATTCAACTACAGCGAATGCAAACCGAAACCTTTGAAGTTCGTCGCGTGTTGTCTCATATGGTATACCGTGACATTTTGCCGCAGGAATTTTTACTAGGAAGTTGCCTTAAAACCCTAGACAACTCATATACATGAAGTACGAGTGCTGTTCCGGAAGTCTATAGACTGGCAACTCTGCACCGATTCTGCGGAAGCGATTAAGCGATTGTCGCCTATGAAGATAGCTTTTGGCATGCCTTGTTTATGTAAGTGAATCCTACGCGCATTTTTTTTTGCTCGCCATAACAGTTGACCTGCAGTGCGTATTACAATTGTGGACGAGAAAGCTATACCTTTAATAATGAGATAAAAGGCCCTTACTAAATTTTGCGTTAAGTTACGCACAAGTGGCCATGGAATTTCGATCAAGCGTATGTAATATTTCTGTAGTAGAATGAAAAAGGGAAGTTTTGTGGTAAGAGGCTGGGAAAACGGAGCGTCGGAGCTGTTCATGCCTTGTCATTCCGGTCGGTTGGCAACCATCTTGTCCACCATGTTAAATCCAGGGGACCTTGACCTTGGACCTTGACACCGGTGATCTTTGACCCAAACAAATTCCAATAGATACATAAAAAATTTATAAATAATTATTTTGAAAAATTTATTAACAAATTTAAACAAACTTTTAGAAAATACTTACATTTTCCAGAGTTTCCCTCACCACCACCGCCTCTTACCTATACTCATTCTATCGTGTGTAGACATCTTGATTTTATACATTACTGGAGGACATCTTATTTTCTTAGTTTTTTATTTGTTCATACATTACTGGAGGACGTCATCTTGGTTTTTTCGTTTGTCATTTGTTTATACATTGCTGGAGGACACCAACTTTGTTTTCATACGTTTTCNCATTGCTGGAGGACACCAACTTTGTTTTCATACGTTTTCATCACCTAGGGAGCGCTAGTGTATTAATAATCGATTTAGCCACCCGGCGACAGCCATATTTGTTTATGCTTTTAAAGTATAGGCTGCACTGTCGGTGCCCTCCATGCTGGATTCTATTTTAAACACAAAGGTGGCATTAATTTCTCGGTTATGCCGCCTCATATCGGCCTGTACCGAATGGTGACATTGACCTTTCCTGCAAAGTATGTAAACTGTCATTTTATTTTATTCTTAAATGCAAGTATTTTTATTTAAATAATTTTTATATAAAGCGGAGGAATTTTTAAAATAAATAAAACTAAGCATATATTTTTAAAACGATTTTTTTATTTTGGTCATTTACAAAATGAGAAAACACATATACAATGGTACATTAATTTCTATCTTTGGTGTTCACCTCTCGATGTCCGCTTCAGCGAACCAGGAATTGAAGCGGGCAGGGAAACCCCACCCCTTGACGTACGCCCTTCCTTTACGTCGTTCCAGCACCTTCTCGACCAAATACACACCTGGAAACTTTGTATGCTGGATCTCCTCTGCGTAGAAACCACCATGGATGGGAACATTATTCAGATCCTCGAGAAAGTAGGTCCTCGGAGTATAGTTGCGTATACATCGCACACGAACGAGTTTGGGGCTCCAATTCGCAGTGAATCCTTTATCGAAGACGCCTTTCTGTTTGAAGATGCGCACCAGGTCGCCAACCTTGGCTTTAGGCTTGCGTGGGTCCCTTCTTTTCACGTCAGTGTACAACGTTCGAAGCAGGGAGTCGCCCTTGACGTCTTCGGGCTTCATGCGAGTGGTAGAATGTACGGTAGAATTGTACTCGCGAACGAGATTTAGCAATAGCATCATCCCCTTGTAACTCCCATTCGTAGCAAAATGCCTCCACATTTTTCCCTTCAGAGCNCGAGATTTAGCAATAGCATCATCCCCTTGTAACTCCCATTCGTAGCAAAATGCCTCCACATTTTTCCCTTCAGAGCCTAGTGAAAATGATCGACGGTAGAAGCTTTGAGATTGCTGTACAGGAAGTTATGATTTATGTTATGTTTCTTCATCNCTAGTGAAAATGATCGACGGTAGAAGCTTTGAGATTGCTGTACAGGAAGTTATGATTTATGTTATGTTTCTTCATCAGGGCCTTGAACTTTGTGCATTGTAGAATTCTTTGCGCTGGCCGGTTTGTAAATTAGTCGAAATGCGTCCTTCGCGCAATACGTTAGTCATGGCCTCAGTGACATCGTGTGCATTCTTCGACTTGACAAGTCTCGCGCAGGCGAATTGGCTATGTGCATCGATGACTGTCAAAATGTATTTGTAGCCCCTGTTGACCCGAGCATATGGTATCATCTCGACGAGGTCGGCTTGAAATAGATCGTTCATCCCACATAGTACGCACGACTTTGCGGTAGCGGTATTCACGTCTCGCAGATGCATGCAGTTCATTGGCGATTCGAAAACGACTCATTCTATGTAGCCTCCGTCCTTTAGTTCTTCGACGATTGAAATTATTTCGTTAGTGTGGGAGTAATTTATAACTATTTGCGAAGCGAGCAATAGCTGCAGCCTATCGATCAGCTCGTTCAGGTCGTCCCAGAATATGTAGTCGGTGTTCTTGTCGTTATCTCTCTTCTTCAAACCTTTGCCACTTTTCAGCGCTAGGCCACTGAAGAGGTCTGCGAGAATGTCGATTTTTTCGTGATATTCTTCCTTATAAACACCTGTCTCAGGATTGTTATCTTGGTAAAGTACATGCACGAGTTCGAGCAAAGTCTTGTATTCCAACAGATCGGATTCTGTAAACTCCCTGGACTCCTTGCGAAATAGAAGTTCATATATCCTGGGGGTTCCACGTGGCTTGTAATCGCCAACTCGGATGATCCCACCTGGTAGAAACTATTTCATGAAAACCAATGAAAAATTTATCATTATGCCTATGTACACTGTATGTATTATCATTCTTACGATATGTTTACGATTGTAGGTATCAGTNAAAAATTTATCATTATGCCTATGTACACTGTATGTATTATCATTCTTACGATATGTTTACGATTGTAGGTATCAGTGAACCAGAGCATTGGATTTGAAGACTCTCTTCCGTTCCTTTTTTCTTATGTGGTAAATCCGCATCCGATCCATTGTNCAGAGCATTGGATTTGAAGACTCTCTTCCGTTCCTTTTTTCTTATGTGGTAAATCCGCATCCGATCCATTGTCTCGATCTGTCTGTTCATCATGTTTTCGCTTCTTCATAGGCTCAGCAGTATCGTCGATTTCAGTCTTCATTGCTACGGTGTTCGATCGCTCTCCCTGAGAACATTGAGACGACAAGTAAAGGGCTTAAAAAATCTTCATTTATAAGGTCGCGTGAAATTTTGACTCTCTTGGCGAGCGAACAGACTGTATCGTCCGATGCAGGTCGCTGGCAATGTCCGACATCGCACTGATGAAATTTTTTTACTGTTGCTCTGTTTTATAGGTTTAGTTTTACTTTTCCGCCGAAATACTTTCGAACTTGGCTAGATGTTNAAAAATTTATCATTATGCCTATGTACACTGTATGTATTATCATTCTTACGATATGTTTACGATTGTAGGTATCAGCGAACCAGAGCATTGGATTTGAAGACTCTCTTCCGTTCCTTTTTTCTTATGTGGTAAATCCGCATCCGATCCATTGTNCAGAGCATTGGATTTGAAGACTCTCTTCCGTTCCTTTTTTCTTATGTGGTAAATCCGCATCCGATCCATTGTCTCTATCTGTCTGTTCATCATGTTTTCGCTTCTTCATAGGCTCAGCAGTATCGTCGATTTCAGTCTTCGTTGCTACGGTGTTCGATCGCTCTCCCTGAGAACATTGAGACGACAAGTAAAGGGTTTAAAAAATCTTCATTTATAAGGTCGCGTGAAATTTTGACTCTCTTGGCGAGCGAACAGACTGTATCGTCCGATGCAGGTCGCTGGCAATGTCCGACATCGCACTGATTAAATTNCCGACATCGCACTGATGAAATTTTTTTACTGTTGCTCTGTTTTATAGGTTTAGTTTTACTTTTCCGCCGAAATACTTTCGAACTTGGCTAGATGTTCGCTGCAGACATCCAATACGTCCCTGCTGTAATTTTGAATATCTGTTTTCGTGGCAAGGTGGGAAATCGAGGTAGTGAATGTCCGTGTCATATATATTTCCAGTTTTTTTTTTTTTTTTTTCAAATTCTCTTTATTTTGTGCAGATGCCACATTCAATCTGTCGATAATTTTACTCGGAACACTCGTCATGTCCTCATTCATGGATACCATATCGCAGACAATATCCGTCTTCCCATGCTCCATATTTGCCTCGAGCTGGGACATGTAGTTCTGAAAGAATGTGTTTTGTTCGGCCAACATACTGCGCAGTTCCGAAATGTTGCCTTTAGCAGTTTCGAGGACGAAATTTTTAATAGCATCCCAGAAACGTTCAGGTTCGTCATCATTTCGAATTATTCTTCTACCAGCATCTCAAGTTCCATCGTTTCTTGGTACGAGACAACCTCCATCGTCGTCTTTGTGAAGACGCAGCTTAAGATTACTTAGCTCTAATTTCGATATGCTGTAACTCATTCTCGATGGTCGGTGATGAACTGATCGAACCCACGCCGGTACCTCCATTATATAGGGGCAAATCCTTAACGATCATCAAAAATCCGTTTTTCTCCTTCCAACACAAGGCACACAGACTCTTGAAATTTGATAGCGTAATGTCCGTATTGACGTGATCATCGTAAACATGCCGCAAATTCATATCGGCCATGCGAAACAGCACCAACATGTTTGCATTGTCGCGGAGTAGCTGTTTGGGTATGCGCGAATAATTATGGCCAAGGTACACACAGTCCACCTTCTTGAATACAAGTTTGTTTCTCGCAAGCAATATCATCGAAGACAAATGTCGAGTTTGCCAGTGCTTCGCTTGGAGGCATCGCCTTCTCTGTTTCGCTGCAGGGGAAATAACCCACGTCTTCCATGGCCTGCAGTACTCGTGCCAATCGCGGGTATTTCGAATGCTGGAGCGATTTTGAATATAGGTACACATTCTAGAACCAAAGACCATTCTCTTCTTCCAGCAGGCTCAGTAGAACGCATTTTCCCCGCAATTTGATGGTCCGGCGATGATGCACCTCACAGTGTTCGGAAATAGGCTTCCATGTCGCGATTTGTGGGAGATAGCTTCATTTTCAGCATGAATGCGTATGGGTAGAGTAACATATTTCTTGACGATCTGTAAACTGTTTTAATTCTTCTTGGCTTATATCATACATTGGAGGAAGAGGAGGAGGGGAGGAGGATGAGGAGGAGGAGGAGGTAGCATAAACAAGCCTCTTGATGACATTAATTTCGTTGTCTTGGTAATATAATGTCTCTTCAAATTATCACTCCGAGTAAACTGCCTCTGGCAGAGTTTGCACAGAAATTACATATTTGAATATGTGATACATCCATACTATTCCAAGTCTAGAATGATACTGAAACAAAGATATATAAAAGGAGCAGAAATTATAAGTTTTTAGGTCAGTTCATCACGATGTTTCTAAGAGGTAAGACCGTAGCTGGAAGTGGGATCGTCGATACACTGATCAACAATCTACTGTTTGAGCTGCACATTCGAGGATATAGGCTCCAAGCTAGCTTAATGGATGTCACGCAACAATACAGGCATAAACGGTCTGGACGAGGCGTGTAAGCAGCAAGACATCGCCTATTCTCAGCACAAGGATCTGCAAGCCAGGCACCAGGCAGACAAGATACTTGCACAGAAGGCCGACGAAATAAGAAAATCGCCATACACATGGCTCTGAGAAAAAACAACCGCATAGGGTGTATACAACATGATGAAGACCACNAAATAAGAAAATCGCCATACACATGGCTCTGAGAAAAAACAACCGCATAGGGTGTATACAACATGATGAAGACCAAGGTGAAGATGGGCATGGGTGATAAGAGCAAGATAAAGGTACAGGTTAAAATGGGGACAGGTACAGAGAGCAAGAAANGGTGAAGATGGGCATGGGTGATAAGAGCAAGATAAAGGTACAGGTTAAAATGGGGACAGGTACAGAGAGCAAGAAAAAGGCTCAGTGAAACGAAAAGCAGTGACAAAAGAATGAAGAGCATGCAAGGCAAGAAAATATATACCGTCATATTTTTTCCATTGCTTTTGCCTGCATTCGGCGCCCTCGGGGGCCTAATCGGAGTCACAAGTTGTATCGTCTGAGCCATCAACACAGCATCGAATGAACGAAAGCAGTTGTCCGATGCACAAAGACACAATGTAAATACGGAAGCTATCGCCATGGGTAAAAAAACNCGAATGAACGAAAGCAGTTGTCCGATGCACAAAGACACAATGTAAATACGGAAGCTATCGCCATGGGTAAAAAAAACGACCAAGGCCTCTACCTAAGGCCATACCCAGTAGGAGGCGGAAGTGTGCAAAAGCGACACAGCTGGAAGGAAGAGGCGCTAATGAAACCTCTACCGAAACGACCACTCTCAAACGTGGATTTGGAACTGTTTGCATACAAACTGGAAATATAATATTTCAGGGGAGTGTTTATGAGAGCTGCTGTGCCCACTAAACCCAAGAGANGTTTGCATACAAACTGGAAATATAATATTTCAGGGGAGTGTTTATGAGAGCTGCTGTGCCCACTAAACCCAAGAGAGTCGAATGTGCCATAATTAATCTGGAGACGGTAACCGGGCCCGGTATGCACTGGGTAGCTTACGTAAAAAGGGGTAAATATGCAGACTATTATGACAGCTTTGGGAATTTGCTTCCTCCTACCAAACTGCGACTGTACCTGAAATATAACAAACTAACGTACAATTACGAAACGGAGCAGATGAATAACACGTGGAATTGTGGACATTGTGTCTTCGCTTCCTGGTTTGCTCTTACAAGTAATTGTATAAAATAATTATATATCGTGAGGAAACCATCAGTCATGTCGATAATGCTTACCTTGACGGGTCATATCTTCGAGCTGCGTGCTGAGCAATTTTCGCTACTCAACCTGGAGGGTGAATGATGCATAGGCCTTTTCGATTTTCAAACCTACAATGCGATACCAAACATCGATGAAAAAACTGCAAGCTGTACCTTGTAAAAAGTGGTAATGTTTCCCATGAGGTGTCGCTGCCCATATACTCTTATGAAATAGACGACATTGCAAGGTACATTGAAGATTCGCTGTTCTCCGACACAGATTTCAAACTACACGGTAATCCCAATACTCTGAAATGTGTTATCAGATTTAGCGAGGATATCGACTTTACGAAACCGGTTACTATCGGACCATGCCGTGGTTAGAGCCACGCATCTACGGAGCTGGCAAAACACACGTGTCATCGTGGTCAATAAACATCTTGCCTGTCAACGTGATACGAATAAACTGCAATTTGGCCAGTGGCACATACCTCAATGGCAGGCCGAGCAATGAGCTACACGAATTTTTGCCTATGGTCCCTCCAGGTTTTAAACTGGTCGTAACACCACAAACCATCATTTACGTTCTGGTCGTCGCGAAGAGAGCACACGAGGTGGTCGTGTCAGTCGTCGACCAGCAAGGAAAGTTGGTGAACTTTCTAAACGAAGAAAAAACCCTAAGCCTGCATTTGAGAAGATGGGAATAANCGACCAGCAAGGAAAGTTGGTGAACTTTCTAAACGAAGAAAAAACCCTAAGCCTGCATTTGAGAAGATGGGAATAACATTTACGTCAACCAGATACAATAAAATGTTGTGCAAAACCTGCAATCAGTACGCCACATGTCTCCAAGGAGTTAACACATGCTAGCGAGATTTTCCTCAGGAGTCTCGGTTTCAAAGTTAATCGTCATGGAAGATTACCTAAACATTGAAGAGCCAGTAGTTTTTGAAGACAGCATAACGAAGGTGTAACTTCACACGTATCAGCCTTTCCTGATCGGACCACACACACTACCATCGGAAGTTCGGATAGCGGTCAAACAACGAAATATCTGCTCCCTCCCTTGATAGTCTTTCCTGCGAATTAGGGGGACTAATGAAAGAAGATGGGTCCAACCCAGTATCGACGAAAATAACGAGCTATGGAATTCTTCATCTTATAAATCGTATCATGTATTTTCTCAATGGTGTAGAGGTGGACCAGTCGCGAGATGTAGGCATAACCTCAACGATCAAAAATTACCTTCCGCTCATGCCGAATGACCTGTCTGCAGCCAAGATGGCAGGCTGGGGAATCGAGAATGACTACAGTATTCCTATATACTCTGGAGGCAAGTTAGAAGTGTGCATCCCGCTTTTCATGCTATTGGGATTTGCCGAAAACTCAAAAAAAATTATCTTCAACTGGAAGCAGGAATTGGTACTGCTCCTAGCCAATATGCATGTTGGCACCATTGTGGGTACGGGAGAAAACCTGGAGACAGTGGAACTGAAACTACAGTCTATCGAATGGATGCTGCCTCATGTGCAGTTGAGAATTGCTGAACGCCTGAAAATGTTGTAGAATGTGGAAGATGGTAAAAACATCGATGTGACTTTCAGGTCGTGGAGTCTTGATACATACCCCGGATTACCAGCATATAAACTGGTTGGTGAAGTCCAACTTTGCTTCTAAGAAACCGAGATACATCATCGTTGGGCTACAGGCCGGAAGACAGCACAATGTGAGAGTGAGCCATTCGCAGTTCAACATATGTCAAAGAGGAAATGTGAAAATATTTTGATTAGCAAAAGCTATATGTACATTGATATGAACATGAACTTTGAAAATGGGCAGTACCTGCTGGCATATCAGATGAACACACAATTCCAAAATGTATATTATGGACGCCCCCTATCCACGATATTGAGCGCTGATACTTTCAAGAGTTTAGCCTCAGTCATGGTATTCAATGTGAGTAAACAGGACAAGCGTATTACCTCCAATGTAATCGACTGCAGGACCGAATTCACTACACATGGAATTATTCCTGCCAACACATACACATTCTGCCTGATACTTCACGACCAGCTTTTATCGTAAAATTGCCGAGATAATACCGTCAAAATACTGACGTGTGCGCAGCTAAGAATATATAAATATAACTGTTCACTCACTATAACTGTTTATTCGTCTTCGAGAAACGTCAGCTTCAAGATGTTCTGTAATCTGAAGGGTTTCCAGAGCCAAAATATATGCGTGCTCAAGGAGATAGCAGTGTCCTATGACGGTGATGGTAAAACACTAATCCGCTCCTTCAGCCCTCCATACCCCTAGAAACCATTGCATGAGAAGAGCAAGAAAACAAACACCTGGCTGAGCAAGTACTACCATGCACTGGAAAGGGATGAAGGCAAGATTCCATACCATCAGATGGGAAATGTGCTGTGCGACTTGCTGATGCAGTACCCGAAGGCCACGATTATGTACATGGACCTGATCAGAAAAAATGGCTTAGCGACTTGTGTAAATTTGAAGTGGAGATTATCGACGCGCAGGCCGAGTATGGATGTCCTTCGCTTCGCAAGCTCTTTAAAATGTACGGTGATTCGCATCGTCATGTCTGTGACAGGTCAGAACCTGACTGGGTCTGTGCACTGAAGAATGTGCAGCTGCTGCGCAAATGGTGCACTTCATCCTTGGACCAGGAATCGGGTGCCTACGAGTAGAAACGAGATCGTCAGAATCGACCCGAAGTTTTCGAACTCGGTTCGAAGAGGATTAATAAAAATAATAGATTTTTTTGCTCATTGTGTATATTTTATTGTGTGTACAATAAATTTTGTGTAAAAAAATATGTTTAATTTTTATTTATTTTAAAAAACCCTCATTTTTATATAAAATTGTTTTAAATAAAATACGTACATTTAAGAATAAAAAAAATTAAATATGTCATTCTACGTTTTTTGCAGGAATGGTCAATGCTACCATTCGGCACAAGCCATTAGCAGGCGGCATAATCGAGAAATTAACGCCACCTATGTGTTGAAAATAGAATCCAACATGGAGGGCGCCAACAGCACAATCTATAATTTAAAAACAAACAAATATGGTTTCTGCCTGGTGGTTAAATCAGTTATTAATACACTAGTGCCACTTAGGTGATGCAAACAAATGAAAACCATGATGGCATCCTCCAGAAATGTATAAACAAATGACAAACGAAACAAACAAGATGTCTGCACACGAGAGAATGAGTATGGGTGAGGGATGGTGGGGGTGATGGGGGAACTCCGAAAATGCAAGTTTTCTTATTAATTTTTTAAATAATTTCTTATACATTTTTAATCATTTGTTTTTAATTTTTTGGAATTTTTAGGTTAAAGGTCACTAGGGCCAAGGTCAAAAGTCACTGGGGTCAAATTTAAATGTCACCTGTATCCAACATGACGGACAAGATGGCCGCCAGCCGACCGGAATGACAAAACATGAACAGCTCCGACGTTCCGAGCCCCCAGCCTGTTCCCCCAAACTTCTCGTTTTCATTCTACTTTCTATACTTTTGATTAGAAAAGGTTTATGGTAACTAGATATTGACGTTACCGTATGCAAATGGCTGAAGAGGGATTTAATTTAATTAGCTCAAGAAATAGTTACAACAAACATAAGCTTCTAGCGAGGGAGGCCCAAGTAATGTTAAATCACTCAAATACAATACATGACTAACCTGTATGTACTATTGCCATAAGTTGATTGTTATGATGGTAAGCGACGAGTGTTACGCCAAGTTGAAGCTGCATCATTATGGTTATTCTTCTCAGCGGGGGTATACAAACAGCAGAGCCCATACAAAATGTGGCCAAGTGTTATATAGTTTCTTATTGTCACAGTTGTCCCGGACACTATGCCGCTGGGAGGGGTGATCTCTGGCACTTTACAAACTATAATTAATGCAATGTTTATTTTGCATTCTTCCCCTGACCTGGACACCGACGCGTCGCTGCAGTTTGCTTGACTAGTTCGCATTGACGTGATTCATAACAGTACGGTAAAGCAGAAATGGGAAGATCGGTCGTTTTGAGGTGGTGGAAGCATTTTTAGGAGATGAAAGGAATGTGCGGGATCAGCCGAGTAATGTGCGCCCAGCAACGTCTGTGAACGCTGAGTGAAGTGGAGGTAAGTAGGTCATCTCTTGAGAGCCGATGAGGGTGAAGCGAAATGGATATGGAGCAGCGCCCAAATGCAAGGGTGGGGGTAACGGGAGATAATCGAGAAAACCCGCCGACGAACGTCATCGTCCGGCACGATTCAGATGTGCGGAAATCCAGGTGAGACTGCCAGGAATCGAATCTGGTTCACTTTGGTGGGAGGCACACACTCTAGCCGCTCCACCACCGCGGCCCCTGTTAAAGATGAGAACATTGCAGAAGCACTGTCGAAAGAAATAAGACATTTAGAGGTTCGTGAATTACCGGCTAAGCTTATTCCGCTCGGCGCCCACTTTTCGGCTGATCCTGCCCACTGCTTTCAGCTTCCATCAAATGCTTCCACAACTTCACTGACTACTTCCTGAATATTTCTGAAAGCCCTGCTAAAATGTTTCTATTCGTTTAATTTATATCCTTCAGTCAAATGAATAACTAAGACTGTGAAGAACTTAATTGCTATTTTCCAGGAACCAATCGATAGCGAAATTACGTCAGTTAATGCACACACACAGACACACACACACACACACATATATATATATATATATATATATATATATATATACACACACTAACTTTTACACGCGGCTACGCTCGCGTAGTTATAGTAACAAACTTATAAGGAGAAATAACGGTATTTGTTAGTAGACAGACACTGATCATAAACACAGAACAGAGCACTATTTTAGGATGCTACTGTACACGATGTTGTAAGTCTTTCCATCAGGCGCTAAGATGTGGAGATTTTGGGCATTGGGCACACGCGAACAAGCGACATAGAGTTGGCCATGAAAGAAGCACGGTTTTCCCAAGTACACCTCCACTACCTGCAATGTTTGCCCTTGCGCTTTGTTAATGTAATAGCAAAACTAAGCTTGAGAGGGAATTGCAACCTTTTGAATTGGAACGGGAGGTTTGTCGGGATTATAGGGATCCGAGGGATGATTACGTTCTCGCCCTTTCCTACTCCTGACAGAATAGTGGCACCAATTATGATCCGCCCAAGTTGTGTGACGCAAAGCCTCATCCCGTTATAAAATCGCGGTGCATCTAAATTTCGCATAAGCGTGACCGGAACGCCTAATTTTAATCGGAGCTTGTGTGAGGGCACACATGACAACTCTAGAGAATTGAGGAACTCTGCAGGATATGAAGTGCTCTGTTCTGTGTCCATGACTGTGTCTACTGACAAATACTCCGTTGTTTCTCCTTGTACCTCTTTCAAAATGTTAGTATTCATTTTATTGACGATGTAATTTTTTGGTGCTAGAATCGCTATTTTACATAGCCACTGGTCGTCATTTATATTTATTTGTAGATCAGGGTAAACGCTAGCAATCAGTTCTGTATCACTCTGCACCAAAGTACTAAAATCCCCCGTTAGTGACACACAGCCCTCGGCATCTGTTTCTAACCGCCCATCTCCAATTTTTAATAGTGTATAATCATAATGTCCTGTATTAACGTCATTGTATAGGTGCATTCTCATATTTGTCGTCAAGCTGAATTTCTTGACATTTGCCCATAAGCTTGACGTCTTGAGAAAGGCTTTGATTTCATCTGCAGGTGTGCCCCTTTGAATCACTGGTAGTGTTTGGCGGAAGTTACCAGCCAGTAATACAACCATTCCTCCCATTATGTCTGTATTGTTTCGTATATCCTGTAGAGTTCGGCTTAGGGCCTCTATCGCTTTTTTGTGTGACCTTGTGCTTTCGTTTCACACTAACAACTTACATTGACGCAGTATTGTACCCCGAGCGCAATTTTTACTAAAATTGCAAGATGCAGTGGCAACTTTAACACGGAATGCGCGGTACGGCCCCCGCTCAGTAGTGTGGCGGCTATGCCAAAGGAAGCCACGGCTACTGCAATTTCTTTATCTTTTCTTATATGCTCCAGAAATAAATTTAACAAAAATGTTTTTCCCGTTCCACCAGGGGCATCTAGAAAGAAGAGTGCACCATTCCCTGACTCCACTTGACGTAACACTTGGTCAAACACGTGTCTTTGTTCCGGTAATAACCGGGGAACCATTTCAGTCACTTGCTGCTGCAACGCTGGGACATCATAGTTTAACTCTCGGACAATTTCGTCACTTAAGTAACTTGCGTCTGATCGTGGAGGGTTAATCATTCCGAAATCGCTTAATTTGCCCCCACAATTGCCATTATTTTATCTTCAATTTTTGCAAGGGCTTCGTTATAAATGTATTCATTAAATGTCATGCCCGCGTGTGTCTGCTGTAACCGTTGCAAAATGTCTTCCGCCATGTACTCTTTGTACTTATCCCACAACTGTTGGGGATTGCTAAGGCCGCAAGATGATATGAGGGTTGCATATAGCTCCCTGATTTTGGCTGGTGACTGGCACTGCACGGCTTCCTTCATGGTTTCGTCCCAATGATTATCATTTTATTTCAGACGCACAGCTTCACATGCCTCTCTATATGTTGCGCATTCCTGGCCATTGACAGCTTTAAGGTCTCTATGGCTTGTCGGACCCCGGAAGTGGCGCAGCAGCATACGCAAACAGAAACATTCAAATTTTGTTACATGGACGGAGTACACACGGCTGAGGGCATCTGATGATATAACTCCAGGCCAATTTTCAACAGGCGTGCCTTGAACGCGGCATTTCCACTCCTTTCTTGAAGTGTTCCAAGTGTAGTAACGGGGGACTTCGGTATACAACAAAGTTTTTGCTAAAGAACCAGTCTGACAAAGCTGTAAAAAGGCTGCTGGTGTGGTCTTGGGCAGTGACGAGACCCTTTAATTGAAGTTATTTTCATTAAAGTACACGCGCTTCCCATTTTCCAAGTGCACGGCAAGATGAGTAACAGTAGGATGTCTCTCATGTAAGGGGAAACCAAGGAGCCGCCATGCTGCCGCGTTGCTACTGACATAACGCTCTGGTTGAAAGGTCTGGACTTCATTAACGGGCTGCACCCCACCTTCATTTCTGAGATTGAATATCGCCTGATCATTTCCTTTATTTATATACATGCATATATATTTAATAGCGCGGACAGAGCCGCAAACGTCTACATTAATGTGAGCATTAAACATTTTACATATAATGGGCGAATATAGCACAACCCAGTTATTGTCTAAGGTTACGAACGCCCTTCTGAGAACCTTGACAGTGATTTTCCTACCATCATCTTCTGGTGCTCTGCGTCTGCATAACGGGTAGCCTTTGTCATTGTGCCCTGTTTCTTTTAGTAGCGTTCGTGGATATTTTTTTGTACATTTCCCACCTTTCATGCGACNCCTTTGTCATTGTGCCCTGTTTCTTTTAGTAGCGTTCGTGGATATTTTTTTGTACATTTCCCACCTTTCATGCGACGCGATGCTGGGTTATGCACGCCACATGGACAGTGAACCATGTTTCGGACTATGGTGTCATACAAATCTTTATCTTGTGCTGGATCCGGAATCTCAGCGCTTATTAAGTCGTCTATTTNTTTCGGACTATGGTGTCATACAAATCTTTATCTTGTGCTGGATCCGGAATCTCAGCGCTTATTAAGTCGTCTATTTCGTTGGTACGCAGCTTCTCGTTGAGCCATATTAGGATGTTCACATGGGGTAAACCTCGTTTTTGCCACTCAGTCGAATACATGTAGCACTGTAAGTCTCCGAATATTTTGCCTTTGGTAATAACATTCATTATGTTTTGTACTTTTAAACGAAAGACTCTGGGAATTAAATCGTGTCTGTCAGTAGCTTTTTATCCGGGCATTAGCCCCTCCGTAATTTCCTTCCATGAGGGATTGCAAGTGAAAGTGACAGAAAGCTCGGGTCTACCGTAACTCCGTACATAGGCGAATGCCTCCTAGGTGTATTCGTGCAGGTAGCGGGTGCTGTTGACGAATGAAGACGGAAGAATTACCATTTTACCTAAATCACTGGGGTTTACATTAGTTTCACTATTAATAGCATCTTGCAAATGTATGTAATTCTCAACTCGCAGCTTTTTTTTAAAGAGATGTAGAAAAGGCGTTCGCTTTATACTTTGATATACATGACAACCAGAAATTGATGAAAAAATTGTCTGCGTCGCGCGAAGAGGTTGAAATCATTCTCTCGCAACAGCATGTGATACGCATAAAAATCCATACGCGAAAATTTTTGTTCGGAACAGACTGTTTTGTTATAGGATTAATGAGTGGAATTTCAATATGATATCCCTCTTGTCCCTTGCTATAAATCAACGTATATTGCAAGGCGTCATAAAACTTATGAGTGTCGGCTACCCGTGTCAACTTATTGTCATGTGCTCGTAGGACAATGCCTCATGATGAGAACTGGTCGCCGCTCACCACTGCAACGATTTCATTAATTAAAGGTGCATTGTAGAACCTCTCATGCTCTCCACGCGGAGTCCAACCAGCATGGATGACTATCTTAAAATCCTTTTGAGGCAGGTTCTCTAAAGCATTTTAAATGTGTTTATCAAGATGTTGTGTTCATGCAACATTATTTGAATTTTCAGCACCGTGTCTCTTTCAACTCCTTGAATAAATTGGCAGCGGCGGTTTGTTTCAATTTCTTCGTTACAAATGAAATATACCTGCAAGAATTTATGCTGTTCAGCTGGAAAAAGCGTTGACAGCTGGAACAAGCACACCTATCTTATGATAGACTTGCCCTTGAACAGTAAACGTTGGCGAAAATCCGGCCATTATTATCTCTCTGTCAACTCCAAAATATGTAATTTGGAAACATAACTTGTACTTTCTGATCCTATTTAAAAAGCGTNTATTATCTCTCTGTCAACTCCAAAATATGTAATTTGGAAACATAACTTGTACTTTCTGATCCTATTTAAAAAGCGTAGTGATTCATCAACATTATCAAAAAGAGAGTTTTCAGAGGCTCTTCTGGCTCACCAAGTAAAGGAAGGGAAACTTTCCCGCTAAAACAGCACATCCCTGCGGTCTCATCTTTCCATTTAAAAGCGCTACAAAACTGCCACGACTTGTACATGAGTCCGATAACAATAAGCCTGTGATTCTCATAATCAATTAAGGGATTGTAACAGACCAAGTGTTTCTTTGAAAAGCTCGTCGTCATTCCGCTTGGAGTTCCGCGTTTGCGATTCTTCTCGTCTGTGACTGTTCATATGTTTCGGATGCCTTTAAAGCAGCCTGTCATTCTGCTTGTTCTTCCAGTCGTAGTTGGGTCTGAACAGGCGTTTTGGAGACTCTTAATAGGGCTTAACGTCAGTCTGTTCATCTAAATGCAGCTGCGTTTGTTACCGCATTTCTGAGGCTCTCAAAGCGGCTTGACGCTCTGCCTGTTCATCTNGCAGCCTGTCATTCTGCTTGTTCTTCCAGTCGTAGTTGGGTCTGAACAGGCGTTTTGGAGACTCTTAATAGGGCTTGACGCTCTGCTTGTTCATATCGACGGAGTTGAGTGTTGTCAGGAGTCTCTAATATCCACAGATGTTGCTGGCATGTGGCCTGTTTTTCGAGCCTTTCCTGAATCTGAGCAGGTGATTCAGAGGCTCTCAAAGCAGCTTGTCACTGTGCTTGCTCTTGTGTTCTCAGTTCGGCATCTTCTCAAGACTCTTGCTANCTGAGCAGGTGATTCAGAGGCTCTCAAAGCAGCTTGTCACTGTGCTTGCTCTTGTGTTCTCAGTTCGGCATCTTCTGAAGACTCTTGCTATCGAGCAAATATTTTCGCTTGTGCTTGGAGACGATGCTCTTGAAAGACTTGATTTTCGTTTGCGAGGCATTATTTATTTAACAGACTATGAAAAACTAAACAAAAAAAAAAACAGCCGAAAAAGTAAACAAAAACAAATACCAAACCAAAAATCCAATTCAAAGTGCAAATCAGTACCAAAGGTCAATCCAGTCTAATAAATTGAACAATATTCGAATATTCCTAAACAATAAAACCAAAACGAAAAGTGAATCAAAGGAAACCAAAAACAAATGCAGTCAATTGAAACTATTTGAACGCCATCTATTGTCAATTTTAAAACTACAATTGGTATGTCGTTTAACATAGAATAACTAAAGGAAATTACATTTTGAGTAAATTTTTTGAGATATTTTCTCGCGATAAAAAGTAGCCAATATCACCTTTCAGCCCTCCAACTATTTCTGTGCAAGAAATTACGTTGATATGTTGCTCGGTTGCATTGTTGACGTTGCATTGTTATTCTATTTGTGTACTTTTTCATTTTCCAATAAGAATTTCCCCGAGGGAATGAGATATTTTCTCGGTATAAAAAGTAGCTTATGTCACTTCCCGGCCCTCCACCTATCTCTGTGAAAAAAATCACGTCGATCCGTGACTCCATTGCGACGTGAAAGAAGGACAAACAAACAAACTCNTCTCGGTATAAAAAGTAGCTTATGTCACTTCCCGGCCCTCCACCTATCTCTGTGAAAAAAATCACGTCGATCCGTGGCTCCATTGTGACGTGAAAGAAGGACAAACAAACAAACTCACTTTCACATTTATAATGTTAGTATAGTATATATATAGATATATGTACACATGCACTTATCAGAAATAATCGAAATATAGGGCATATGCAACTGTGGGTGGGAATAATTTTGAAAGGTTTATTTCAAGACCATTTAATGAAGATTGTCAATCATGTATACAGGCAAAGAAANAAACAAACACACTTTCACATTTATAATGTTAGTATAGTATATATATAGATATATGTACACATGCACTTATCAGAAATAACCGAAATATAGGGCATATGCAACTGTGGGTGGGAATAATTTTGAAAGGTTTATTTCAAGACAATTTAATGAAGATTGTCAATCATGTATACAGGCAAAGAAAAACGAGTAATTAAATCCATGAGACATACGCCTAACTATTTGTGATGTGATGTGTACAGTATGTGTGAGCGAGAAAAGACAGATGGAGAGGGGGGGGGGAGAGAGAGAAACATTTGAACGATTCCTAACAGCTGACATCCTTAGCGCCGATGGAGCTATTACTAGGTGAAGATGGATCAGCGAAGGGACACAATTTGGGGGGAAATTGGAGTACCCCGAGAAAACTCAACAGCCAACGGTGACGTCCACCATGTTTCCCACACTCGGGATGGACCCCACCAACAATCGAATTCGGTTCGCCGTTGAGGGAAGCGAGTGGTGAGACCACCATAGCACCGTGGCCCCTTAGTGATAGAAAATACACATATGACGCGTGCAGTGTAAATCATAGTCAGTTTCAGGCTATTCCTCCGCCTCATTCACACAAAGCTTAAGCAAGTATAGTAAATGACACCAAAGGCACAACGCACCTAATTCGTGCGCGCTCAGTTTAATGATATTTTAGATGATCACTATTTCTTGCTATGCATTACCAACACACTTATTTTCTCTCTGGTTTTATTTATAATAATTATAAATAAAATATTATAATGTATAGATAAAATGTAATTTAAGTTAAATTTAATAAAAAATAAGATACTTTATGTTAACAGAAGCATAAAACGCTTGTTATACATGGCATATATAGGGAAAAAAACACGTCATACATGGGGTGATTTTTCAGAGGTTTCATTTGCAAAGTGTAAAGATACCGCGAATAAACTATAGCCCAAGATTTAGTAACAAGCATAAGAACATATAAGTAAACCATATTCGTGTGTTCATTCAAACCTTCCGAGCGAAATGGCGTCGTAGTAAACATTCCTACTCGTATTCGGGAGGACCATGGGTACGAATTCCGGTCCGGTCCGGTCCGGGTTGACATGTTTTCCGAAACCACTCCAGCTGAATGCTGTGATGGTTCCCTATAACAGGCCATGGCCGATTCCTTCCTCGTTCCTTCTTCTATAAACAACTTACTCCGTCTCTAATGGCCTCATGGTCGACGAGACGATGAGTCCCCATCTATCTTCACTCAAATATACTTTACAGGGATGAGAAAAACAGTCATTTATATTCTAAGCACCACAGCTCAGTTTTTATTTTAATTGTTAGCAAGATACAGGACGAGTATAAAAGAAAACCCCAACTTTGAAGGTCTATAATATCAAAGCCAAATAACTTACAACTTTGATTGACCAATCAAATGAACTGTGGAACCGTGAAATTTGTTTACCATGAATTCATAAATGTTTAATGTGACCAACATGAGTGGCCCGAACAACATCTAAGCGATAATCAAACTCGTTCCACGCTCTTGTCAGCATGTCTGGTGTTACGGTTTGGATGGCGTTCGTAACTCTCAGTTTGAGGTGGTGAGGGAGTAGCGAGCTCGCATTCAACACGTCAATGTCAAGGAGACGGTCTGTTGTTTCCTTTATGTGCCCAGAACGAGGTAGTCGATGCCTTCATGTCCAAGCTGGGTTTTAGCGATGGAGCGACGTTCCATACAAATTGTAAGGTGAACTGGCACAACGTGCGAATATGGGGTCAGGAGCCTCCACATGAAACCAACCAACACGAGTGCACTTCCCCTAAAGTGAACGTGTTTTGCTCTCTATCCAAAGACACTCTTTTCTGCCATTTCATTTTTCACGAGCCCCCTGTTACTGGAATCCCTTATTTGGACATGCTTACAGAGTGGTTGTTTCCTCGGTTAGAAGAGGCGGCGGGGGACTTCATTTTCCAGCAGGATGGTGCGCCACCCCATTGGCACCTAGCTGTTCGCGGATACCAGAACGAGGCGTTGCCGCAACTCTGGATAGGTCAAGGAGCAGCTGGTTACCAGCCTCTTCATCACTGGCTCCCAAGAAGCCCGGATCTTACCCCCTGCGTTTTTTTTCTATGGAGGTAAATAAAGGATCAAGTGTTTCGTCCACCATTGCCGGCTAACATTGACGACCTCAAAGCGAGAATTACGGACACCATCCAAACCATAACACCGGACATGCTGACAATAGTGTGGAACGAGTTTGACTATCGCGTAGATGTCGTTCGGGTCGCTCGTGGAGGTGGTCACATTGAACATTTATGAAGATATGGTAAACAAACTTCACAGTTCCACGGTTCATTTGATTAGTCAACCAAGGTTGTAGGTTGTTTGGTTTTGATATTATAGACCTTCAAAGTTGGGGTATTCTTTTATACTCGTTCTGTATTATGAAGTTGTCGTAGTCTCACCAATATTGCCTTCCGTAAATTATACGACGTTTTACACCTATAGACTATCTTCTACACAGATTTTTTAGCTACAAGTATTGCGTCTTGAATGTAGATAGTGCCAATAGAATGGATATAACAGTTTATCACAAAACTAATTTTTTGGAGATTCCGTCTTTAACGTATTGTGAACATTTCTTACCTATCGAAAAAAATATTTGCTACAAAATAATATTCAAACACTGGACCACTCGTGCAGTTTTGAATTACAATTATTTTGTTTGGTGTGTGTTTTTGTGTGTTTTTGTAGATAACATAAGAATATTTAACTTCAATTATAATTTATTACTATTTTATGGTGGCGTACCTCCGAAAATGGTTTTTGTCCGCGTAGATAAACGTTACTGCCATTTACGGGTGCTATCATTTGGCAAAATACTGAATATGAGCCATGCCAGGGTAAACATGCAGTAGGAAACGAACATGCAAGCAATTAATGTCCAGTCCTACGAAAACAATGCGAAAACGTTTTGGGAACACTGTGANAGTAGGAAACGAACATGCAAGCAATTAATGTCCAGTCCTACGAAAACAATGCGAAAACGTTTTGGGAACACTGTGAAATTATTTTCCTTCGAAATTGATTTGCCGGGAAAATATTTATACGTTTTCACTGTAATGAGGAAGCATGCGTTCCTATGTTCAGAAATTAAAACCTTTCGTATTTTACACCACTCCACTGCCAAAATAGTACTNAGTAGGAAACGAACATGCAAGCAATTAATGTCCAGTCCTACGAAAACAATGCGAAAACGTTTTGGGAACACTGTGTAATTATTTTCCTTCGAAATTGATTTGCCGGGAAAATATTTATACGTTTTCACTGTAATTGAGGAAGCATGCGTTCCTATGTTCAGAAATTAAAACCTTTCGTATTTTACACCACTCCACTGCCAAAATAGTACTATTTACGTGTAAAGTATAATTACAAAAGATTTTCATCTAATATCATCACTACCGAAGAAATATTTCACTTTTAATAACAATGCAAACGCGTAGTATATGTTTTATGAATTTAATATGACTTATTTCACCGTACAGTATGTACTTTACCTTACTCATATAACTTTTTTAAGTTCAAAAGCCATTAAAAATTATGTCAACATAAAATAGTCACAAGCCAATAAAAATCTGAAAGCTCCGGGATCGAAATGAAAATCTCAGATTGGTTAATATTTGTCTGAAATGTAAAATTTCCTCAGTTTGTATTCTTATTATGCATTAGTGTAAAGAGTGCAGCACGAGCTATAGTCTATTCATGGTTTCTTCACACTTTTAGAGTCAGACCTTTTGAAATATCACTCCATGAATGACGTGTCTCGCTGTTTTCTGAATATGTCACAAGCGTTTAATACGTTCCTTAACATAAAAATACATTATTTTTGGTAAAATGAAAATCTTTACTTATAAGAATGAAGACAGAGAGAAAATAGGTGTGTTGTTGATATATGGTAGGAATTAGTTCTCATGCAAAATAGTATTAAACTGAGTGAGCACAAACGCGGCGCGTTATTCCTTTTGGTGCAATTTTTTAGACTTTGTTAGGCTTTGTCTGCATATTAGGCAGAGGGATATCCTGGAAGCATAACTTTAGCAGGGCTTTATAAAAGTTGGAAGTAACCGTGAATGGACTATAGAGGATATTTCAATGAAAAAGAATTTCCTAAAATTTGTTTTAGCGCTGCCTGTTAAAGTGTACTGGATGTTGAGGGAAGGNGTCACAAGCCAATAAAAATCTGAAAGCTCCGGGATCGAAATGAAAATCTCAGATTGGTTAATATTTGTCTGAAATCTAAAATTTCCTCAGTTTGTATTCTTATTATGCATTAGTGTAAACAGTGCAGCACGAGCTATAGTCTATTCATGGTTTCTTCACACTTTTAGAGTCAGACCTTTTGAAATATCACTCCATGAATGACGTGTCTCGCTGTTTTCTGAATATGTCATGTATCACAAGCGTTTAATACGTTCCTTAACATAAAAATACATTATTTTTGGTAAAATGAAAATCTTTACTTATAAGAATGAAGACAGAGAGAAAATAGGTGTGTTGTTGATATATGGTAGGAATTAGTTCTCATGCAAAATAGTATTAAACTGAGTGAGCACAAACGCGGTGCGTTATTCCTTTGGTGCAATTTTTTAGACTTTGATAAGCTTTGTCTGCATATTAGGCAGAGGGATATCCTGGAAGCATAACTTTAGCAGGGCTTTATAAAAGTTGGAAGTAACCGTGAATGGACTATAGAGAATATTTCAATGAAAAAGAATTTCCTAAAATTTGTTTTAGCGCTGCCTGTTAAAGTGTACTGGATGTTGAGGGAAGGNATATTTCAATGAAAAAGAATTTCCTAAAATTTGTTTTAGCGCTGCCTGTTAAAGTGTACTGGATGTTGAGGGAAGGTAGATATTTTGAAAGCTCTTAGAGAAAAGCCATATTTTGTTTAATTTGGTAATTATTCAGCAGAGTAGGTGTTTTTCTGAAGGAAAAGTCGTAGACCCACAAAAGTAACATAAATGGGTTCTGCACAGCTTACCTTGTTAATATTGAGGAGGGCGTAATGGTAAAATAAGTAGAAAGTACTAAATAAAATAGATACATGTACAAGCAGTTCGGCGGCTTTGTTTACGTCGGACGCCATGTAATGCCATCTGCGCAGACGCGAACTGCGTTTAGTCGCCTGGTATATGGAATAGCGTGTGGTTCGCGGTGAGCGTAGTATTGTGTGCGCGTGGTTTGCGACGTCCGAACTCGTCCGTGTGAAGGCTTGTGATTGAAAAATGGTGAAGAATGATTTACGAGTTGAAGAATACGAGTGCTTCTGTGCGTTTGCCAGTTTATAGAATTAACGTTGTTTTGGCCACTACTGGTTGGGTGTCTAGTAGATCACGACGGTAGTTGAATTGGCCGAGGACAGCAGAATTGTACCCGCCGTGTACCTAGGTGAGTTAATTCATATACGTCTGGTATGTTTTACTGTTACTTTAAAACCCAAAAAATTGTAGATTGGAATATAATCGTAGGTAAGATTAAAGCCCTAAAATCCTAGATGAGAATGAAATCGTAGGTAAGATTAAAACCCTATAATCCTAGGTTGGTTTAAATCCCTACAATCCTAGGTTAGATTAACACCTTACAATCCTAGGTTAGATTAACACTCTCTATAATCCTAGGTTAGATTAAAACCCTGCAATCCTAGGTTAGATCAAAAATGTAAAATAGTGATTCACTTATCGTGGGGTAAGGTAAAGTGGGCACATATTACGAAATTGGGCGGACAAGTGTTAAATTGAGGTGTTTTTGTATTTTTAGTGATTTTACCCCACAATTTCCCTGATCTTCATAGCCCTCTCCACTATCATATTTGTGGTTTGTATTGCTAATACGTTAATGCCCCTAGTAAATTCGTGTTCTGTGTAATTAGTAGAGTGTAAATATATCTCTTTCCGTGATTTTTCTTTTATTTTCAGAAAAGCCCCTATTCTGAATAATCACCGTGGTCAAATGTAACAGTTACGCCTTATGAAATGTTATTGAACTTATTGGCGTAAACTGACCAGGAAAATATGCACCTGTGTGAAATTTTCCCAAATAATGCTAGTAAACTTGCAGAAGACGTATCAAAGTAGTCGTTCATAGCAAATTATATTTTTTTTAACGCGTTGACCAAGGCGGAAACATCGTACTGTATTTATGAAGAATGTCCTGCAAGGAAACGAGAAAGGGTGCACATTGCTTAGGGCTGTACATAGTGGGGCACGGACTCGTGTAAGCCCAAACGTGGCCAACTTGACCATGCATGATCATATCGGACAAAAATAATTCAGAATGTTCATCAACATGGAACAGTAGATGAAAGTGGGGAAACTATGAGAGGAAGGTTCAGATGTTTGAACCGCACACAACATGACAATGAAGGAGAGGTTGGTCGTAGTCTTTACGGTGCTCTTGTCTTCTAGGTACGAGGTACTGGGGTTTGTATAGCATGTTTGTATAGTTTGTATAGGTTTGTATAGCTTTGTATAGCTACGAGAGTGCATGACCTCGGTGTGGCCTGTAGTTACTCCTCCAAGTTGAAGCTAATTGGCTATCATCTAGCAATGCTGTGGAATGGGCTTTGATGGACCTCATTTCAGTAATGATGCTACGCCATCTGTCGTTTCACTTTTCCGCGCCATTACCCGTTGAAGTCGTCCTCCGATGTGGAAACAGTCTGGTAGTGTCGATAGTGACGTGAGCCATGCTATAAGGTTGGTTTTATTATATAAAACTCCGGAGCTATCACCCAAGCAGTCTCCATGGCCAGTGTCACTAAGGTGTTACCGTTGGAACACAAAGTACCGGGATTGAGTACCGGAAAATGCAACGAATAGGTTTGTTCTTTTAATACGCAAATTTAGGTTGGTATGTTTTACTTCACGGCTGTAACCAGGAGCGTTAAGGAATAAGCAAAATCTTAATATGAAAGTGAAACTCATATTTTTGTCTTTTGCATCAGTGAAATCCAAAACAGACACTTATTCACTGTTTTGAAAATTGACGATGCAAAGTTATTCTTTAACTAAAAACCAAGAAAAGCGTTTTATGATTATCACATGTATGAGGATAATTGAAGTTATTTTCACAAAATCATTGCACGACATTAAGCTGATACATTTCTATGAACTTTGTTTATCTTTTCTGTGTCTAAAATCCTTCTTTTTGGAATTACGACTTTATCCTGCGTGCCTTTGAACGGTAGGAAACTGAACTTAATTTCATAAAATGGCTTACTTACATAGTGTGTCATCGTTTTGTATTGTACCAGGCGTTTATAACAGAGCGCGAGTACGTCAAAGCATGAAACAAAGAATCATGGGGTACATCGAAGCAAGAGGCGATCACTGTTGTGATAATATTCTCTTAACAAAAAAAGTGTTGTGTGTCTCTGAAACCAAGATTGTCTACAATTGATTATGTAATTCGGGGCACGTGTTATGAAAGGGAGTAGGGTTGACTACCTTCAGGGCTGCGGAGCCTGTGCAGGAAGTTTAAGGCTCAAATGCATCAGTTTTTCCACAATTGGATTGCAACTTCAACTCCAAACCCAAAAAAATAAGGCAGAAAAATGATCGAAAAAGGCATTATATAAACAATGGATGAATGAAAAAAATATTTCGTCTAACAGAGTAATACACATGTGAAGTTTACATTGCATGTTGCTGAACACAGTACAATAATTCAAAATTACTGAACAGTGGACACTGGATTACGTTATTTTCGAGCTTCAATTGGCAGCCAAGGCAGAGATAGAGTTGCTATGTTTTAACCGACTCAGACTCCACCCAAAATTGCTCAAAACACCGACTCCGATTGGGACTCCAAGGAACTGATCTTCAGGGCAGATTTATAAGAAATTCCTTCTCAATGTATCAATTTTAAGTATGAACATTTCAACATTTGTTTAACTGGTACGTTAATAAATCTTGCCAATTTCTATTTTCAATGCATTATTTTAAATTTTAATAGTAAAATTTATATTTTACAAAAAAACATGAACAGTATTGTGTGAGCAAGTTACGTTTAATATTTTTTGTTTGAAACACTTATGTGTTTTTTAAATGTAATTTTACCAGTTGAGATGCCCTGCGTCTTTCGAACGCCCGGTTTCACAGGATTTTCGCCCGAATAACAACGTGATTTTCTTCGCCTGCCTGTCACGGAGGTCTTCTGTCTGTGGGAAATAATTTCCTACTTTTTGAACTGCATCCAAAACCAGCACCGTTGGGTAGCAGTAAACGACGTGCTACATGAAAGTCGTGGAATGGGTCCGCCACCGACCAGCAATCCAGTAGCGCTCCTGCCTCGGCCGAAGCATAACTCCCTACTGCCGGCGAGCCCCGAGTCTCTCCGCACCACAGCGCTACCTGTGGCGTGACGTCACGAAGCAATAGGCTGTGTTGCCGAACTGTCACCACGTTGCGGTAGAGTGCGCCTGCGCCAAATATAATTTCGCAGTCCTGGTTGGCTAAGTTAAATTCTTATAGACATTATTGCCAAATTGTGCATTTCTAGAAGGTTTTGTGGTGGGGTTTTCGACTATGAAGAGCCGAGAAAAGCCGTTCCGTGAGGTCAGATGGTCAGCCGAGGCAGCATGAAAAGGTTCCGCTGAGGCTTGGACGGAGATGAACAGCGGAGGAAAACTGCGATTTCTCGTGCTCAAATAAGTGTTTCTAAAGAAAAATATGTAAGAGTAGGTCAGGCATATAAACGTTTATAGACCATATTTGTAATGTTTGCTTATATGGAAATCTTGGAACGACACACAGATAAACGTAAGCTTCTTTAGAGTATTGCCACCTCACGGCTTATTGTGTATTAACAGGCTTATTTGCTGTCATTGTCACACGTATCATTGAACTATTTACTGTTTTATTGTACGTTACAGCTACTGCATTAATGCATTTTATTTATTATTTAAATTAGATGGCAAATATGCTTCTCAATCAGAAATTTCATTTGTCATTGTAATCGTATTTGGGAGTCTTCCGTAAATAATGAAAAGTGGTTTGCGAACAAAGGCCACGGGACCAATAACAGTTTGTTGGTTGTCATGGTTTCTAATTTTCGAAATTACGTCCGAATACGTCCCACATGGTCGGCGTCCGCCAGGTGGGACGCCGACCATGTGGGTTTGGCCTGGTAGAATTTGAATTGAATTTTAGAATACTGCTATGGAGTTCGAGATTTCATACAGACTGCCCTATGTGGGCGAAGACTCGCTGCATTTCGTGTTAAGAAAAGAGTCTGTATGGACTGAAAACGGGAGCAATTGTTGAATTTCAAGTTTGTACTACCGCGTTGTGTAATGGTACACGAAGGACTGTATGTTATGTGCACTCTAAGAAATTATTTGCACATTTACCACATCAGAGTATATGTCTAGTGGAAAGCGCATACGGCAAAGTTAGCTTCCCTTCATCCATGGTAGCGTTTATATATTTGCTGAGGAAACAGTCAGTTTGAAATGTAATAATATTTCCGTACAACGTAATACAGTTTTGTAAATTAATCAGAATTTTTTTACAGTGTACCTTAGGCACGAGATCTTTGATACGCTACCTTAAAATTAGTCGTCAGATAAGTTTATTAAAAATTGCGTCTCCAAAACGATAATTTTTTTTTTTTTAATTAATTAATTTTTTATTACTCCTGTTGGAACGATAATAATTGGGCTGCTAATATAATTTACCCACGGAGCCCTGTCATTCAGATTCACAAGCTCTGTCGATGCTATATTTGGAAATAAACATTTTATTTTATTTCAAGAATAATAAAGAAACCTTGCGATGAATAAACTAAATCAATTAACAGAGATACAGACACGAGAGCGGTTACTGTTACCAAAGGCCACACATGTTAATGATCACATTATTACACTATTTGATTGTTTCTGTAATTACTTTGGCACATAAAATTATCGTATTTATACTAATTGTGTCAGAATTGAACTTTACTCGAATTGAATTCCGGCTATTTCCCTCATGTGTCTGTGGTAATCTGATTTCTGCAGTTTGTGGCAGCTTTGAAGTATTCCTTCCCAGTGTCAATGCCTACCATTTCAGTCGACGTGGAACATCTGAAGTCTGTGTTCCTGAGAAGTCTACGTATAGCAAGAAGGTTAAAAATGTGAACGTTGCAAATTATCCCGTCCCGATGAGCCGGGAATTCGCAAACTCCGGGACAGTAACTTAATGTTGGTAGTGACAATCTCGCAGTTCAATCCACGATATTTTCCTTATGAAATTTTTCATCGAACACATTACACGTTACATAAAAAATTTTGATAGCCGCAAAGCGGAGCTTATTTATTTATATATCACACATAGATCTCCTTACTTTACATCATTTTACTACAGTCCTGTAACCAGGGGGTTTCAGGCACATCTGAATATAACATTTTTTTACCCTTAAAAATTGTGACACCAATGATTTAACATCCTGTATGTATGGATTGGATAAATACTTGTAGTACTTTCACACCCGGGAAATAGATTTCTTCGTCCCTTCTACACACAGGCCGTCCCAGGAAGAAACAGCGAGTGTACGTATATCAGATACGTGCGAGTGTGTGTGTGTGTGTGTGTGTG
>NQII01000781.1:80441-146764 GCA_002778355.1 Clitarchus hookeri
CCCCTCGACGTGCAGGACGAACTATGGAACGCAGACCCGACCCACGCGAGCCATTTCGCGCGCTCCTAGCGGTGATCAACTGGTCCCCGCGAAAACTTGGGTAGGCCGCTGAACGGTGTGAAAAGCTCTAGCAGAAAACGTTTTATGAAAAAAACCGTCCCAAGGGTCTAAGTGTGGCCTGCTTACGAATAGCATTGAAAAAGTTACTCATCTGTAGGCCTATACGTTTTTCAGTTCCTCCATTTCTCTCTAAAGCATGTTTTTGTGATAGTGGAAATGGCTCAAACGGGTGTTTTCGCGGTCATTTTTCGGTATGGACATTCCGGTACAAAACATTAAAAAAGAAATGGAGACGTGCATCAAACCTTTATTTTTATTATTACGTCATAAAATGGTAGGGTGCCCGCTGAAAGTCTCACAGAGACGCGTTCAGTGCTTTGCGCGTAGAGGCGATGAGAGAGTTGATGCGCTTGTCTCGGTCGCCTCTAACGCTCCCACGCTTTTAGGCCTCGGACGTACATCGTACGTATCGGGTGATCACCGCCTACCCGATGCTTGGAGTGCATTGCAGTGCGTTAGCAATTCACGTTTTTTTCTGCGAAACTATTAAACGTGCGTCCAATGTGCTGAACTACGGAAAGAACACACACTTCAGACGAGGGCTGCAGAGTGCTTTCAAGACGTCACTCACATTAGAAACAACATTTCATAGCTATCCAAAAAAGCTAAAAAACAGCATTTTAAAAGCGCTGTATCTGAAAACATGCTAGTCATATACATACAAAATTACGCAAGGGTCTTGCATTGAACCTTCCTGCAGACTTCCCACCAATAAATTGTAGGTCGCCACTAAAAGTTGTATAGGTGCACGCAGAGCGACGAGAACACTGCACGCCAGTTCAGAGCGTTGTACTTAGCGGCGATGGCACACTTGATGCGCGTACCAGTGTGCGGCCCATACGCCTACAGTTTGCATTGTGCAAATGTATTGCACAAAAAATTGAAGTAGCCCATATACGTACAATCTTATTGCACAATAAGCGGGTTTGTGCAATAAAATTGAAGCGCGTGGAGATAATACTGAAGAGTTGTGCAATAGATTGTGCAAAGCGGGCATAGACGCACAATATTATTGCAAATTAAATTCAGTTGATGGGTATTTGTGACATGAAAATGTTGGGTGATACCGAACTTTGTTGCATTTTGGTTGCAACTGACGTGATATTGCACACTATTGTCTACAGACGGTAGGATATTTCCCATATTGCGCAACAAATTTTTTATATTACGCAATATATTGTACAACCTTTCAATAGCATCCACACACGATCTACTTTATTGCGCTAACCCGATTATTGCGCAGTAATATTGTACGTGTATGGGCCGCTTAACCTTTATCGCTCCCGCGCTTCTCGGCCTTGAATGCGCGGAAGAAAGCTGCAGTTAGGCTGGAGCCGTAAGAGGTCTACGTGCGTGGAGATTGAACTGCGTTGCAGAGTGTTTGGCATACACGTTTGTACGTACTTGTTTACGAAAAAGAAAATGTACTTGAGGCGAGGTACGAAGACAATACAAACACTATTTCCGAACTCTCCGACATAGCTCAAAACTGCCTTTCCACACTACCTTATCCCAAAATGGATTGATCGGAAACTCGCAAAACTAGTACAGGAACGTGCAGTGAACTTAGCTACAGACATAATAGCAATGAAATGATAGGTCACCGCTTAAAGTCCCATAGTTGTAGCGGTACAACGGTAACACTGCACGCCATTTTAGAGCCTTGCGTGTAGATGTGTTGGGGCAATATGCATGTGGGTCGGTCTCGCCCTTATCGTTCCCTCACTTCCGTACCTCGAATGGCCAAACCAGTTTCCAAGCACATGCGACTCTTAAGGGCTTTACAGTGTCTTAAAATTATTGTATACAATTTTTTCCATGTAACGTCCTTTTTCGTTGTTATATTAAATAATACTCTGAAAAATCGGGATGTGGCAGTGTCAGTGACATGGCCGTGTGGTTTTACATGACTAGGGCAGCTTTATCTCGTAATATTTTCTTTGGTACATGAGAATGACACTAAAGTAACGAAATATGTACTTTGCTGTTAAGATCTAGACGATATCCTTCTTCGTTTGGCCCCGAAACCAGCGCGCTAGCACATTGGAGTTGCGAGATATGCCGCCTGGAAATTCTCGCCCACGCTGGAAATTGTTGCCAGTCGCCGCGGGCCCTCACCCCGCGCCTCGCGCATGCGCGCCGCTGACTCGAGGTCATGCTCGCATCGTAGTCTTATAACCGATCGATCACTTCAATCACGTTATTAGTCACAAAGTTATGGTGCCAGAATGGATCATCCTGTGAGCGTTGCATCGTCGTTTCCGTCGTACTACCCCGTGTTTCGGTCTGATTTTAAGGACGTATTCTCATCAGAGATAACAATGAAAGTTACACACACACTTGCTTATGGAGCCAGATACAACACAACATAACGACATGAGACCACCGTGCTGACTTCCCGTAATGGCTTTAAATTTATATATTAATTTTTACGCTGCGTTCTATGCCGTACAATCGCAATAGGTATTTCCAACTACAGGAATCAATTCAAAATGGCCTCGTGATATGGAATTTGTGTTAATTAGATTTCTTAGTATATTTCCGAATTTCGTTTATGTCCATTTAAATAAATATTTGTTTATATGCCGGGTGATGTTTATTTGTTTTCATGATTAAATTAGCAATTTTAAACCTACTTTTGAAAAATGTAATTGCCCTAGGTGCATAGATTTTAACGGGCACACTAAATGCCATGCTCCCAGTAAGGTTGGTACTGATTGAAAGAAAGAAGCTCCATTTACTAACGTTGAATTCAAAGTGTTAGGTAAACATTTGTGAACACTCAAATGATTTCATTTGGCTTCTGTTTTATTTCGTACATTTAAGTGCAAGAACAAGCATATTGTAAAATATTTATTTTTTAATAATTTTACTTTTTTACTTGACCGACGCACGAATAAAGTTATCAGGCCATACCAATGTTATATTTTACATATGGCGGAAGAATACACAATGTGCATAGGTCTAGAAGTAGACCTTAAGCAGGGCTTTCAAAAGTGCTTCGTTTACTGTGAACAGCTTTTATCGCTGTTTAAGTTCATGCAAATATTTTCTCACAAAACCAATTTTTTCCCACTTGTAAATAAACGAAAATAAGAATCTCTGTATTACATCAGGCTAGCCAACACACTGTTCGTAAATATCCGCAATCCATGTAAAACTTTTTTTTACGTTCGTTTCTGTTTTGTCTCACGAGTGTTTTCTTACTGCTATTCTAGTGGGTCGTTTTTCAGGCCCGCATGGTAGCGAGACTCAACAGCTATACCGCGTTAAAAAACTCGTTGGTCATCTTATCACCTTGGTTCAACATGATCAGGTGCGGCGAGTATTAGGATGGGTGACCGCCGAGGACTAACACGTGCACTTAGTATAAAAACTCTTAGAAATGGGGATGAGGCCCTCGGGCCAGGTTCTCCGCCCAACTGCAAACGTTACGTTAAGTAGGATTACTAATAGTAATATAAGGCATAAAACACATACGTTACGTTTATGTGAGTTATTTTATCCTAGTACGAAAGGATCATATAAAACAAATTGTTTGTTTAATGATTTATAAACACCTAAAAAAAAGTTTGGTATATACACAAAGAAAGCCAAAAGTATGGAACATACATAAATGAAGGCAAAGGTATTAGACGTTCCAAACTGTACATATACAAAACGTGAATTTGCATTGTGGTTACAAGAAAAAAACATTTTTCCACAGACAAATAAACACGATAGAACAACAAAANAAAACGTGAATTTGCATTGTGGTTACAAGAAAAAAACATTTTTCCACAGACAAATAAACACGATAGAACAACAAAGCTAATGTAAAGGAGTGTCTGTCTAGGGAGGGTTTCTTTCTTCCCACTGCAGCTTAGTACCGTGTATGGCCTCCATGTGCACTGTACAGGTCCTTAATACGCCGTGGCGTGNATAGAACAACAAAGCTAATGTAAAGGAGTGTCTGTCTAGGGAGGGTTTCTTTCTTCCCACTGCAGCTTAGTACCGTGTATGGCCTCCATGTGCACTGTACAGGTCCTTAATACGCCGTGGCGTGCTTGTAATCAATGTGTTGATGTCATCTTCCAAAAGAATGTCCTATTACATCTGGGCAGCTCTTATGAGATCCGGAAGTGTGTCTGGAGGCTGTGGACGATTATAAAAACGTGTTCAATGTATTAATGTGCTCTCTGTTGATGCATAACTCCTACCACCAAACTGCCTTATCACAAAATATTCCAAACTTTTTGTGAGATGTGTATTAACTAACGTTACGTTACAGTTTTTTTTTACATTGGGTATCGCTCTTATTTTATTTCGGAAACGCCACTGGGATTGCAGCACAGATTTTAGATCCTGGACATAAAAACTTTGGGAGTTGTTTCAAACCGTATTTCATCAGGCTTACTCATCTCAGCCTTCACGACCACCGAATTCTCAGCAAATAAATGGCTCACGTGAATAACTAATGCTTAAATCATTGAAGATAAAACTGTACATTTCATACTTAAAATGATGTGATACCACGAATAAGGTTTCATGAAGAGGTATTTTATAACTGCCGACCACTGTAAACTGCTCTAGTGGAAAAATAACGCAAAGTAACATTTATGCGGTAATTATTTATATACGTAATATAAATAACATTTTTGTTTCAGGCATGTATTCCATCATGTTCGGTATTTATTGAAAATGGCTCTTCAGAAACCTCATAATGGAAAGATTTCTCGTTTTATCTTTCATTCCACTTGCCGAAATTATGGTACAAACTAGAGAATAAGAAACATAAGAATAAAGAGCAACAGACCGATAGCTTTGGAACATATCAGCAGAGGGCGTCTAGTTATTCGCGCCCCATAGTCCAGCCAAAGCAGAAATTTTGTGCGCGTACAAAATCCTCCTAAAGTTTCGAAACAAAGTGTGACTTATAACTTCACGTAAATGTGGATGTAATAAACGAATTTCACCAGCATAACCGATGATAAACGGCAAACCATATCAAAACAGCAAACATTTTACAGCACCCGTAGATATTTACGAGTTAAATAAATAGGTGTATTTTCCTATTTTTATCTATTGTCAGTTTAATTTTTCTTCTCTATCTATCTCTCTCTCTCTCTCTCTCTCTCTGTCTCTCTATTTTTAATATCAGTTTAGCGTATTTTTGTCACGTACTTAACTGATATTCCTTCCCCTCCTCTTATACTATTTTTTATAGAGCCATAATTCTATTTTTAATATTTCCTCCCTCCCGAACCGCCACTTTTATTTATGCAGGCGTTTCCAAACGCCGTGCTCATTTTCAAAACTCCATTTATGATAAGGCTTATTTTATACGCTGGAGATTCAGTGCCCAGGTCAGATAACCTCGCCTGCCTCCTTACCACGTCTTCCGAACGTACAACTTCGCGAAACGCCAGGAACTTGGTGGAGTTTACAACTGCGAAGTGGAGGGAGCCGAGATGACGTCACCGCTGCATTATTTATCCCAGCGCCGCCTTCCGATACAGATTTCACCAGTCGGTAATTCCAGTTACGTCAGCTGTGGCCCGGATATTAATGACGAACGCCTATGGCCACTGGCAAGTCGTCTCCGTGAGCTGCTCAGTGGCGCTTTGTGCAAGACTGGAGTAAGTACCGAACAACTCTGAATTTACTGGGGTTTGTGTAAGTCATGGCGCACCAGTGAAATCAAACATTCCTGGATGAAATATATTTTTCTTCCAAACATATTTGCAGTTATTAAAGTGTGAAAAAAGTATGTGTAGAATATCCGCAAAAACACAAATAAAATATTAATGTTAAATTTGAATTTATTTTGTGTTGAAAATATAACATTGCAATTCTGGGGAATAATTTTTTTTATAATTTAAAATAAGTTGCAAAATTAATTTGCAAGTGAAATTCATCATTTTTTTAAAACCATTTGTGAGTGTAAGTGATATTTTAGTGCACAGGAACAGTCGTTAACAACAACTGATTTCAGTATTCGCGAGCAGTAATGGAAGGCATGCTGGGGTGTTTTAAGTAAGTAGGTATGGTTCCAAGCCGAGGAGAATCATTATAATTATATCTAGCCTCATTTAAGTTAAATATAGTTATTTGTATCTGTTAAAAACTGTTTGCAGACAATACAGTTATGGCTGGCTCACTTTGGAGCACTTTTGAAAACAACCTTTGAAGAAGAATAGCTGGCATTGAACTCCATGGCCGAAGTCGTTAAGGTGGGTTGGGAACACAAGTTTCTAGGTTCAAATGCCTGGGAAGACATTGCAGTTTGTACAGTTTCAATATACCAGTTTAGCTTAGTTTAACGCGTAAGTTGACCTTGGAATAAAAACGGAAAAGTTAAAAATGCTGTTTAAGACAAAGAACTACTTCCCGTCTACACTTTGCTACGCTCATGACTTAATGTTTTAGGAATAATCGTACATTTATTCACTTTACACCCAATGTAACGTTGTTAATATTACAATTTATTAACAGGCCTGTCATCCTTGGTAATAGATTTACGTATATTACACTATTTTGTTTAGGAAATTGTCGATTGGTTGATTTTCTAAGTGTATGACGTAACAGTTTAGCCCACAAAGCACACAGCCACGAAGGTTAAATAAAGAAAGAAATGCATCAACTTTAAAGATACTGTACCTGTTTCAAACAAAGTATATATTCAACGCAACTTTCTCAGAAAATCCTGCAACCTAAGAAATTCTCAAAAATATTTATTCGTTCATAATTTTTTATAATATGTGTTTCTGGGCTAGAGTGTGATGGTGATACATGGAGCAGGAGGGATGGAGTATAAAAGGGGGAGGGGGGATGTTTCCTCATATTTTCGCCCAAGTGTTCAATCTGTGCATACGCATAACTACAAAAGCAAATCAAGTTATTGAACAGTAATTCACACGTCTGCAAACCAAGAATATCGCGGAACAGAAATGTCTCCTATGGAATATCTTTTAACATAGGACTATTAAATTTTGAGGAAAAAAATTACAATAGAAGAAACCTTGTATTATGGGTTTTCCATGAAGGTTCCTAGATATTGACAGTCTTAAACGCTCATAAGACAAATATTTTTTTATAACATACTTACTTTATGATCGCCAAGTATTGATTATTAATTATTTAAATGTGAAAGAAATTGACATAATATTGTATAAAATAAAGAAACAAATTAAAATACGTATTTTATAGCAGGTAAAGAGTTAAAAAAATTTTATATTCACATAACGCCAATTTGTTATCACTTCGTTTGTGGTGTGTTAAGAGAATAATTAATATATAAGAACTCTGTTTACATATGAAAAAGCGCAGATGTTCACTGAGTACCCAACTTTCGTATTTTGACGAGTAGTGAAGGCGGATTTATTAACAACAGTTGTGTTCCTATATTTAAATATGAAATTTATTTTGATGTTTCCATAAAACGAGCTACTGCTCTTACGAACGATCCAACTGAAGTCTAAGAATCAGCGTGCTCTGGCGAAGTTCTGCAGATAAGAGAATGTAAGAGAGGTGTAACGGGTAAAGTTTCCCCACATTCTCCGAATGTTGGAAAGCAATTTCGCATTTTTACGATGAAGCAGAAATTTTCACGCGATCGGCCCTACCTAACGTTTCTGCTGGTCGTTAGAGGAACCAGTTTGATGTTAGCCCTTAACGACTGACGAGCTGATAAGCAGAGATCCTAGTTTCATCATGGCCGTCTACAGACTCCATTCGAGCGAAAATAGTTCCGAGAATATCGTAAATGTGCCACGCTTGAAATATCGTATTCGTAAGCTAAATAAGTTATTCCTGCTAACATATGACATTGACGGAATTCGGTGCGACAGTACAGTACGTTTGCTACTTCACGAAGACCCCGTAAAGGTTACGAGTATTAGAAATAATGGTTATATGTGAAATCGCCAGTGACATTAAAAATTATTATATTTCTTGATGAAAAATTTTATTATTTGTTATTTTTAACTATTGAAATGCACGGCTTACTCACGGTTCGTTGGAAAACAGCACATGAAAAGTAAAGAATAAGAAACTGGAAACTTCATTACAAGTTGCTAAAAAATACAAAGAAATTGTAGAAGTTCAGTGTTAGAGAAACTTGCCCCTGGATAAATAAGACATGAAATTATTCCTTTTATCATAATGTCACACACAGAATTTATATAATATTCGTCAAAATCGAATGACTGAGGCGAACCATCGATACGTTATTCTTTTGAAGAGCTAGTTTTATTAATAAAATAAGTCAACTGACAAGCTCCTTGTATATTCTGTACCATATAAGAAGGCCACTTTTTGACAGCTCGGTGAAAGTAGCGCCACTGTTTACATCTGACTACGTATCCTTCCGCCATCAGCTTGTCCTTCAAGTTGGGCTGTATTTTTTATCAACACGCTGTCAGCTAATCCACTTCTCATTGTACTGTAATGCTTAACAAATTTTAAGATATTTTAAGACTGACATCTGTTTAAAAAAATTAGTAGGTTATAAAAGTAAAAAATATAAAATGTTGCAAATAATTAAATATTTGCTAACTCTTTATTAATTTGTCCAAGATAGTGAATTTGGGTTAACATTTGCGAGACGGTCTGTTGTATCTATTATCACACTTTGGACGTTATAGCTAATATATTCGAGTTGGAAATATGTGACGTGGAATAACGTTAGAATTGCTTAAAAACTATTCACGCGTGTCTACATAACTTTCTAAGGAAACAAGGAGATGGGTTTCGAGAGAACAATATGGCGTATAATTTACGTAGACGAACTATTACCGGCCGAATATAAATTATTTGTACAACAAATCGTTGTACATGACATATATGTTACTTTAAAAATTATACAGAGCTCGCGGTAAAATAAAACCATTTGTATATGCGCGTAAATACGTTATTCTAAACAACAAAACTATAATATGTTTCTGGGTGTAGTTCGGGATATGGATAACAGATGGTGTGGGAGGGCGTGTTGTAACCGAAGGCGCTCCTGTCCGTCGTAAGATGGCAGCACATGGTTGGAGAGTCTAAAAACTTGAAAAAGGTTTCCATTTTTTCCTTACATTTGGATACGGATCGTTTTACTGTGCATCTCATTTTGAACACCTATACATTACTATTTTATCACGAAGTTTCGTTTCTAAAACTAAAAACTGCTGTTTTATGACCACTTAAAATAAAATGTATTAATTAATCTTCGAACTCTTTCTTATCCGCGTATTTTCTGCTTGTCTGATGTGCGCCGGCACTGCTCTCAGAATAGCCAACGTAATATTAATTTCTGTTCGTTCGTGCATCAGCTGATACAGGATTTTGTAAATGGCGCGTTGTTTGTTTTCAATACGTTACGTTGCCACTCACTGACTGTCAGAATGTGGCCTTCTTATATGAAATATACCATATCCGACTACCATATTTATTTGACCAAAAGATTTTTAACAACAGAGCTATTAGTAGTAGGCAGACGATATCAGCTGTTGAGTCTCGAACAGAAGAGAGCACACCAGATGTCAGTGCGGACTGGTGGTCGTGAGAGTCGAGTCATACGAACACCACCTGGTTCGGTGGTATGTCACATATGAGCCTGCATTTCCAATATAAATGCACGTTTTGCATAGGGAAGGATATTGTAATACTACTCTAAGTTAAATTACGCCTATATTATACGCTAATTAAAGTTTCTGTTTAAAGTCGAAGTGGAAAAATAAGGAGTGGAAAGGAGATATTAGGGCGGCCCTTAATGTCAAGGTCTTGAGAACCAATGAGGATGAAGTGAGGTGAGTAAGGAGCAGAACTGGAACGCAAGGACGGGGGAAACGGAAGATCCCGAGAAAACCTTCCGATCAGCGGCATCGTCCGGAACGATACCCACGTGCGAAAATTCGGGAGTGACCCCGCTGGAAATCGAGCCCGGTTCACCTATGTGGGAGGCGAGCAGTCTGACCACTACACCACCGTGACCCCCTGAAAAAATAAGGTAACAACAAGGAAAAATAGGAAACTATGTGAAATTAAAGTACAATTCTATGGCCAGTGTTTTATGTTGTCTTGATCTTCACCATATTAAGGAACTGTTATTAATACTCCCTCTTCAACGCTGTGCTTACGGGTCGTGCATTGTATAGTCGTCTCCGAAAATTATATGAATTATTTTTACGGAAACTTTGCGTCATAGACAGATAAACAATATTGCTATTTTTTGTTTATTAAAACGTAGCTACTATTTAAAATTACGTAAAATATGAAGTAAAAAACATTGTGTGCAATAAGAGCGTGATCATTTCAATTATTTTCATGAAGAGGGAGGTATTGACAACAGATTGTCCATACGATGAAGATCTTGATAGCATAGAAACCTGCCCAGAAAATTTAAGTTAAGTTTCACTTTGTTCCGATGTTTTGTTACTCTATTTTTAATACTGGAAATCTCCATTGAGAATTTGACATAAGTCAAATTTGTATTGTCGCGTGACAATGTGGCACCGACGCAGTCATTGTTGAGCCGAGCGGAAAACCTCTGGAAGTTAAGTCTTGTAAGAACACGACGGATTGCAAAGTGAAGGCTGGTTATTATTAATGACTCTTTAGATAAAACAATTACAACAGTTCTTAACACAGGTTCTACAGTCTCTCCACATCTCTCTCTCTCTCTCTCTCTCTCTTCGTAGTCATCTCCTCACATCACAATGGTGCCCTCCAGCTCTGTGGAGCTCCTATATGTTATCTACTCACGAGAGGACCAAGGTCCCGATTGGACAGCGCGGTCACGTTGCCCCTCTCTTACTCCTGTAGGGTGTTTATTATTGGGCTTCTAGAACATCATAGAACAATATTTTTGAAACTACTGTATTGGTTTCATCATTGCTGGTAAACCGTGCACAGCAAGTAATTCCGGATGACACATTCTAGCCTGGCGCCCATAAGTCGACTCGATTTTGTAACCCTGCATGAGACACACGTCTGGAGATCTCGTCTGGCTTTCTGCTTATGGGGAATATAGTTTTAATATTAAAACTAACTTTAAAACGTATAAAACACTGGCAGGAAACAACAGTATATTTCTACCCAGTTTCCTGAAAGGAATCGCTTGTCATAAATACTTGGGGATTTTTCTTAACTTTCTATTCAGGGAGAGGCTTCAGTAGTACAAAGTGACATTTGCTTTGTATTCCCGTCGAACTATGGCGTTTTACAAATAATATACTCCTGTTTGAGGAAGTAAGTTTGTCTATTGCCGAATATGTCTCATGTGAAAGTGCTGTAACGCGCTGTACAACATCGCACAAGTTGTTAAAAAATGTAGTAGGTGACTTCGTCGCATAAAGCGCATTTTCTGATTACGTTCTGCTAAACTCTGTGATGAAATATACTTAAAAGGTTTACTGTTGAGCGCGGCTGCTGCAGCTGTCCGTTATGAAATATGATCATCTGACTGCACTGAAGTTTTGTTAACTTCGTAAACTGGTAGATGTGCAGTACTGGCTTCAAACCACGCACTTGAAGTGTTGCGAGCAGTTAGTTTATTATGGAAATAATCTTATAACTGAGCACTGAGCCCACTATTGATATTGCACTACCATCTCGTTTAAATCAAGTACACATTCCTCTTGGAACCAACTCGTGCATTGAAACACATGCATAAAGGTAACATGCCCCAGACGAGAAATAAATGGAACTTTCGAGACATCACGCATGCTATCAATATTATTCTGGAGCCCTCCGACATCGTTAGAAACTGCTTTTTCAGACTACTATATCTTTAGAGTAGTATGTAGCTGCGCGTTCGAAGTCAAGAAGCGAGGGAGCGATATGGGCGACACTGACTTGTGCCCCTAACGCCTCATCGCCCCTACGTGCAAGGCAGTACTGTACAATTTATATCCGTAATAGCGGGACTTTATTACACGCGATGAAAACCCACAGATTAAAATATCCTGTATAGTAGTACTTTTCTCTTGAAATTGCATGGGCAAGCTTTACAAATGCTATATTTGACCATTTACACGATTTTTTTCTCCATGAATACATTTAACATGATAAAAAATAGAAGTAAAGATAATAGTTTTTTACCCTTTCTGGCAAAAAGTCGTATTTGCAGAACATTTATTTACTGAGATACGCGTATTGGCGGAAACATCGATTTCACAAAAAAATGTTTCAGTACATACTCCTCTTGAAACACACTAGCCAGACACGAGCGAAATTACCACAGGAGCGTGTATTGTATTTTGATACAGACTTTCCACCAAAGAAATGATAATGTCTGCGCTGAAAGTGCCATGGATACGCAGTATGACGAGAACACTGCACGCCAGCTCAGCGCCTTGCACGAAGCGCCGATGACGTACTTGATGTGCGTGGCAGCGTCGCCCTAATCACCCTCTCACTTCTGGACATCAAACGCTGAAAATAGCTCCAGCTATGCGATCACCTTAAACCTACTCATTAGGATGTTTTTACCTTCGTCATGAACACGTCAAAATCAACTCCAGTACATTTTATTTCAACCATATCTACAGAAATTTGTTGGTTATAAAGATAGCTAACCACCTGAAATAAACCACCCCGTTGTAAAGTCGGCTACTCTCTGTCACATATAATTTTTTTTTGTAAAATATACTTTTCAAAAGGGAGCATCGTTGATGTCCAGCGTCCGGAGAATGTAGGAACATGTGACTTGCGCCTATCTCACTCCGAGAATCGGGCCATGTGGTGTTAAGTCTCCCACCTCGTATCAAAACATTACTCCCAGTCGAAGGGGTAGCATTGTACGCACCCCCTTTGACCCATTCCAGAGCTAAAATACCCCCTTCCCTCGACCTGTCCTGCACTTGTGTTATATTCTCATCAGCATGCATGACAAGGAATGGGATGGTAGGTGTGTCTGGGAGTGTACAAAAACACCGCTAGCAGTGCCACGCCACCAAAACCCACCCCCACCCACCATCCCTTCCTCCTCAATCCTCACCGCCGTCCTCGTGTCCTCTCTTTGTCCCAGGTGTCGTAATTTCCCCCTCTATGCCCCTCAACCCCCTCAGGCAGCCGCTCGCTAATTAACACAGGCCTGGATAAAACCACAGGCGACTTATTATTCTTTCTTTGCTTCTCTTCCACCGTCCTCCGCCTCTCCTTCTACTCAATCCACTTTCCCCATACCCCGCTGCCTCAACGTGTAATACAATTTGGGCTACACGCCTTTCATTTTTGTTTTCATTCCCCACGCAGTATTAAAAATTTCATCAAGCCCATTGCGCTACTGTGCGTTGTTATACATATGCGTTGTTATTTTTTTTTACCTTGGTGTGGAAACACTTTCTCCTCATAACATTTTTATTCGTTATTTTTGCTTGTCGTTCTTGCAAGACTACAAAAATATATATTTTTAAAACCCGCAGATATCAAGTAGCGCGTCAAATGTACTAAATGTTTTTAAGACTATGAATAATTTGTCCTCTTTCGCTTAATATCTCTAACATTACAGGTACTGTAAATTGTACGTTGTCTAACATGTTATGTCATTCATTCCTCATCACAGTAAACAGTTTAGTCATTAAGAAGCCTCATTAGTAAAAAAAATAATTCTACATTTTAAGGTTTCGTCCCGCCATAAGAAAGAATTGCGACGGCGATGGAAGAAACCATAAACAAACTTCGAGCGTTCTGTTTCTTCAGAGTTTTAAGCGGTGATTATAGGGTTTTAATACAGCAATCTGTTCAGAAAATGTAGAGCGTTGTCACTATAGTTTAAACACTGTTTTAGAGAAGAATACATATCGTAAACAGAGTGCTATTTGCAGCGATTTTTGGCTTTTCAACGATTAGAGTTATATTTCAGAAACCAAATGTATTAATTGGCAACAAAACATCGACTTTTATTTTTGTCCCGAAAAAAGAGTTACACTTAAGTAATCCATAGTTTTTTAAAAATTTTTAATATGCCTAATTGCTTATAATGAGACCCACATGATAACAGCGAGACCCCTTAACAAATCACCGTGAAGAATCAGACAGTAAATCTCGTACGCTCTCGAATAAGCAAAGAGTGAATTTAATAGCGATGCTGATAATACTTCGTGTTGGGAGAAAATCAATACTGTTAACCTATGAAATGAAAACCTTTGTACTTATTTTGTATAATGCTGTAGATTAGCTAAATTTTAGTTTCATTACCCATGGATAAACCATTACCGATAATATAGCAAGTTATGTGAAGCCAGCGAATCATTTATGGTGCTAACGTTTTAGTAAAATGCTTGGTACAGATTGATGCCGCTGCATGGCTATGGCATGTGGGAACATGAATCACTAGTGATGCCGCTGCATGGCTATGGCATGTGGGAACATGAATCACTAGTGATGCCGCTGCATGGCTATGGCATGTGGGAACATGAATCACTAGTGATGCCGCTGCATGGCTATGGCATGTGGGAACATGAATCACTAGTGATGCCGCTGTATGTGTGTGGATGGCGGAAGGAGACGCTGTTGGTCGACTGAGAATCGTGACTGCGGGGCGATGACAAGTTCCTCTCACGTAATGATCATTCTGGATCACCCAGAACCACCCCGACGTGCATTTCGTCGCGCTCGCACTGCTCCTAACAAAGTCGCACAGTTCTATCGCAATGCTTTACGACCGCCGTGCCTCTCATGGTGCAATAACTCGCCCTCTCTTGAAGTCTGTAAATAATTCAGGTGCGTGTCGAACGCGTTGCCGAGGCAAGCTAGCTACTCGCTGATGTTCACTTTACACAAAATGCATTGCTCACAGCCTCGTTCTATGGCCTTACAGTTTACAAACGTTGTAGCAGTTGTCAGCGCCTATGGTGGCAGTTCTATATAGGATCAAGGTGAAACATAAATCATTTGCAATACTACCCGTGATAGTGATGCATACCAACTTAAGTCTCTTGTGAATACTACTTCCTTCTAAGTGACTCTGTTTTTTATTGCAACGAGTGCAATTTGGTATTACTCAAACATCTAAGTTTCCAGGTTTTTTTTTCTTTCGGAAACAGTTATAATTAGAAGGGCCGTTCACATTTTCGAACGCTTACATACACAACCGCGTGACTTAAAACAGAATATAGCAAGGAAATTGCCTTATACAAAACATTGCCTAGTTCGTAACACTCGGACAGATGTGTGCTGTCACTCAACAGGAGACTTTCAACAGTTGCGATCGCTGCTGTGGAATTGAACTTAAACACTGGGAGCTGGCTGTGGCAGGGGGAAGGGTGGGATGACAAACGCTTGGGGGTTGTGAGTCTCGCCCGACTCTTTCATCTCCGGCCTTTGAAGTCGATTCGCATGCGGAACTCTTGTTCCGGGTGACGTCAGTCCAAATAGCTGCAAGCCCAGAGCTTCCGGCGTCGTTATGGCCTACAGTTTCTGGAGAAGTATCGTACAAGTTTGCTGGGAAAAGTCTACAGGAAAAGAATTCGCCTTCCGAGTCGGCAAGCACGCAGTTTAAATAGGAAATCAAAGATAAAGAAATTCCTTCTCAATGCATTAACTTTAAAGATACTTGTTACAAACGAAAAAAATATGCCAAGAAATGTCCACAGAAAATGTATTTATTCATATTTTTGTAAAATTCAACATTTAATGTTAAATTATAGTATATATATATTGAATATTTATAAACTTAAAATACAGAAATAGCTATACACATTTTTTTATAGCCTATTATAGATATAAAATACATATATATAATATATATATATATATATAATATAAAACATGAAACTTGGTAAGATTTATTAACGTGCCAGTATTGATTTAATAAGTTCATTTAGAGTAATTTTTGTTTGAAACGGTTATCTTTAAAATTGATGCAATGAGAAGGAATTTCCTTAACATTGATTCCACGTTTAAATGTGGCTGTAGGATTGGCCAACAGCGCCATTAAAGCTAAGCTCAAAGAACTGATAAATTTGGTTACAAGCAGATAAGTTAAGCTAATTCTGGCACAGTACGTTTTAAATGGGGCCTTACAGGGATCAGGAAGTCGTGCTATGGAAAAATATGACATTTCCTCGGGATAAGTTATTCCGGTTCGGCGACCGCCACGCTGGTTTTTAACGACTTAGAATTTCAGAAATAAAATAATTTGAAAGAATTCGAAAAATGTGGAATATTACTTTTCTCCTGTCTAAATCGTACGGTTTCATGGTTGACACATTGAAATTCATTGACGCCATTAATTAATTTTAATTACACTATTTCTAAAACCTCTAACTCAATAAAAACATTATGTTATTTTTATAGACCTAATAATATTTTACATGAAGTATGTTCTGATCGATTCACCTCCTGGTGAATGTAACTTACCGACGAGATCAATAGTGACGGCACCACAGCTAGTGAAATATTCATTCCAGTTGCTGTGCTTAGTATAGCTATCTTAAACTTATAGTCCATTTAAGGTTACTTGCAAATTTTCTGGAGCCCTGCTAAAGTTCTACTTCCAGAATATTCCTACTCCTCAAGGAAACAAAGCTTAACCAAGTCTAGAAAATTACACTAAAGGGATAACGCACCGCAATCGTACGCATTCAGTTACATAGTATTTTGCATAAGGACTATTTCTTACTAAACATTACCAACATACATATTTTATCTCTTTTTAAATTCATATTAATAATAAATGAAATGTTCTAATTTTTGATAAAATATAAGGAAAATATCAATTTAACACTAATATAAAACGTTTCTGATACATTACATATTTGGGAAACAACCAAACACGCCATACGTAATGTAATTTTTCATATTTTTTATTAAAAGTGTGAAGAAACCGCGAATAGACTATAGTCATACTTTCCCTTTGTCTAACCCTCCCCCACCAAAGCAGTGAAAAATTTTTAGTATGACCTTACAGGAACATAACGTATCAAATATAAATTATTCCGCCCAATGTAGAATACCCTAACCTCAGGTAAGATTTTAGGGAGACATGGTAGTTTTATAATCACACGCTACGCAAAATATTATTTTTGTAATTAAAATATGATTAAAACAATGGAATTAGTTTATTAGCTGGGAAATTTTACGTCGAGTAAAACATAGTTAGAGATATTTCTGTTTTTACTAAAAAATGTGTTTTAAACTTATGAATCTTATATCTTAATTGCGAATTTTTTACATATTTTTTTTATTATCGAGTATTGTAGTCTCATCGTATGTAAAGTACACGTAATGAATTCCTTTAGTAAACTTTGTCAGTAAAAGAGAAATATGAAATATTAAAAAAAGCCAGGAAATCTTATCTCTTTAAAGAGTATCAAAGCATAGGTTTTTGCTGATTTTATACTTTTGCATGTAACAATTAAACATGCGATTGCTGATTTTGCATTTATGATTGCATCTAGCAACCCGTTCCAGGGTTTCAATACTGACACCGTGGAAGATTAATTAAAGCTTTCAGGTCTACATAATTATATAGATATTCTGGAGGATAAACCTCTAGTATCCCTGTTTTTTTTTAAGTTATACTTTTTTTGGTGCGTTGAGCGTTGAGGGTAAAAGTTTAGTGTGCAACGGAAGTTACGCGCGCACAGTGTAACGAAATTCTACAGTGAACGTGGTAGGGGTATGACCCAACACTGAAATTCAAATAGTTATATTTGTCTAGTAACAGAGCTTAAGAGTATTATTTCTCACGCTTAGATTTTTGAAGATATACTTCTTTTGGCGCGTGTCTCTNGCAACGGAAGTTACGCGCGCACAGTGTAACGAAATTCTACAGTGAACGTGGTAGGGGTATGACCCAACACTGAAATGCAAATAGTTATATTTGTCTAGTAACAGAGCTTAAGAGTATTATTTCTCACGCTTAGATTTTTGAAGATATACTTCTTTTGGCGCGTGTCTCTCCTAGGTCATTTGATCGTTTTCCTACTTACATAAATTATTTGTATACGTAATAAAATTTTATTTTAGTCACGCCAAAGAAGTATAACTTCTAACGCGCGTACATAAGTACACGCAACCAGTTTTTTTTTGGTTAACTGAAAAAGTGAATGTAAATACTTCGGGTGGGACGATTGACGTATCCTATGTTGCAATAAAAGCGATTTTAATTTACGCCTATCGTGCCAACGAAGACAATTCAACTAACCATAAAATAGTGTTATATGATCTCGTCGTTTCAAGTTAAAAATATAACGACTGCAAGAATTCTCAGATTGAACGCAACACTGAGCAGACGTCTCGTTTAGGTAAGGAAAAGCACGCCAAAAAAATAAGGCAAAAGAGGAAAACTCGTTTGATTATGTTCTCTGGCGCACGTATACGAGGTGGAAGTTAACCACAAAATTTTACTTTCAACTTAAAATTTTACTTTCATCAGTTTATACAATTTTTTTTTCAAGGACGTCTACCTTTGCGTCTTATGACACTGCACCACTGGCTTAAAAGCAATTCTGGCTAAAAGCTACCTAAAGTTGGTTAAAAGTTACCAAAATACCTTCAAGAACTTTACCACTATCAATAATGCACTACAGATTACTCAACGTCATTAAAGTCTATTCTCGTTGTTATGGCACGGAAAAGCAAGCCTTCTGACGATAACGCGTATCGAAAAACCTTGGCCGGTATATAAAACAGAAAACGGCGCCAAGGATAAATCTGCGGAAGTTACGACAGCTTTCTGAAAACATGGCTTAAAGAGAGTTGACACATTGGAACTCTCGTGAAACTTCTCCGCAGAGATAAAGTACACACCGTGGGTTTACAACCCTGGCCACGATAGGACAAGTGAAATTTACGTGCGATTCAGTCTCTCGCCTGTAACAGAAGTGCCGCATACTGCGAAGAATTTATATCCCCTTGGTTTTTGTGTATTTTTATCTGACAGTACTTCTCTGATAACTGAACTTACAAGAACGCCAAAAGCTTTAAAGCATTATTTGGAGTTATCTGAATATTTCGCACATATGAACACTTTGACCGCCATGTGCATCAATATGATGCACAGCTTTATTTTTATTCTGGTCATGTGTACCACATTTATTAACGGAAATGAGTAACATCTTCCATTGATGTTTTTGTAAAATATGCTGATTTTCTTTATCTTATTAATCTAAATTGATAAATTCAATAAAAAAACATTGACAAAGACACACATTTTACAAAAATTATGGGGGCAGTCAAAGTGTTAAAAGTTGAAAAAATTGTAATTTATTAAAATTCTTTATTTATATATATATAGTGGTCAATCTTTACCAACCAATTACAAGTCTATTGAAATTTTCAAACATGGTTTAGTTAAGAGGAACACTTGAAAGGGAAATAAATATTTTTGAAACTTGGGGCCAAGCTCAACGCGGGCAACATTTATACCTCATAGGTCTGCAAGGTTTCACGTTAACCAACAAATATAAGAAATATTCGATCTGTCAGGAGACACAAAGTATAACACTGTAAAAAAAACCACTAAAGTAAGTTACGCTCACAGTTTTTACTGTTGAATACGAACATATTTCGTATTCTTACTCAGTAGGTATGGACTCACTGTTCAGGCTAAATGGTATTTTGTAATCTTGTTAAATTACCAACACGTAGTTACCACGTGAACATACACTAAAAGAGACCGGTAGTTTCTCAGAATTTTCCCTTCAGCGGGGGTGGGTCGAAGTGTTATGTTCAAAGACTAATCGGTGAAAGTATCACAAATATTAACTCAAAATAAAAATAATAATCTTCCGATTTTTGCTAGGGTGTCAAGGATGAATTCTGACCAATGGGTGAAGATAGATGGGGGGAGGGACGAATAATAGCTCTTATCTCATAACATACGAAAAGGCAGGGAGAATAAATTCCCTACAACGTATGTACAGTACAGCATAACATACGGTAATTTGCCATTTTTTATAACATGTGTGGTATTATTTGGTCAATATTATTATATACGATGCATTGTAGACAAAATGTTCTTCATTCTAAAAAACTGAGCTTAACTTAGGGCCTATATATATATATATATATATATTTATATATATATATATATATATGTATATATATTTCCTTTTTGGTTAATGCTAATGATTATTCATACAATTACTTAACATTTCCATTTGAAAAGGAAACATATCAATGTTCGGCTGATTTTGAGAGAAAGGCAGCAATTCGCCATTTACCCTTCTATTAGAAAAGCACTCTAAATATCGATACGATGTAATATATTAGGTGTGAAACATCCGATTTTCTAATAAATCCATCAAAGCATAAAAACTGAGAAGTATAAGTGGGCTGTAAATCATGAAAGGTGGTTTCACATTACAAGCTTACAGTTCTCAACACATAAAACGTTAATTTCCCAATCACCCTCAAGGTTGTGTACAGTGGAATAGTTCATAGTTTGGTACAACATATTTTGCAGTTAATATTTTCCGGCAGAATTTGGGAGTTAGAAGAAGGATGGTGTAAGGATAGCCTTTATCGCCCCATTTCCTCCCGTGGATTTGTCCATGAGCAACATCTGCATCAAAGGTAGCTATCAAAACTAATAACCTTGTAACTCTGGAACAGCGACCCTACATTAATACAGTGACGATATTTATTTGACTACGTTGCTGCACTGTCTAGTCAGTTCTACCCCAATAATACCTTTGCAAATAATCCACTATGTACTTCGGGGCATCTAGAAGGAAGGACATTAATTACGTACAGATCCCATTTCATTTCCGTCACATTCCCTCACCTGAGGCAAGGCATATTTAGCGTTTGGTAATAATCACGCGTTATTCCATTCATATATATATTTTTTAAGTTTGCAGCACCTTCTGTTGCATATTTTAGACGTTCTGTTTCTTGTGTATGTCATGTTGCATAGCCTGACTGGGGCGAGTTCCTGGTTGCAGGCTCACAGAGAGAATGACCAGTTGAGCTCCCAGCTTTCCGTGTTATCTGCACATCTCCACAGAAATGAGTAGCTAATTAGGTTAATGTGCTTTACGGTTTTATTATTTTCACACCACTAGCTTCATGGCAGTCTGATAAGCCCAGGTATTTGTACGTCACCGAAGCCCCTACAGCTGACATATTGTTCAATCGTGCAATATAACTCAAGGTAATTGAAGTATTGCTGGGTCCATAAGAGTCAAGACGGAATTTGTTTCAGTAATTTTGTATTAAAAACAAGGTTTAAGTCATTTCCACTAATTATTTTCTTTCTCAGTTTTTCTAATTGGTTAAGAGTAAAAATAGGATAGGCCCTAAATAATTTTTACCTTTCATGAGAAATTAATCTTCTTAAGGAGGTAGCATCCTTAAATTTGTCTTTGTTTCACATGGGTTTAATTTTCAGATAAGATATTTGAAAAAGGGGGCCGTTAAGACATAGGATATACTTGAGAAACCAACAATATTATGCCCACGTTTTTTTTACATCTGTAATCATAATAACAATTAATAAATAATTTAATTCTTTCCAAGTCTAATAAGAGAAAGATCAGTCCATTTTGGGTATCCATTTACAAGTCTAATAAGACTGAAATCAGTCAATTTGGGTATCAGAAATTCCGTAAAATCATTGTGTATGTGATTGTAAAGTTTGAACTTAAATACTAAATCGTAACAGCAAGTTAAAAAGCAATATAAATAGACGCAATATGACAAGGATACCACTTTAAAACATTTATTTCCTCAGACTTATTTATAGGCGGAAACTATGAGTTTACAGAAAATAATTTAGTAGGGAAGTCCCATTAATTCGCATTTTACCTTTACATTTTCTTTTTATCCAATAGGAGTAAAAAAAAAATTACTCGTCTTTGAGACTTCGCCATTTTCAATTCTACCGTATCACGTCTTCTGTGATTTTTAAGAGCTCTAACTGTGATGTGCGTCGGATGTAAGACTCACTGTAATATTAAGTCAAAAAAATTGCAGATCTGCGATATTCGAAAGGGCGGCTCATTTTTACTTCCTTGCAGCAGAAGTAAAAAAAAATGATTTACAGCTAATATGCTGAATAGATGACAGCTTCAACGAGCAATAGGAGCACTTCAAAATCCCATTTTTCCAATGGTTGGAAATCCCAATGTCACTAGCTGTTGGTGCAACGTTCTTCTTAACACGTGGCAACCTCATTGGGAGGTATAAAGTAGTACCGTTGATAGATGTATGAATCAATTCTTCTTAGATAATTTTGCAGTTTTAGTTGGATATTCGAAAATATATGGCAATGTATTTAACTTTCACTTGTAGATACTGTTAATCGATTTCATCCCACTAAAATGAAAAGAAGCGAATGAAGACGATAATTCACAAAAAAATAACAAAAAATTACTCGAAGTATACAAATGAAGATTATTGACTGCAAAGTGGATAATTTCACAAATAACATTAAATTTGACAGGGCCAGGCTACGATGAAATAGTTTCGTTTGTAGTATGACATGTGATACCTGGAAGCTGAGCTGTGTATTACCACAGGTGTGTAACGCTTGCATCTCCATGGCCGTACTGTTTACCATGTAAACTCTGTTCAGCATAATTTAATATTTTGCGTACCTTTCCGTTTATTGTTTTTTTGTAATCAAATTAAACTATGGAAATGTATAAATATTAACAGTGGTTGAATTCTCTTCGATTGCAGTTTATTCGAGTTGTGTAAATGTCCAACTATTACGTTGGTTGAGTCAAGTTGGGTCGATCGGTTTGGGTTGGGTTGGCACAGTTTGAATTAAAATAGATAAACTGGTTTAATAATTTCAGTACTACAAAAATCACTACTTCACTTACTTCACAATAAATAATAATTAAAAACATATCTCAATAACACAATTTTTAAATTACAGTATAAACAAACTGTATCGCCGTTTACAGTATAATTAACAATATATCTGAAATCAAACTAACCCCAAACTGAGCTTCATTTACCAACCAAATAAAATTAATTTTTAACCAGTAGTTGCCATTCTTGTAATAACACACTCAAGTACACTCTGGGAAATAAACCGGATAGCCCTCGGTAACTTTTACCACCAAATAATGCTGAAACACTTGGTGATGGAGGCTTGTCAACAGCTGTCTGGTTGATAGCTCTCGGTATACTTGAAACTAAACAGTTTGTTTACACTGTAATTTAAAATTTATGTTATTAAGATGTTTATTAATTATAGTTTAATGTGAAATGAAGATAGCATTTCTTTATTAAATTTATTAAACTAATTACTTTCTTTCAAACGGTGCCAACCAAATCAACTTTATATTAGTTTATGTTAACCAACCTTACCTTGGGGAAATAGGATATACAGAATAAATAGCCGGATAGGAGACCTAATGGTGCAAGATACATTACAACTCAATTTGATATAAGAAATCGTAATATTTCTTATCTGACAAAATTGGCTGAATCTGATAAGTAATATATTAATGTAAAATTATGTTTTGAATTCGAATTGTAATTTTTTGAAGCTTTAGTTGGAACAGCATTCCTTGAAGTGGCTCTCATTTACTAGTTGCATAATGCACATAATTAAGATGTTAAACGAAAAAAGGTAGCTTAAATTTAGTGTCCCTGGCTACTTCAAGACAGTCATAAAAATTCTCTGACAGAAATTCTTCATGTTGGAAATTCACATGAAAGTGAGGAATACATAAATACCTTAATTCCATCAATACCTTTTGTAAATATTTTACTTGTTAATGGTGTCTAAATCTCTTTAAGTAATGCTTTACCTTTACTATTGTTTGGTCCAGCACACAACCGACGATGACTGGACGTATTTTTTTGTATATCACATCATAGCCACCTGCAACCTGCAACGCTGGGGACCGGGGTAAAAAAAACGGGGAAACAGAATCGTGTTGATGTGACGCCGGAAAAGTCTTTCTTGTGTACTTGTTGGAATCTTATTCCGGTCCCTTCTTTTCTCTTCCTTCCAGTCGCCTGGCGTCTTTTTCTTATAAAGTCTCACGGGAAATAACTGCAAAGGGGGCGAGGGGGGCCGAGGGTCTCGGAGGGATTTGCCTGCCATGTCTGGAGATGCAATATCCCTTCCACCCCTTTTCGGAGGGCGAGTCCAAGTCCCCTCGTCCTCTGCCCGCCCTTTCACTCCTCCATCTTCCCCCCTTCTTACACTCGTGGCGGGAACCGTCACAGCAAATACTTGTCCCGCCGCTATTGCGTCATCCATCACGAGGCATTGAGGCCGAGGGCAAAAAAAGGGGGAAGAATCTAATGGCAAAAATGAAGGGCTTTGGGGGGGCCGAAAAGAAACGTTCCAGTAACAAAGCCCCTCATCAGTAAATTGCACAAATTCACCCACAGTAGATCGCCTTCTTCAACGTGACCTTCGTACCAAGTTATTTAAGTCCAGCGCCCTTGGCAGATAACCCTTGTTCAGTACCACCAAATGAACACCAGGAAACAGGTTGTATAGTATATTCGATGTTTCTTCTCACTTTTTGAATCAATCCTTTGAAAATTCACGGTATATATGACTTGTTTGGTTTTTTCTTAAAAAGTTATTTATCACAAGCTTTTTATACTTAAGTTAACATAGAATTATTTTCCTTTTTAGTCACTTTGAACGTTTATTTATGTTTTACCTATCAGTTAGAATGTTTCAGTTGTAATTAATATTATTAAAATGAGTCAGTAATGCGGTGCGTTGTCCCTTTGGTGTTGACCTAATTAAACTTTATTTGCATGAGGCGGAGGAATAACCTGAAAGTAAAACTTCTAGCATGGCTTCATAAAAGTTGGAAGTAGTAGTGAATGGGCTATATGAACTATACAGATAAAATTATGTGAACTGGCCAAACATACACGGAAATAACTAACTAATTGGGTAGGTATTACTGTTCACTGTACAATTTTTTTTAATGCTTCGCTGTATGCATAGCGACGATTGTGAGACAATTTATATTTCGCTTAAAGTGATACCTTAACGTCGTTCACAGGATCAAAATTCTTTCACTCGACGAAGTTAGAACCCTTAGCAATCTGTCTAGGGGATTGGAGTACTCATTTTTAACTGAAAGAAAATAATAAGTTTCCCAAATATGCCATCGCATAAATATTTGTGAAAATGTTAGCACGAGTAGACTCACGTAAATTGTAAAATTTCACTGTCAGTTCTATTTTTAAAAAACCCTATTAAATAGTTGCATTCTTAGAAATGCATTGAACAGTTCCACACTTTACAATTTTACGATATTTTGATTACTATTGCAACTCATATAGTTAGCTATCTTTACAATACAAATTATTATTTTAGTTCAAATGAATTAATTACATACACTAAGTGGCATATATTTTTTGGACTGAAGAATAACTGATAGAATTTTAACTCGCAGGAATCTCAATTCATATGTAAATAGTCTTCCGATACCTAGTAGAAACTTCAAACAAATATTTCCAAGAAATCATAAGAATTTGCTTACAGAAACTATTAAAAATAATTAAGAAAAACATTACTTATCTCCACGAGGAAACAAAAATTGAGTGTAAAGTGTACTACTGTTATGAAATCATTTCTGAAACTGGTAATTTTTTTTACAGTTTTATGACAACAAATCTTTTCATAATTCTACTACATTTGAATGTACAAAATTAGTTTTAATTTTTTGCTTACCAAGCAGCTTCATACTAAAATATCAGTAAATACTAATTATTATTAAGAATGATGTAATAACCATTTTTATATCTGAAACATGCCTGTTAAAATATAACTGTGAACGCCAGTCATCCTCGTCTTATAAACACGTATATGCCAAACTAAGCACTAATTAATTGAATTTAATTTTTAAAAACAACCCTAGGTAAATTCGCAACTTCAGTTTTCGGCAACGAACTTAATTTAATGTCTGGGACGCAGCTTGTATCTATGTAATGCTAAATATGTTGGCGGTAAATATTCGTGAACACAAGTTATTGTCTTAACAATAAATAGTCCATTCTACATTTAAAGTATTCACTACATCAGGTACTGTTTTCACACTGCGTGCACCCAAATCGGACACTCATAATACGCAATAAATCGTGTCGGGCCGATTATGTAATGTGCTTGGTTCTCTTCCCGGCACACTTATGCTGCTCGCTTAGCTTTAGTTTACGTTCCGCATATCCTGTTCGACTTCTGGGTTTCATTCTAAAATAAAAGAGCTCAAATCAGCTTCACGTCGCTCCGGAATCGGTAGAGAGCTTCGCCCTGTGTCTTGTAGCGAGACCCGACGATTAATTCTACCCCTTCGCTCGTAGTTATCACTGCTGGCTGATTAAAAGTTACATAACTATTACAACTCTGTGTGCTTCCAAGCGCTAATTTAAACTGCCAATAATAATCTTTCCGATGGCTGGGTCGACGAGGAACGTCGCCGCCACTAAGATGGCGTCCGCGCTCGCCTATCGCGTACCTGCGAGTCCCTGTTCTGGCCCCTCTTCAGTTCGCAACAAGCCAACAACACAAGGGAAGAAGAAACAGCCAACCCTGCGTGACTTTGTATCCAAGCGAAACTCTCTCTTGCGATTCCGCATGAACAGTTTACTCCATTCTCACGAGACTTACATAGTGTTACTTTGACGTGCAATTGTCTTACTATAGTCTATCAGCGGCTTCTTTACACTTTTTGAATTAAACCGTTGAAAAATCACCCAGGGTATGAAGTGATTGGTTGTTTCCTAACTATGTCATGTATCGCAAACATTTTAATTCTTCTGTTAACGTAAAGTTATCTCATTTTTGGTCGTTATTGGTTGTTATTTATGCATTATAATATTTAATTTATAACTAATATTAATAAAACCGGGAGAAAATATGTATGTTGGTAATGCCTAGTAAGAAATAGTTTATATGCAAAACATTATTGCACTGAGTTGCAATAATATTGCGATGCGTTGTTCCTTTGGTGTAATTTCCTAGACTCCGTTAAGATTTGTTTGCATGAGGCGGAGGAATATATTAAAAGTAGAACTCTAGAAGTCTTCAGAAAATTTGGAAATAACCTTGAATAGATTATATATGAAATTACATACGCATAACATTAAGGTTACCGAAGTTAATTTTTAATTATACCAGTTGGGGGGGGGGGGTCTCCCCCTCAAGTTAACTAAATACTTGACTAGCTAGTTCCTTGACCCTTGAGTTGAGAGACTTTCTCTCTGCTGGTACCATGACAAAGGCTTTGCCTCCCCCACCCTTTTAATTCAACGTGCAGATATTCTATTAGCCATGGTCAATTCCTTTTGACTTAACCCTTCTTGAAATTGCCGAACCAAAATATATTTACATACGGTATCTTAGAATACATTATATCATCTCATGACATTATGTGGAATACATGAAAATTTTAATCACTTCCCTACGAGTATTAGAACTAACTAAAATGATTTCCATTTTTGTTAGATTGCAATTACCGTGTCCATCTCGAAAACTGCCTGTTACAAAATTATTTGTATCGGACACTGCGGGAGCGTTAATGCTTAATGAAGACAAAATATTTGAACTTTTTCTTAATGACAATCGTTTAATATATTTTTTTTTGTATGAAGCAGCATGTGCCATATATTTTTAGGTTTACTTATACGCGGAGTTGATTTCTCCGTTAATATACGGACGCCTACAAAATTAATTTCATTATTTTATGAATTTGCAATTTCGGACTAAGTTCAATTTAAGTTTTACGCCTGAAAAACAAGAGATTTTCTCTTGATTTGCATAATGTCAATGATTTAAGAGTTCAGTTTGTTTTATATACACGTATTATAAACACATGCTTCTCTGTAAGTANATATATTTTTTTTTGTATGAAGCAGCATGTGCCATATATTTTTAGGTTTACTTATACGCGGAGTTGATTTCTCCGTCAATATACGGACGCCTACGAAATTAATTTCATTATTTTATAAATTTGCAATTGCGGACTAAGTTCAATTTAAGTTTTACGCCTGAAAAACAAGAGATTTTCTCTTGATTTGCATAATGTCAGTGATTTAAGAGTTCAGTTTGTTTTATATACACGTATTATAAACACGTGCTTCTCTGTAAGCAAAATAAACGTAGTGACGTATACAAAATATCGATACTCTTTAAATCCTAACAAACTTAGGGGAAAAGCATTTTCCTTCTCTGAAAATAAATTGCGTTTTCTCTACCAGAGGCAGAACAAGGAAGGTATTAACTTACCTTACTAAAGCACTTTTTTTTTGTCCCGAGAGAAGAGCTTAGCGAATGGAAACTTTGTAGATGTTTTACAACCGCAGAGGAAATATTTATTTTTCTGTTCCCCAACGGTTCCCGTCTCTTTTATTCTTACGGTCATTCCCTCAACTCTTCTCCACGTTAGTATTTTTTTTTCGGATTAAGTTCGCTGTCATACACAAAATGGCTCCCTTCCCGTTTAAATTGCGTGTTAAATAAAAATCCTGCTTTTTAACATTGCAAATCCACGTTTGAGTAGAAAGCTTTGTGTAAAACCTTTTATTCAAATGGAAATTATGACAGACTACTGTGTACTAAAGCCATAATATTAACATTTTTGAATGAGAAAACAACCTCAACATATAAACAATGAAGTAGTAATGAATTTAAATATTCTTAAAATGAGTAAACTTACTCTTAGATTCCGAACTTTGAGTATAAAAATACATATATAATTGTATATTTATTTCAGATGCTGCTGAACTTTTAGTAACTAACTCATAAATCTGAAACCATTACGTTTCACGTTATTTTCAGAAAATATAATTTCCCCATTAAAACTGTCTCTACAGAATTACATGCAACGTACCTGCAAAAATGATTATTTTTTTACAAGAACGTTGTCATAAGCTATCTCAGGACACTCGCACAACACAAGCAGGAAACAAATTTCAATAATTCACTGTCATACAAATTTTAAAATCTGTTAGAATAATGCTTTTCATCTTTCGTTTCTTTGATTCTTTATAGCAGCGCGAAAGATTGGCCGAACTCAGTAAGCGACTCTCGAGGATTTGCGAGAAACTTTATAGAAAGTTTGCGCCTTAAAAAAAAGCCGTTAGGTGTCGTAGAAAGTAAACATCAACCCGCATCAGAAACAAAAACTAACTTTATTCACAAAGAGAACGTAGAAACTAGTATGAAGCAACTCTCAGCTCGCACTCCACCGGTATGGAGTCCGTCACTTCCACTTTGCAAGTGTCCACTGACGTTCGAGCAGAGTCTTACGGGCGTTACCGAGGTGTGGGGGGAGGGCGACTGAGTGAGCGAAGAGATTTGGGCGGCTCTTAACACCGAGGTCTTGAGAGCCGATGAGGATGAAGCGAAGATGAGCGTAGAGCAGCACCGGAATGCAAGGGTGGAGGAAACGGGAGATCCCCGGGAAGACCCACCGACCAGTGGCATCGTTCGGCACGATTCCCACTTGCGAAAATCCAGGGGCGACCTCGCCGGGAATCGAGCCCGGTTCACCTTGGTGGGAGGCGAGCAGTCTAACCATTACACCATCGCGGTCCCGGGGTGGGGGGAGGGGTTGGGGTTTGTAACCACCCCGGTTGCCCATTTGGTTGTCAGTAATTAGTATTAAAATAATTAATTCGTAAAATTTTCCAGTCACTACTTATTAATTTGAGGACAAACTAGACTTCAACCACATGTGTGTTTCCATTACGTCTGCAATTGGATCACAGTTTATTAGACACGACCAGGTGAACTCTGAGCCAATAACAGACCTGCAAGGACGCAAGCACTGAATTCCGCGCCACCTGATCTCAGGTAAAACTAGCTCCACACTGGGGCAGCAGCCAATTAACAGAAAGCTGAGGCCAGTAAATACATAAAACCACGGAGTCTAGCATAAAGGTAGTTTATAACGCGACATTTTACAGTCGCTATTAATAAGCATTCAACAGTGACTAAAATATGCGATTGCTGTTAACTATGATGTATTTTATTATCATGTGAGGTAATTTCTTCCTAGAATTGATTCTGATTACCACGTGTATCAGCACCGTTGATGACGGTGTAACCTCTCTNGGAGGCGAGCAGTCTAACCATTACACCATCGCGGTCCCGGGGTGGGGGGAGGGGTTGGGGTTTGTAACCACCCCGTTTGCCCATTTGGTTGTCAGTAATTAGTATTAAAATAATTAATTCGTAAAATTTTCCAGTCACTACTTATTAATTTGAGGACAAACTAGACTTCAACCACATGTGTGTTTCCATTACGTTTGCAATTGGATCACAGTTTATTAGACACGACCAGGTGAACTCTGAGCCAATAACAGACCTGCAAGGACGCAAGCACTGAATTCCGCGCCACCTGATCTCAGGTAAAACTGGCTCCACACTGGGGCAGCAGCCAATTAACAGAAAGCTGAGGCCAGTAAATACATAAAACCACGGAGTCTAGCATAAAGGTAGTTTATAACGCGACATTTTACAGTCGCTATTAATAAGCATTCAACCGTGACTAAAATATGCGATTGCTGTTCACTATGATGCATTTTATTATCCTGTGAGGTAATTTCTTCCTAGAATTGATTCTGATTACCACGTGTATCAGCACCGTTGATGACGGTGTAACCTCTCTNTGTGAGGTAATTTCTTCCTAGAATTGATTCTGATTACCACGTGTATCAGCACCGTTGATGACGGTGTAACCTCTCTCCCTTCACTCCAGTCAGAGGGGCCGCGGGGGCACAGTGGATAGAGCGCTCGCCTCCCACCAAAGCGAACCAGGTCTGATTCCCGGCGGGCTCGCTCTCGGATTTTCGCACGTGGGAATCGTGCCTGACGATATTCCTGGTCAGCGGGTTTCCTCGGGGATCTCCCGTTTCCACAGCTCTTGCATTCCGGCGCTGGTCCATACTCACCTCGCTTCACCCTCTTCGGCTCTGAAGACCTCTATATTAAGAACCGCTCAAATGTCTCTCCACTCCACTCCAGTCAGTGTAACCCCCCTCCCCTTGTACACCATTGAGAAATTTCTTGCTACGCCACTGAAGTTGGCTGAAGAATGTTTATAAATAAAATTGTAATGTACTTTACATTAGTTCCAAATATTTTAATTAAAATTAATATTCATACGAGGGGCATTAATAATATGAGAGTTCCAAAGAGCCACATTAAATTAAATACAAAAAATTACTACTTCTCAACGCACAATGGTCCCAGTGCTAATTGTTGGTGCACGAAAATGAATTAAAAATAGGATTATAACAGCTAGTTTGTTTCTCTTTACATATTTCCTCCCATTAAATTGATATCTTACTATTGGTAGTGATTAAGAGGGGGGGGGGGGAAACATGACATGAAGTCAAAGAAAGACACTCATGAGACAGCTTTTTTACACTCCGCAATTCTCTTTTTTTTTAATCTTTCTTTATGCCAGTTTTTCGCAAGTCGTGAATTAAATTATTTTATTATTTGAAATGTAGTCTAACTGTTAGCATGTTTATACTACCGCCCCTTAAGTTATATTCCTGGCCCCGTGTGAGCTGTTGTGTGGTGGTTGTAATTCTCTTTTTTAATCTTGTTACACTCCGGCAGATGAATAATTCATGAAGCTCATGCAAAAACACTTCGTGTGCATTCGCAATTAAAAGGTGTATTTTTACACGCGAAATATTTATTCTCGAGCTGCGAACGTTAACTACGGCCCGATNGCATTCGCAATTAAAAGGTGTATTTTTACACGCGAAATATTTATTCTCGAGCTGCGAACGTTAACTACGGCCCGACCAAGAAGTATTATTCGAAGTTTTCAGATGAAATTAAAGAAGATATCTTGGTATGGAAGTAAGGAATAACGACAGTCTATCATTATTATGGAAATGACTAGAGCGGGTATATTTTTAAGTAGTTTGGAAATAGTTACGCAGTGCTTAGGTTGCTGCAGGATAAACTAAGATGAAAATTCTTGCATACACTGTTTACGGTAAAGTAAGCACTTTTGAATTCAAACCGTAAACANAAAGTAAGCACTTTTGAAATCAACCGTAAAAAAATTGCTCTTTTTAAGGGAGTAGTATCAATTGCATCTTCGATTTTTCTTAGAAATCTTCGTAATGAAAATTTATGATCAAACATAAAAAATCAAAGTTAGACATGACATACAGGAAGACTTAACGAATTTTCTGAAATTTGTTCGGTTTCAATTACACCTGTATTTTCCCATGTGGGATTGAAATGATTATATAATTATGTAATATTTGATTACGGTTACAGATGTGAAAATTATCATGTAAGAAAAGCAAGTTGAATTTAGAAATAACTGTTGAGATATTCGCTTTGCCTTGAGAAGTTTGGTTTTTAAATATTGACTCCAAAAATTAAGTTATGGGAAAAAATACGTAAATCATAGATAGCAAGGATACTTCTCCCTTAGCTAAATGTACGCTACCGTACACACTAGCATGCAAGCATCCACTTATGCTGGCAGTGAGTTACGTAACAAGATCTAAGCCTGACGTTGCATTGCGTTTGCTATGTCTAAAATTAGGGCGGATCAAGTCGGTGTTTGTTTTGCTTTACACACATCAGAGCAGGCTCGTCAAACTCACGGCCCACGACATCAATTTGTACGGCCACAAATTCTTATGAAGAGAAAAGTGGAATGAGGAATGCGTTCAGTGTATTTGTAAATCAAACGTAAAAATGACGTGGTGTGGCCATTGTAAGGTTACACTGCACACATAAACAGGAAATGTAACGGTTACGCAGTGCAATGAATTTAAAAACATTTTAAGTTGTTTTAAGCCTTTATATTACACCAGATTTTGAACATTTCGTAACCAAGAAGAGATGCCATGCTCTAGTAGTTCTTCATATATCTGTGTATGCTTTCCTAATTCTACAATTGCGTACTGCCTGTCTTTGCATTTGTTTTCATTGCATGTTTTATTTTTGTAGTGCATTCAGTTGTGTTAGTTTGAATGGAATAACAACAAATTTTTTNTTTGTTTTCATTGCATGTTTTATTTTTGTAGTGCATTCAGTTGTGTTAGTTTGAATGGAATAACAACAAATTTTTTCCGAAATGGGACCAATTAGGCTATCTCAATACACTTTATGGCCCATACACCAGTTTGAGTTTAACACTCTTGCATTGGAACATTCCTTGGCTTATTAGTAACACAGCACAATTTCACGTTTCCTCTCGATTGACGCATTATTAGTCATTAAGTCCTTGAGAATGTAAATTTTACGTATGGCGGAAGGATACGAAAATGTGTATAAAAAGGTTGACGCTTCCCGCGTCCTTATATTTTTGCCGTCAGAACACACGCTCGGGGAAGCTCGCAGGCGAAGCCCGCAATAAGGATTTAGGGTCTGGCGGACGTGCCAAAAGGATACCACCAGGAATACGCAGCCACGCCTCACAGCTGCAAAGGCGGGCCACCAAAGGTTTCTGCACGTGCCACTGTTCCTGCACATGCAGACAGCATCCGGAGACAACGGAAAGCACCAGGGCCAGCCGCATTTTGCAGCTGCCCAAGGGACACCGAGATCCCACCACCAGCTGCGCCTGCCCCGGGCTTCGCCGCAATAAACCAGGAGAGCTTTTAGCGGGCGTACGGGAAGAATAGCGGCCATATCCGGGGACAAGGGAAGGACCACGTGCGCGCGCTGAACCAAAGGCCACCCGCCAAGTAGCACGTGCAGAACGAGACAATGAAGCGCCCATACCAGAATCGATAGGGACAACGCCGGACCATGTGCGCCAGAAGGCCGGACGCACGTGTTTTATTACTCAGGGAGACACAACAAACTCCCCGGACCACGTGCAGAGACGAGGCAGTTTGAATATAGCGATGGCGAGCTACAAAACGAGGAGAGAAAGGAAGGAACGAGTCAGTCAGTCGGGAGCAGTCAGTCGGAGGCAGTCAGGCGCGAACAGGGAAACGGAGCAGTTGGTTGGAGGTCCTTCCGCGAGACGTCCGGTTTTCGGAGCCGGACGACGGGAGTTCGACGCGAGCAGTCAGTTGAGAGAGACGTCAACGAATCAATCAGCCGAAGTAACGAGCAGCAAGTGGCACGGAAGTTCGGTACTGCCACCCCGGGATGCGCAGATAGGCAGTCACGACAGAAAGGGGTCAGCCAGATCCGGACGCGAGTTAACCAGCCAGTTTACCGCAGAAGCCAGTCAGTTCCAGTCAGTTGTAACGCACCGAGGAGGGGAGAGTCGAGTGGTGAACTTCACCGAGAAGGCCACATCAAGCTAGTGGGAGTGTCCAGTGCAGCCTGTGCCTCGAAGGGCAGGTGGGGATCCATCCACACCTGTGTGGATCCTTCGCCGGGACGTGGTGGGGCAGGGAACAGTCCGTTCCTGCCCTACATCGAGAACGGGAGCGAGGGACGAGCCCTACCGGAGGGCGTCCGCTCAAGAAGAAGCCAGCCGCGTGCAACAGACCAATCACAGAGGCCGACAAACGGGACGTACGGCGGGAAGCATCCGAGAAAACCCGGGCAGACGGCCGACGAGACTCCGAGGGAGCGGAGTGATTCCGGGAGAAACGACCGCGGCAGCCAGCCGCCATCAGACGCAGAGTCCTGCCAGTTCCAGCTCACCAGACCTCAACTGCAGGACCAACTAAGCCAGATAAGTACAGTCATCCCGCGAGTGTGAAGGACCCTGAGTAGTTATCCCGCGAGTGCAACGGATATTTGGAATCACCCAGCAAGTGCGAAGAGTATTACTAACCCCCCCCCCTCGACGCGAACAATACGGAGCATACATATAAAAGGGAGGGAGTTGTCTCGAGAGCTCGTATGTCAATTATAACTTGTTCCAGCAAAAATAAAACTAGAGATTTTTCTTGAACTCTCAATCGCCATGTGTTGATTCATTAGTAAATTGGACCTTTAGACAACAGTGTCAACACCTTCGTCCAAACCACAGCTTTGGTAGTTGTCAAGGTTTTCACGAGTGCTCAATTAACCGCGATAATACAATGCTAGCAAGTGGGGTAGCGCAGTTTTTACCAATTTTACAGGTTGTGTATAAAAGAATACCCCGACTTCTAAGGTCTATAATATCAAACCTAAACAACCTACAACATTGATTGACCAATCAAATGAACCGTGGTACCGTGAAGATTGTTTACCATATCTTCATAAATGTTCAATGTGACCACCACGAGCTGCCCGAACGACATCTACAAGATAATCAAACTCATCACACACTCTCAGCATGTCCGGTGTTACGGTTTGGATGGTGTCCGTAATTCTCGTTTTGCGGTCATCAATGTTAGCCGGCAATGGTGGACGAAACACTTGATCCTTTATGTACCTCCATAGAAAAAAATTCACGGGGTAAGATCCGGGCTTCTTGGGGGGCAGTGATGAAGAGCCTGGTCACCAGCTGCTCCTCGATCAATCCAGCGTTGCAGCAACGTTTCGTTCTGGTATCCGCGAACAGCTAGGTGCCAATGGGGTGGCGCACCATCCTGCTGGAAAATTAAGTACCCCGCCCCCTCTTCTAACTGACGAAACAATCACTCTGTAAGCATGTCCAAATAAGGAATTTCAGTACCAGTGGGCTTGTGAAAAAAGAAAGTGCCGAAAACAGTGTCTTTGGATACAGCGCAAAACATGTTCACTTTGGGGGAAACGCGCTCGTGTTCGGTGGTTTCATGTAAAGGCTCCTGACTCCATATTCACACATTGGGCCGGTTCACCTTACTATTTGTATGGAACGTCACTTCATCGCTAAAAACCAGCTTAGACATGAAGACTTCGTGAACCTCGTTCTGGGCAAGAACGAACGCGCAGAAATCACGTCTCAGTTCTTTATCCCTTTCGGTAAGAGCCTGTACAAGCTGTAACCTCGATGATTTGTACAGCAATCGCTTTCACCAGACTGTCCATACCGTCGATTGGGGGATTTGCATTTCCCAGCTAGCTTGTCGAGTTGATTTTCTCGGACAGTGAACGAAAGCTTGTTGAACCCGTTGCACATTCTCTTCGGACACACGCGGCCGCCCGGAACTGTTTTCTTTGCAATGGCATCATGTGTCACGGAACTGACGAAACCAACGTATGATTCTCCATCTAGCGGGACGACAACGTCCGTATTTGTGACGGAATTCACACTGAACAGTCTTAACCGATTCACATATAGCAAACTGAATAACACAGAACGCCTTCTGTTGTTCCGTCGCTATCGTGATGCGGACTAACACACAACACACGCACATGGCGCAACGACAAACGCTCCCAGTGTCATCTCTCAAAATACATAAAGGAAACATCAGAACGTCCCCTTCACACTGACGTGTTGAATGCGAGACCGCCTCCCCCTCACCTCCTTAACCCGAGAGTTACGAACGCCATCCAAACCGTTACACCGGACATGCTGACAAGAGCGTGGAACGAGTTTGATTATCGCGTAGATGTCGTTCGGGCCGGTCATGGTGGTCACATTGAACATTATGCTTGTATGGTAAACAAACGTCATGGTTCCACGGTTCATTTGATGGGTCAATCAAGGTTGTTGGTTCTTTGTTTTTGATATTATAGACCTTCAAAGCTGGGGTATTATTTTATACTCAACCTGTAGTTGCATACGGGAGGCACAGGGTTCGATTCCCGGTCTAACCATCCTAATTTCAGTTTTCTGCGAGCTTCCAAAGTCACGCTGGGTGAATGCTGAGATGCTGCACTTTTTCAGTGATGCCCGATTCATTCCTCAATATAAATCGCAATTTAAAATAGCTGCTGCATTAAATACGAGACAAAGTTTGTACAAATTGTATACAAATACTAGGGGACCTAAAGACAAAAATGCAAAAGTTGCATGAAAATTCTAGAACTACCGCAGCACGTACAAAAGTTACTAATTTTTGTCCGATTCAAAACTATTGAGACCATTTTAATAAGTTTCACACCCGATACAGCACACAAATAGACCTGAAGATAATACAGGATCCCTCCGACTGTAATAGTAAAATTAAAAACATAATTGTAATAAGGAGCGTTTTCAAAATATATTACATCGAGATATACAAATTTTTCCTTAAAAAAAGAGAAAGATAATGAGCAAGGAACGAAGTCTTCACTACACTCCCAGGCCGTGGTGGTGTAGTGGTCAGACTACTCTCCTCCTACCTAGGCAAGCTGGGTTCGGTTTATTCCCGGCGGGTAGGCCCCCGGATTATCGCATGTGGGAATCGTGCCGGACGATGCCGGTAGTGTTTGGCGGGTTTTCTCGGGGATCTCCCGTTTCCCCCCACCCTTGTATAGCGGCGTTGCTTCACACTCACCTCACTTCACCCTCATCAGCTCTCAAGACCTCGATGTGAAGAGCCACCCAAATCTCTCCACTCACTCACTCACTCACTCACTCCCTACTTTAGAATCCCAGTCCGAAATATTCCCGCCGACTGGATGGAGGAGGGTGTTTATGGAATCCAACCAGGAGGCTTAGCTGTGGGACACTGGTGACAAACCGCTCTACCAATCGCAGGTCAACTTGGGTACAGTACGGTGCTCAGTAGTCTTGAAAGTGAAGCTGTGGAGAACTTTTGAAAACTGCGTCTCGGCGGTGGACCACTGACGAAACTCGAACGTAGTTTGCGTCTACGGCAAGCAGTCGATAACTGAGAAAACGTGACTGTCTTGGGACGAGTCACTCAGGAACAATTAATTCAAAAAGGCGCATCACAGTCCCAAGAACATTTTCCACTCTTACCTGCTTAAAACTTATCGAAATATACAGATGTTTTTGAAGTTATAGACTATTTATTTATATAATATATGTGTCAATGGGAGTAGATGAAATTTGTGTTAAAATACCTGAAAATAATAAAAACATAAACTAAAACCAGAACACATACTGTGACGGGTTGTCACATTTCCCTGTACAAAAGTTTTAATCGTCAAGGCTGACCGCCGAAATTACCATACCTGGTGATGAAATGGGGCCCTCATCAGAGCAGCAGGAGTCGCGTTCTTGGGTGACCCGCTCTCCAGCGGCTCACCCAAGAACTGATACGAGCGGATTGCGTGTGGCGCGGCGATCGCCCCCCTCTCCTTCTCCTCCTACTCCCGCCCCAGCAGAAGACTTTTCGGCCGGGCGGCAGTTAGTTTGAACTAACCAATAAGAAGAGATCGAAGTAATAAGTGCTTCTAGAATCCAGGAATTTTTGTATAAACAGACTACTTCGGGTCTTATGGAAGACAGAGAGTACCGGGTCTTGGGGACACACATCTAGGGGGATTTCCCCTCCTTTTGAAATAGCTACGTGGGAGGGGAGACGTAAGAAGGGAGAAAACTCAAAATATATGTATACACGTGTGTTTTAACTCTTTTTAGTGGGGTTTAGAGAAAATAGTTAAAACAAACGAAAATTTTTTTTTCAATATTTATGCAATTTGTGTGTGATAATCTTGTTGGTTATAGATAACCGTTTTGTAGAATCACTGAATTATATACATTTTTTGAGAAAACTAAAATTCTTGGGGTTTTCCTTTATACACTACACTTACTTAGAGTTTGTCCATCGCCTCCTGACAGTTGGTTTTCTCTGCTTGAAGTAAAATTTAAAAAGGTTGATAATTTTTAAGAAAAAAAAAACTGAAGGGAAGGAAGGACGTATTTCGCCTGTGTCGTGCTTCGGAGGCTATCCGTTGCGTGTAGACAGAGAGCTGCACCACTCTTCTTCCCGTCAGTATGGGCAAAGTCAAATGGGACTTCTTTTTTGTGTGGTTTGTTAAGGACGTTTAGTAGGAAGTGAAAAAACTTTAAATTTTGTAATTGCAATCGTTTATACCAAGGATGCTTTCAGCTGGTGTGAGCGCCGTGAAAACAACTTGGATACAGTATCTTACCAAGGAATCGCTTCAGACTGTATTGAAGGATGCGTCCATCGCGTACAATGCAGATGATTCAATTGATGTTTTGCGGCAGTCGCTGCGAGCACTTGTCCGAAAGGAAGACGTCGCTGGAGTTTCCGAGTGTGAGTTTGCTCCTTCTTTAAAATCCCTTAAATATATACCCGTAATATAGAAGAAATGCTAACATCTATAGCAGTAGTAAATGTAGATAACGTTGTTTCTTTCCTAGTAGGATTTTCCCGGGTGTTGACTCTAAATGTATGTGCTATTAGTTTAGTATATGCTCTGTCCTCATTCACAGTTCCTGTGATTGCGCAATCTATTGTGGGTCAGGCTATGACAGAAAAATGGGCGTTTTCACTGTTTAGCCAGGAAATGTTAAGTCAAGTAGAAACTCCTTTAGCAATTGCTAGAAATCGGATGAAAATTTTATAAAAAGTACAAAAACCAGGTGTTTCCATAAAAGAGTACGCATCGGAAACAATTAGGTTGGTAGAGGTGCTAGGGTTGCCCTGCGACGAATCCCATGCAGTTGAAGTTATATTTTTAAGTTTGCTTCCAGAAAACAACAATTTTGTTACTTTTGCACGTTAACCCATTACATTTCAGGAATTGTTAACCTTGGTCACCGAGATAGAATTGACAGTAGGAGAATCTAACTGAAAGGTAGAAGCAAAGGTAAAACGGCAGTGTAGCATTTGTTTTCGTACAAATAATACCACCGAAAAATGCTTTTATAAAAAAGGCAAAGGAGACGTAAAGCCGGGGAAATCAAAACGTCAGTTTAGTATCTGTTTGCGCACAAATCACATCACTGAAAACTGTTTCTACGAAAATAAAGTTAAAACTGAGCAAGTCCACGGTTCGGGAAGAACCTGATAAAGGACAGGAAAATAAAATATAGGAAATGTCGAGGAAGGCACTTCAGTAAAATAACAAAGAATTATTACGTGTATACTCGTGCTGAGTTCAGAACTATGGAAGTGGCCAGCACAAGTGCGACCAGAAAACCTTTGCGTAACTGGTCGCAGGATGGTATTCTTGAGTTAATAGAATGGCACCAAGGAAAAGAGGAATTGTGGAACTCAAAATGTGCCGGGTATCAAATGGAAAATGTGAAGTACGATACTTGGCTCGGGATAGCGAAGAAATGTGGTTGTGAAGTGGATGAGGTGACAAAGAAAATTGAGTCCCTGCTTGCATCATTTCGCCGGGGAAAATATGAAAATAAAAAAAGGCAAAGGTAAGCAAAGGAACTGTCATATTATTTACTGTCATTGTTTTCTATTAGAAACAATGCCAAAATTAAAATGTATTTATTTATATTCGTTTTTATCTTTTAAAATGATTTGTAACGTATCCCGGCAAATTGCCACTGAACCCTGTCCCTGTCTTCCTTTCTATCAGTGTTTATTTTTCTTGTCTTAAATAAGTAGAACGAAAAAAACAGTCATAAAAAAATGGAAATTTCACTATAAAATTGAAACGACTTGCTGACTGTCGTTACATATACCTATTTTGATCTTTCATTCAACATTAAAATGTGCCTTCATAAAAGTTTTCAATGTTGTTTGGCAAACAATTTTAAAACAAATACATCACATTGTCAACATAAATGTAATTTATCTACTTGTCAACAGTATCTTTTTAATTCATAATGTTCTACAGACACTTCAAGTTTTCCTATATTTATTCCTTCAACACATAGTCGAGTGAAACAATGTAAAACAATATATTTATCTAAGGACACTTGAAAACGAAAAAGGTTCACATATAATGTTTATAACATAAAGTACAGAAATATTTTGATATTAAATCTTACTCTTAGTGGTACTCTTTTAACCAATGTTGTAATTGTTACTTCCCGTATCGTGAAAGTCTGGATCTCTGGTGAACACACACATGCCACTAGTATGTCAATTGTAATAAGCATGGGTATATTGGTGTTTCTGGCCGTGATCCTACTAATATTATAAATGCGAAAGTCTCTAGGTGTGTGTGTATGTTTGTTACCACTTAATGGAATAACAACAAAACGCAATTCTGCAACGGCTGGGAACGTGACCGAAATATTTTTTTCCTCTGGTGTCAAGAGTTTATCAGGCCGCCCAAGGACCTCTGAAATGGCTTAACGACTACTATCAATCGATAACAACCGGGACCGAATATTTAACGTCCCCTCCAAAGCCCGGAAGCGCTCAACTGTTAAGCCACTAAACGGTCACCCATCTAAATGTGTGCCGCTGGGAACGTTGCTCAACTTTGGTGATCGATTAAGATCCCCCAGTCAAGCGCAGAAAGTAGTACCTACGTACACTTATTTCTAAAGCTATAACTTGATGAAACTCAGGTTTTGATTTTCATACATAGACTCTGGAAAGTGGAAATGTGGTAACTTAGAGATATTTGCACAGATACACTCGAAAAACAATACCCTACTTCTTGGCTATCGGGTAACACTTATTTCCTTCATATTGTGTTGCTGTAATCAGTTAAAAACCTAGGCCGACATAGTATAATTTTATAATTATGTTTTCACATAAATGAATTGTATTTTCCCAATTTATTTATTAGTGTATTACTGTAAAACTCAATTGTGCCCGGGCGAAGCCGGGCCGGTTAGCTAGTGAACTATACGTCAGCACCTGGTTCGCATTCAAGAAATTCGCCTTCCTGCTGGATTGAGATAATCCAAGGGAAACATTTCATAACGATACTGCGAGCACAGTAAGTTTTCTTTCATATCAGCTGTGCATATTTATCTTACCACTCCACCCTCCCGTCTGTAATGAAATACTCTGCGAATTTGTTTCTAATTTCGAGCGCAGGCCCTCCTCACCTTCTTGGAATTTGCCTCGAAGGAAGCCAAGAGTTACTTTGTGTTTCTTGTCGCCATTTATCTGGAATTAACAGTAAATTCTCGTCCACATCAAGGGTTTGACTTGAAATGTAGATATTTACAGAACTGTTACTTTTAAGTAATAAATTGTGTAAGTACACTGCAGATGCTGCTACAACCATAGCTTTCTGTGGCTGCAGTATCATCGGTTTTCTCAGTACCCTGAATACTGCGGTTAGCACCCCGAAAGCGTTTTCGACAATTCTACGCCTTCTACTGCTCTTTTATGATCACCTGAGTATGGTTTCATAAAATTTTCATGTAAAATTTCGTTTGTTTATATTAAAATATTTTGCTGTATTCGTGTTATTATTAATGTGTTATTCTTAGTAGAGGAGATGTAGTACGTCTAGTCAGGAGTGCAATGAGTATTTCGAGTTAATCTATTTCCATTTGTCATTTGATATTTTTAAATTACATGTTGAAGCAAAATTTCCTTAAATTCTTGCATTGTAATTTATCCTCTAAACGTACATTCTCAAGAAGCAAGTGCTTCAATTGGCTTAGGATCTATATTAAAATAAAATGCACACTTATATACTGCTGTGAATTTCTGAGTCCATTTGTTTAAGACTCTACCGGTGGTTCTCAATCCTCTTTCCTCGGCTTGAAGTGGCGCTGAAAACTCGTATGCGCAGAACCGTTGATGGCAACTGTCCACTGTACCATTACCTCTGCTACACATATTTTGCAAGTTATTTTAACTATGCGGTATTGAATCATATATAATATGTGTGTATGCATATATGTATGTCGTTGCTACCATAGACAGAATGTACAAATAAATGACATGTGTTTGAACTCACCTTAACTGAATCAGCCAACACTTGAACTAGTGCCCTGCAGACGTCGATTACTACTGTCAAAATGCAGTGTTTCGAAATTCTGAATAAGTATTCGAGGCTAACAAAGGAATCTCCAGTTGATAAGAACCTCAGTGTGAGAGCAAGCCTTTCGTGACAGGAATACTTCTTCTAAAGTTGGTATCTTTATTCTTGACGACAGGCCCAATTAACTGTACTAGGTACTCGAAGTCCTCTTTTGACGGACGACAAAAATTTCTAATCTCCCTGTGTCTTTAATTTTCAATTAAATTAATAAGTCAGAACCTCCATACCTGTCCCTCCTTTTCAGGAATTCAGTAACCCAAAAACGATATTGTTTATGTTTCCCCTTCATTTTAAGACTACCCGTGCATATGTAGGCTGCAGCAGCAGTTTTCAGATCGTCGCCCATTACCGCGGGAACATGACGAGCGTTTGCCGAACGCAAAAGTACACGATCATTCGCCGAATTCTCCAGAACATTCGCCAAACGCCCCCGAACAATCGCCAAACGCTCCCAAGCATTTGCCGAACGTTCCTGAACATTCGCCGAACGTTCGCGACCATTCTGCTCGGCTGCTCGCCCGGTGTGGACGGGCCTTAAGGCGAGCGGATTCACGCATCACCTGAGTTATACGTCTGATTCGACAGGTGATAAATCGTTTTCTCTCTCCCAACCTTAAAATTCAGTTCGGTAATCTATTTTTTTGTGTTCGACTCTTCCATCAAATATTGCAGGTAATTATCGGATGTGCTCATAATTACGCATGTATTCCATAACAAATGGTGCAAATAACTTATAAATTTAAACTATCAGAACTATTAATTCTGTGTTTTTTTATTTGTCCTGCAAAGAATAAGACGAAGCGTGCATTTAATGGTTTTCCCACGACCAGGCGGCTTCCCTACTTCATCTTCGAATATACCATCGTTGTCTCCAGAGGAACTGCTTACGTCTTCGTCGATGCCATTCGTTGTAGTGTCAACATCTTAAACTACGTCCGTGTCATACACTGGACCATTACATCGTTACCCATGTCGATTCTGCAATGAAACCTTCGTGTTCAATCACGATGCTAGAAGGCACGAGAAGCATGTCTGTACGAGGAATGCAGATCGAGTGGTACACAAGTGTGCAGGTTGTAAAGTGGCATTTTCTAGACACGACAGTTTGCAGAAACATGTGAAAACCTTCGCCTGCCTTAATCCGTTGTGTGCAGTCTCCATCGCTGCAGCATTAGAGTGTGTTTCCCACAACACCAAGGGTTCAAGACGACCATCCACCATCGTTCCAGCGACTATCATGCCCAATAATCGTGGCAGGGTCTGTGTTGGTTAATGATAATGGTTTCGTGGAGGCTGAAATGTCGCTACGGCACAAACTAAAGACGTATATCGCTTAAAACAACGAGGACGGTTCGTCAAAATATATTTGTAATTTTTTGGATCGCACGAATCGCCAGCCTGCTTACCAAAGAAATACGAGATCAAGGTCCAATTAAATTCAACATTTGGCTAGTATCTGGACACAAAAAACTTGTACGGCTGGGCCATGTCATTTCCATTGCTAATACACAACTTAAAGTGGGCAAACGTGCTTGAACATCAGCGTCATATCCATACCGGATGATGGGACGACAGGTTACATCTTGGAGGTGGATGTCGAAATATTATTTATGAGAAATCATACTCGCATAAGTACCACGAGAAAGTCACTAAAAAGGCTAAGGGAATTCAGAAGTGTGCGGTAAAAATAAAATAGAATTTATCATTAAACGAGCTACGAGAAATGCACGTGACCACGAACACAATACGATTACATCAGCATGTACTCTATACAATGACGGTAAATAAATTAACTCTTTGTTGCTTCGACGACAAGCGAATCATGCGTGAAGATTGTGTACATACTTCCCTGGTAAATAGTTTTAAATATTTCGAGGTCATGTCCGAAAGTAAGGAAGCATTGCGACGACGATGAAAAATAGCATAAACAAGCTTTGCGTTTGTTATGTTTCCTCAGAATTTTAAACGGCGACTATAGGGTTTTAACACGGCAATCTCTTCAGAAAAAGTACAGCATTGTCATTATAGTTTAAAACACATTTTTTTTTACTGAAGAAGAAATGTTGTAAACAGTGGGATAGTTACATCGATTTTTGCTGACTGAAACTTTTCAGCGACCACATTTATGTTTCAGTAACCATATTTTTTGGCCTCAAAGATTCATCTTTCATTCCTGTCATGAAAAAAAATATTTACATTGAAATATTCCATAGCTTTTTTAAAGTCAGAGTTGACACACCCGCCTACAATGAGACTCATACGACAACCAGGGAGTCTTCTTAATTAGGCAATTTTGACATCAACTTTGAAAAATTGTCTCTGCCCTATTTACATATGTTATAACGGGCACACCGACTCGCATGCACCCAGTAAAGTTGGTAATGACGGAAGGATAGTAGTTCAATGTGTTAAAGTTAAAGTGTTAGGTAAACATTTTCCAAAACTGAAATTTTTTGTTTTTCTTCTTGTTTTTTTTAAATTGTTATAAGTGAAATAATTCGAAAATTTCGGGAAACATTTAACTTTCTTATATCTCTCAGTTTCNAGCAGCTGCGCGGCGACGGAATTTAGAACTCGCCAAGTCTGCGTGCGGAATTAAGGGAGTTGGTATTGGTCGATGAACTACGCGCTGATGTGGCTTCGAGGGGTTGCGTGAGGAAGACGAGGAAGGAGGGCGAAAGGGGGGTTGTAATGTCTCGGCAAGTGGGTCGCAACTGACGACTCTCTCGTCAGCACCTCGTCTCGCCGAACTCCCTTTAATTCAGGGCGAAGGGTGGGAGGGATGACTTGGAAGGTGGCGGCGTCCTTGCCGTACCGTGTTTGTTCATACCTCAACTCCNGTCCTTGCCGTACCGTGTTTGTTCATACCTCAACTCCATAACACACTGTCGACATCGTAATATTAAAAATTCAGACCTTTTCATTGCATACAGAGTCACTTTACAGAATCCCTTAAACCAGAATGGGCTGATTTCAGTGTGTATTTTCTCTGTGAGAGTGGAAAAGAATAAATAATGAGTTAATTTTTATTATGGTAATATATGCAACCAAAAATAACGTGGGAAAAATATTGTGGGTCTTAAAATTACCAGTTTAGATATGCCCTATGCCTAGAAAACCGTCGTTCTCAAATACCTATTTCATCTTAAATGTAAGCTATACTGAAAAAAAAACATTTAAGATGAAAACGATACTTCATGACCACGATCAATATATCGCGCCATTAGGTTTCGAGTTCGAAGTTTTCATTTTTCAGAAGCAAGGTTACACTCAGTGGCGTGCGGTGAAGTGTTGCAAGGTAATCTGGCGCTTGCTCAGTGCTGTACACAGTCGGCGCACGCAGCACGAACTTGTAACCAGAGTGGAGCCGGGAGAAACTGAATGTATTGCGGCCACCTACGAGAGAGCGGCGATGCACCTATTAGACNCATAACACACTGTCGACATCGTAATATTAAAAATTCAGACCTTTTCATTGCATACAGAGTCACTTTACAGAATCCGTTAAACCAGAATGGGCTGATTTCAGTGTGTATTTTCTCTGTGAGAGTGGAAAAGAATAAATAATGGGTTAATTTTTATTATGGTAATATATGCAACCAAAAATAACGTGGGAAAAATATTGTGGGTCTTAAAATTACCAGTTTAGATATGCCCTATGCCTAGAAAACCGTCGTTCTCAAATACCTATTTCATCTTAAATGTAAGCTATACTGAAAAAAAAACATTTAAGATGAAAACGATAATTCATGACCACGATCAATATATCGCGCCATTAGGTTTCGAGTTCGAAGTTTTCATTTTTCAGAAGCAAGGTTACACTCAGTGGCGTGCGGTGAAGTGTTGCAAGGTAATCTGGCGCTTGCTCAGTGCTGTACACAGTCGGCGCACGCAGCATGAACCTGTAACCAGAGTGGAGCCGGGAGAAACTGAATGTATTGCGGCCACCTACGAGAGAGCGGCGATGCACCTATTAGACNTGTAACCAGAGTGGAGCCGGGAGAAACTGAATGTATTGCGGCCACCTACGAGAGAGCGGCGATGCACCTATTAGACACGTGCTGCGACTTCAACTGCACTACTGCGTTCAAGTGGCCGATGAATAAACTAGCACGTGATTAGCAAAACACAGCTTTCCTTGCAACAGTGCACCACACCCCGCTGGTTACACTTACTTAATATGCAAGCACTTCCGCGTTTATTTGACTTTCGGAATAAAGCGAGGATTCTACTAACTTTTATCAAACATGCCCGAATAAAAATAGTTTTTTGTTATATCCGTTTCTAGACTATATTTATTATGCATGGGCCATCGCTCAGCTCTCATTGCATATAAGAGTTTGTATTTAAGCAAGACACTTTCAGTTCCACACATCTTTGTTTGTTAAGGCTAACGTCAACTACCCAGATCACGTTTGTACTAAATTCTTGAGAGGAAGCAATTAATGCGACTGCGAACAGGTGAGTTGAAACCTTTACACTGCTATGCCAAGAGCCAGGTCCATCATCTCCTAATGCAAGGAGAACATCTCTGCGTGTAACCACACGGAACACCTATTGTGCGTTCCTAAACATCCGAAGAGCAAAGCAGCAAAGTTATGGCAACTGGGGGTCTAGTTCGACAGACTGGAGTAAGAAATTTACGGTTTACCTCGTGTTAACATAGATGGAATGGAAAATATTCCGTGTGCTCTCTAAGGCACTCAACTGCGCTTACCTAGGCAGCTTTCACAGAAAAAAAGNATGGAATGGAAAATATTCCGTGTGCTCTCTAAGGCACTCAACTGCGCTTACCTAGGCAGCTTTCACAGAAAAAAAGGAAGAAAAATTTAGATATTTCTAAATATTAACTTCTTTTACGTACAATGTGCTGCGAAAATTTTGGAGAATTTGTAATTTTCTATGGGCACATCTCGTCCGCCATGCATCCCCATACATCAAAAATCAAATAGTGGCAGACTTAAGTTTTTTTTTAGGGGGGAAGAGCGGTGGATGGGAGTTGTCTGTCACGTCTGGAACTAAGTAACTACAGTTCCTCTAGAAGTTATATGCAGTAAGATACAATTTTATTGCAACCAAAGTCTTTGTTATTTATTTAATAATCTGTTTCATACGCCATGTTGAAATACTGGTTCCTATCTTATTTCAGTTTTTTAAAGGATACTTATTTTGAAACANATGGAATGGAAAATATTCCGTGTGCTCTCTAAGGCACTCAACTGCGCTTACCTAGGCAGCTTTCACAGAAAAAAAAATGAAGAAAAATTGAGATATTTCTAAATATTAACTTCTTTTACGTGCAATGTGCTGCGAAAATTTTGGAGAATTTGTAATTTTCTATGGGCACATCTCGTCCGCCATGCATCCCCATACATCAAAAATCAAATAGTGGCAGACTTAAGTTTTTTTTAGGGGGGAAGAGCGGTGGATGGGAGTTGTCTGTCACGTCTGGAACTAAGTAACTACAGTTCCTCTAGAAGTTATATGCAGTAAGATACAATTTTATTGCAACCAAAGTCTTTGTTATTTATTTAATGATCTGTTTCATACGCCATGTTGAAATACTGGTTCCTATCTTATTTCAGTTTTTTAAAGGATACTTATTTTGAAACANATCTGTTTCATACGCCATGTTGAAATACTGGTTCCTATCTTATTTCAGTTTTTTAAAGGATACTTATTTTGAAACAACAACTATACTTTTCTGGCAATATACATGATGTTGTAGAACAAACATAAATTCTGAACATTTGTCAGGTAATCATGACGTCATTAGTGTAGCATCATTTTCAAATTATCAATATATTTCTTGCCCTTTCATAATTAGTAGTTGGCACGTGGATGAAATTTGGCAACTAAATTTTTAGTCACTTGTAAAATGCAAACGAGTTATAATAAGAAATATACAGTTTTTTCATTTATAACAAAGTTGTGCCACGTAAGTGGAAAATTTAACGTGGCGAATGAGATCGATCTTTATGTATGGTGTTCGAAAAATTACATATTTTGTATTAAATAAATAAGATACACAGAACTATTTTATGTTTTAGTATCTTGCAATTTTAGTGTCGTCGCTCGGTTCGTCCTTTGTTCGACACTTTTGCTTGAAATCACGCATCACTATCCCCAAAATATTAAAAAATTCATAAAAGAGAACATTTTATTGTTTTGTGCATCCAAAAATTCAATTTAGTACTTTATTCCCAGGTGTATATTTTGGTTCCAAATAAGATTTAAAGAACCTAATAAAAATCATGGAAGACGATACAAAAATTTTATTTTCAAGTTCGATACATACTCATGTAGGTAATGTTAACATTATGGTTCCCGACTTACTGTCGGAATTTTACGTAACATTGCTTTTATCACGGAAATAAATATGGTTACTAACTCTTTGAATATTACCACGCAAGTTCTTCCCGAATTATGAAATATTTTCATGAACATTTTATTGTAAACAACCTGTTTCGTTAATTTTTTTTACATGTTTTACATAAAACAGTATTAGAAAACTCTAAAGTAAAGCGTAAAAATTGTTACTTTAAAAACGCCNTTTTTTACATGTTTTACATAAAACAGTATTAGAAAACTCTAAAGTAAAGCGTAAAAATTGTTACTTTAAAAACGCCAGGTAAATAATTTAGGATAATCATTCACGTAAACACCAGTCTGAATACAAAATTAATTCAATGGATGCATTTCGTATGTATTATCTTAATTTAAATTACAAACGTATATATGACGTACATTATCGTTTAAGAAGCGTTTATATCATGGTATGAGAACCTCTCTCGNTAGGTAAATAATTTAGGATAATCATTCACTTAAACACCAGTCTGAATACAAAATTAATTCAATGGATACATTTCGTATGTATTATCTTAATTTAAATTACAAACGTATATATGACGTACATTATCGTTTAAGAAGCGTTTATATCATGGTATGAGAACCTCTCTCGTGATCTTTTGGAGGGTAAAAACAGTTGCCCATTGTAGCCGCCTCCGATATAAAGAAAGGGTAGTAAGAGAGAGCTAAGAGCTGTATTGCCAGAAGCACTAAATCCGTCATCGCCTCTAAGCGCAAGACAATGGATTGACTGAAAAGTTGTCCGTTGGAATTCATTTATATGTGCGAATTCGTTTATATGTGCGACGTGGATTTTGTTGGCTTACCAAATAATTAAAGAGGTTTTTCAGTCGGAGGAAATTATCCCCAGTGCATGTACACCACTCGCTAGCTTGAAACTGCGAAGACAATGAATTTTATCTCATTTATATTCCAATGGTTGTAACCATCGATTCAAGATAATATTCTAAGAAAGTTGACTGTGGTAATGAAATCATATTACATTTGGAGTACCAAGCTATTGCTGTAAAATCAAGAGTTCGTGTTTTTTTTAAGTATTTGAGAAATATGACATTTCCGAAGAAATATTCTTCCACGATTTTATATAAATTATTTATGAATATACCAAGAAAAATGTTTCCTAGAAGTTATGTTTAAAACTGACATTTATAACAGCGTAAAAACAGCGCTAGAGAGATGCACACTGTTACCCAAGAGCAAACCCTTGAACCTAACTTAGCACTGGCCCATACATTTATTCAAGAGGCGCATATACGTTCGCTGCACATANTACCACTCGCTAGCTTGCAACTGCGAAGACAATGAATTTTATCTCATTTATATTCCAATGGTTGTAACCATCGATTCAAGTTAATATTCTAAGAAAGTTGACTGTGGTAATGAAATCATATTACATTTGGAGTACCAAGCTATTGCTGTAAAATCAAGAGTTCGTGTTTTTTTTAAGTATTTGAGAAATATGACATTTCCGAAGAAATATTCTTCCACGATTTTATATAAATTATTTATGAATATACCAAGAAAAATGTTTCCTAGAAGTTATGTTTAAAACTGACATTTATAACAGCGTAAAAACAGCGCTAGAGAGATGCACACTGTTACCCAAGAGCAAACCCTTGAACCTAACTTAGCACTGGCCCATACATTTATTCAAGAGGCGCATATACGTTCGCTGCACATACATCTACCGGACGCAAGCGTGGGAAACTCCTATGGCCATTGACTCGGTAAGTACATTAACATATAGGTCTTCGGTTAATTGAAAACTGCTGAAAGACCTGTTTATTTTAGTTTCGTTTGTTTTTTACGCATTGTGTACCTTGCCACAGCGACATGAAGGATTTAACCCTACAGTGCTCCTAATGGATAATAGTTATTTGCTGATGAAGCGAAATGTAACACGTACTTGGACTCGTATTCTGAAATGTATAAAATAAAACTAAATCAATTTTGCTAGCCTCAAGTTTAAATATTTAATTTCTACTGAGACTTCAAAGTATAGAAATACTTTCTGTAATTGTCTGCCACTATTACTTTAGATACGCTAGCATTCACACCCACGGGCTATTATTAAAAGTTTTATTTAAAAATAAACAGAAGGTAAGCCAAATCTACTATTTGACCTCAGCAGAGTTCTACACCTGGTACTGTTAAATTTTTAACAAATAGAATAACATTTTTTTTAGTTCCATGCGTATAAATTAGTTATTAAGATATTAATTGTAATACTGCTGAAAAAATTGCATAGAAATAATGTCGTTAGTTGATAAAATTAACAAGTAAGCAGAATGTGACTCGTTATTTAATTAATAAACCGAGTATAGAGACAAACTCATTCGTTGTATCTCTGAGTACGTATTCCCTGAATCATTCATGTGTATTCTAAGATCAAAATTACAAGTATATGACGTTACTCATGTGGTATAAGCCAGTCCTATACAGTTTTTAAAATGAAAAAGAGCTTTCTCGTAACAGTGATTCACGTTAACTGTAGCACCGATCTCCCGTATTAGAATTTCATCTTGCAATTGAAGAACACAACGCTATGTGTTCTAAGCTTGCACCAGTGGTTGGAGATATAACATTAATTTAAAAAAATAAAACTGCACCGTACTGTCAACGAAATGGTGGAGTGCACTAAAATTCTGTGACAAAGCCTGGTTGGAGGTGTGGAATCATTGTAAGTATAAACAAAAAAAAAATGCTTATGCTCTATCTGTTCAAGGGTGTCCTGGCACAACCTCCCAGTGCTTTCCTCCGACAGGAATAACTATCGGGTCTGCCCACTATCTTCTGCTATCACGAGAGAAGCTAATAGCAACGTGTTCACTAGCGGAGTGTGTTCTAACGAGTATGTTCCATTTAAATATTGCATATTTGTCGATGGTATTTAACCTTGAAACGGTATTTTAAATGTGTGAGAATGGATTTCGAAAAATTATTTCTATCTGAGAGGTGCAATTATAAAACCCAGTTAGTTTTTTTTATATTTTATAAACCCGAATGTAGCCGAAGTTAAGCTATAAAATCAAAAGGAATGACTAAAGATTGTACGATAGTTTATCGGGGAAGTGTGATAAAAAACGACGGGCGGTCACTCAATCGAGGATAGACGGTGAGTACCTAACAGGGCTTCAGTGAAAGAAGCGACTGGATGGACTGGTTGGGTAAACGAATTGGACGCCGCAGATTAAGCAGCCCGTTCCCATTCGCACGCAGGCGCGCTCGTATCTCCTAAATTGAGTGGTAAGTACGTGTAACCTTCTCTATGGCAGGAGGGGAAAAAAAAAGAGGTCTAGATAAATTGGTTGACCGGCAATCCCCCCCACCCCTTACCTTCCCCACACAATGACTGGATGCGCTGCTTGTTGGGTCGTAGAGAAGCGGCGAGCTACGGCCCCCGTAATTGATATGGAATTAAGCCAATAAAAGAGTCGCCCTGGAATTTTATTTGATCTCTTTTCTGCATCCCGAGCTCCCTTTTTAGCCCGTCGCTAGCGCACAAATGGATGCTGGGAGGGGAAGGGGGGGGGGTTGTCCTCCATAGAGACGCTGTATTTTCAGAAGAAAGCCGCCAGTTCAAAGATTTGGCGCCACCGGAAGTTTAATGGCGCTTGACAATTTACAATGCAGCTAAATTTAGCTGATTATTGCCTTTTTATTCGCCAAAGCTGTGAATAATGATATGGATTATGACATATGTATAAACAGCTTGTTTCTGAAATACTTTTTAACCCTTTCAGAACCAGTTAAATTTACAGTTTCAGGTGCTGCAAACAAAAAAAATTATGACGAGTAATGTACTTAAGTCGACTTAACACTTGTTTCGTTGCGTCAGCCAATGAGCTGTAGGCTATATGTTTGGCTACAATTATATTATCCAATTATGACCTAGACCTATAATTTACGTACGGGTTAAGATCATTGGTCATCGAGCTTTGAAGTGTGCAGTGCAGGCCAAAAATTACCCACACGTGTGTAATGAACACAATTGTTTACACTGGGTTTGAATAAACTGGTATATCTGAACAAAATAAAAAATAAATGCCTATATAAAATCTTGGGAGAATATACCACTTTTCCGAGAAATAAGGAAGATATAGGTGTGCCACGCATGTAAATACAGACATGGCATGAACCTGTGTGACAAAGCTATCTGTTCTAAGCTTAGTAGCTGAAAATTTAATTCTTAAGTTNATACAGACATGGCATGAACCTGTGTGACAAAGCTATCTGTTCTAAGCTTAGTAGCTGAAAATTTAATTCTTAAGTTCGAGTAATTCGAGAGTACCACACGTTCCACAACGATAGCAATGCGCAGAATCCATGTGTCCTGTCCATGATAGTTGTGTGAGGATGAATCAGTGATTTAGTAACCCCCGATTCTGCAGAAACTCAAAACCAATACCCTAGGTTATGAAACCGGACCAGGATATCGCACACTGTATTTTCATCACTTTCCGTCTAGGCAACTAAGTGATTTGCTAATATGTATCTAGCACAGTCTGTATTTTCAGGCAAGGATAGCTGCCCTATGGTCCTTACACCCTTCATAAATATAGGCTTAGTTCAATGGTATTCGCCCTTGAAATATAAATATTTCACTCCCATCGTTTGGTTCTTACGATGTACTGCAGGTGAGTGAGTAGCATCAGATTTGATGTATAATGAGTTTATGTTGGATATAAAAAGAAAAATTTAAGATTGTGCTTCTAACGACTCCTGACAATTTTTTTTTCATTTCGGTGCTCATAAATCAGGGAATCATGCCGAATGTTGGGCTCTAATCACTTAAAAATTTCGCCTNGGGCTCTAATCACTTAAAAATGTCGCCTTCTCATTTTAGAAATTAAGCACATTTGAGACCCCAAGTGTGTGTAGTGCTTTGGTTTTACATGGGAACGTTTTTTTTTAAAACAACAGATATATTTGTATCAACATAATTTTTGTTCTGAAATATTCGATAAATAAAGTGTAACCAAGTGTTTCAGCCCGCTAAGTTTTCTTTATTTCTGCGAAAATATTGAGTCAGCAGCGTTTATAAATCCCTCTGGTGTTACAGAAAAGGCCCAGTTATTTAATTAATTCCTGTTTCCTTACTTCCTCTGTTCCTTGCAAAATGTTTCAGCCTCCACAAATCCGTCTTTATCGTCTAGCAGGTGTTTTCCATTTCCTCCTCTTACGTTTTATATACCTTCCATTTTCCTTTCAATTACCATGCTGCGTCGTCTTGATACATTACTTAGCCGACTTTATATTCTGTATTCCGAACATCTGTTTTACTTTTCATCTCCATTCTCTGCAGCACATTTTCGTCACTTACTTCATAGATCTTCTTTCAGACTTACAAAGTTCTTATAAAGACACATTTCCAGTCTTTTCTCTCATGTAGTTTCAACTACACAAAGCTATACTCTGCACATAATATTTAAGGAACTTTAATTTGTTCAAGGACTATCCCATTCGAAAATAACTTGCCATGCTTGCCATATATCGCCTTGGCCAGGGCCATGCTTGACATTATCTTCATTTGAATTTTTTTTTCGTTCGTAAGGGTTAGAAGTCTGGTCGTATTTTCTTTACATTTGTTTTATCTCAGCAAATGAATATTCTGGGAATATTAATTTTTTTTTTTTCAGGAAAGGTAAAAACCAATTATCTTAGCCCATATGAAATCCCACAGTTACAGATCTAATTTGCACAGGAAAGCTTAGCGACAGAAGCAGTGCACGCTGGTTCAGCGCCTGCGCGTAGGGGCGATGGCGCGCTGGGCACGCGCGTTATTGTCGCCCTTATCGCTGTGTCTCGAACGCGAAAAAATATAAAACAAATTAAAAACTTCGGGCCCATATACTCTATAACTAAAGTGCCTGAACGTCTGATAATTTCGTTTCGTAGTTTTTTTCTGATCCTTCGTGGCCTCAATATTTAATTTTTTATCCTTGTGTTTATATCATATACACAGGTTATCATTCTATTTTTTCTCGTTCCGTAATAATTTAGAGATAGCAGACTTTCACTCCCCCGTAACACCTTCCACTTAAAAGATTGCGCATGCTTGACTTCCACGGCAAAATGTTTTAGCGCTACTAATGAAGACAATCAATGTTGACTCATTTTACTCCATTTTCCGGATGAATGTGTTCCAAATTTAATTTTAGTCTGCTGCTTACGGTTTCGCGATGTTCGTACTAACGAACGCATTTTGCAAAAAAATCTCTCTGTAACTAATTAAGAGAATATAAATAATCTTCTGCGAATATTTATTTTGTTGGCTTCGTGGCAACTGACAGTATCACTCATTCCACAAAAAAAAGGTCGGAAAATCAGCATGAGCACTAGATATTTCACATGCCCGTGGCGCCTCGGTAAAATGAAACTAGTGAGTAACACGCAGCGGTTCGTGGACAGCTTTCCAATCATATGCTACAATGAAAAGCGTGGATACTAAAATGAAACCGGACACGGGAAAATTACAAAAGCAGTTCTGTATTTATCAGTTCCCGTTCGGACGTGAAAGTATGTACGCACGAGTATATTGGAGTAGCTGGCAAACCCATATTCACGCGCTTTAAATAACAGGAAAAAAAAACGCTTATAAGGGCGAAACTCGAAAATTAACATTTGACGAAGATACTTGAGATAACTACCGTAAGTAGAANTACAGACATGGCATGAACCTGTGTGACAAAGCTATCTGTTCTAAGCTTAGTAGCTGAAAATTTAATTCTTAAGTTTGAGTAATTCGAGAGTACCATACGTTACACAACGATAGCAATGCGCAGAATCCATGTGTCCTGTCCATGATAGTTGTATGAGGATGAATCAGTGATTTAGTAACCCCCGATTCTGCAGAAACTCAAAACCAATACCCTAGGTTATGAAACCGGACCAGGATATCGCACACTGTATTTTCATCGCTTTCCGTCTAGGCAACTAAGTGATTTGCTAATATGTATCTAGCACAATTTGTATTTTCAGGCAAGGATAGCTGCCCTATGGTCCTTACACCCTTCATAAATATAGGCTTAGTTCAATGGTATTCGCCCTTGAAATATAAATATTTCACTCCCATCGTTTGGTTCTTACGATGTACTGCAGGTGAGTGAGTAGCATCAGATTTGATGTATAATGAGTTTATGTTGGATATAAAAAGAAAAATTTAAGATTGTGCTTCTAACGACTCCTGACAATTTTTTTTTCATTTCGGTGCTCATAAATCAGGGAATCATGCCGAATGTTTGGCTCTAATCACTTAAAAATTTCGCCTTCTCATTTTAGAAATTAAGCACATTTGAGACCCCAAGTATGTGTAGTGCTTTGGTTTTACATGGGAACGTTTTTTTTAAAACAACAGATATATTTGTATCAACATAATTTTTGTTCTGAAATATTCGATAAATAAAGTGTAACCAAGTGTTTCAGCCCGCTAAGTTTTCTTTATTTCTGCGAAAATATTGAGTCAGCAGCGTTTATAAATCCCTCTGGTGTTACAGAAAAGGCCCAGTTATTTAATTAATTGCTGTTTCCTTACTTCCTCTGTTCCTTGCAAAATGTTTCAGCCTCCACAAATCCGTCTTTATCGTCTAGCAGGTGTTTTCCATTTCCTCCTCTTACGTTTTATATACCTTCCATTTTCCTTTCAATTACCATGTTGATAAAGCTGCGTCGTCTTGATACATTACTTAGCCGACTTTATATTCTGTATTCCGAACATCTGTTTTACTTTTCATCTCCATTCTCTGCAGCACATTTTCGTCACTTACTTCATAGATCTTCTTTCAGACTTACAAAGTTCTTATAAAGACACATTTCCAGTCTTTTCTCTCATGTAGTTTCAACTACACAAAGCTATACTCTGCACATAATATTTAAGGAACTTTAATTTGTTCAAGGACTATCCCATTCGAAAATAACTTGCCATGCTTGCCATATATCGCCTTGGCCAGGGCCATACTTGACATTATCTTCCTTTGAATTTTTTTTTCGTTCGTGAGGGTTAGAAGTCTGGTCGTATTTTCTTTACATTTGTTTTTTATCTCAGCAAATGAATATTCTGGGAATATTAATTTTTTTTTCCAGGAAAGGTAAAAACCAATTATCTTAGCCCATATGAAATCCCACAGTTACAGATATAATTTGCACAGGAAAGCTTAGCGACAGAAGCAGTGCACGCTGGTTCAGCGCCTGCGCGTAGGGGCGATGGCGCGCTGGGCACGCGCGTTATTGTCGCCCGTATCGCTGTGTCTCGAACGCGAAAAAATATAAAACAAATTAAAAACTTCGGGCCCATATACTCTATAACTAAAGTGCCTGAACGTCTGATAATTTCGTTTCGTAGTTTTTTTCTGATCCTTCGTGGCCTCTATATTTTATTTTTTATCCTTGTGTTTATATCATGTACACAGGTTATCATTCTATTTTTTCTCGTTCCGTAATAATTTAGAGATAGCAGACTTTCACTCCCCCGTAACACCTTCCACTTAAAAGATTGCGCATGCTTGACTTCCACGGCAAAATGTTTTAGCGCATCTAATGAAGACAATCAATGTTGACTCATTTTACTCCGTTTTCCGGATGAATGTGTCCCAAATTTAATTTTAGTCTGCTGCTTACGGTTTCGCGATGTTCGTACTAACGAACGCATTTTGCAAAAAAATCTCTCTGTAACTAATTAAGAGAATATAAATAATCTTCTGGCGAATATTTATTTTGTTGGCTTCGTGGCAACTGACAGTATCACTCATTCCACAAAAAAAAGGTCGGAAAATCAGCATGAGCACTAGATATTTCACATGCCCGTGGCGCCTCGGTAAAATGAAACTAGTGAGTAACACGCAGCGGTTCGTGGACAGCTTTCCAATCATATGCTACAATGAAAAGCGTGGATACTAAAATGAAACCGGACACGGGAAAATTACAAAAGCAGTTCTGTATTTATCAGTTCCCGTTCGGACGTGAAAGTATGTACGCACGAGTATATTGGAGTAGCTGGCAAACCCATATTCACGCGCTTTAAATAACAGAAAAAAACGCTTATAAGGGCGAAACTCGAAAATTAACATTTGACGAAGATACTTGAGATAACTACCGTAAGTAGAANAAAAAAACGCTTATAAGGGCGAAACTCGAAAATTAACATTTGACGAAGATACTTGAGATAACTACCGTAAGTAGAATACTCTGGGAAAATACTACTTTACTTTACAAGCAAACAAAATTAAAAGAAAATCAAAGAATAAACTCTTATTGCCAGCAAAAGTGAATTGAATTAGTCACGAAAGCAATGCATTAGAAAATTTACGGATAATTTTTGTTACAAGAAAAACTAGTTACAAAAAAATTAACAAAATCAACCAAAATAGCAGTATAACACTTACGAAGAACACCGACTCATACTGTAGTTGAACATATAATCAGGAAAGTGCTCGATATCCATCGGTTCCGACAGGACAATGGCTCGATCTATAAAACCCACTGGTTTACCAGTCCTCGCGATCAGAGCCGACGACACTGCTAACCTGGCGGTTTCCTGATCACCGCAGTTCAACAAGGAGGACGTGGTCAGTACTTTTGACCATCCCAAGGAACATCACATAGCCGAAGGTGCATACAACATTATAAGCACACCCCCTAAGGGTCATCACAAGGTCAGGCTGGAGGCGAGGTCGCGTCGACCAGGTACTCCGTCCAACCTGTCCCAGACTGGGACACATGTCAATACGTGCCCTTTTCCCCCTCACGATCAGTGCCAACGGCGATACTGCGTTGGTACACTTCGTGGACTCAATGTCATGTCTAGGAGGGGGGGTGTTGCCGGCCCCGGGTGCCGGGTTAGAGGGAGAGCCGGATGGGCCGAAACATTTTTTTAGACTACTGAAACTGTAAAATAAAAGGCGATTGAGTGAAAAAATAATTATTATACAGTATCTACCAATACTTTGACTTCCACTCATTATCAATAATCTTGTTNGTGAAAAAATAATTATTATACAGTATCTACCAATACTTTGACTGCCACTCATTATCAATAATCTTGTTTTCAACGCAGATCTTTATTACTCGGTTTGTCTAGTGAGTTTGCGCGGCATGCTTGCGTGGAGGCCGTAAGGTAATGACACGGGCTTAATACATTTTAACTGAAAATTTTTTTTACTACAGGTTGTGAGGTAATTCGCGGATACGGACTGCACTACAAGAATATATGGTCAAAAATAAGTAGAAAATACTCTCACGGGAAAATACATTAGACGCTTAGTTTACGAGAAAAATGCCAGGAAAGTTACAAAAACCATTGTAGCAAACACGTGGTATTCCAATGACATAAGTGTGAGGTGATGTGGCGATGCCGCAATTAATGTGTCGTCGTAAGACATACGGCAAGGGAATGAGCCTAACTCAGTAGTACCAAGGAGGCCATGGAGTTGACATGCAGTGAGTACTGGGACATAGCAATGGCCATGGGTGCATCCGGCAGCCAAGCTCCGTGCATGCTGCATGCATCCAACATGCGAAAAAGTGCATTTCTATGGGCAGAGCAAACTTCGAACATCTGTTGTAACGTTTCGACGTTTTGTATGCTTTTGATGTACGCTGTGCTAAACGTTAAGTAAAGCCATTTTATCTACTTCAACTAAGGCCCTAACGCATATGTACAAAGGAATATTTTCTACTTAGTTTTGACCATAGATTCGTGTGGTGCAGTCCGTATCTGCGAATTACCTGACATTCTGTATAATGCACACGGACGCAAAAAAGATTATGCAAGGTACATTTTTGCGAGTGGGTTGGGGAGGTGGGGGGGATCACAATTTATGCCCCGGGTGAAGGAAAGCCTAGATTTGTCCATGGGTTGGACTTTTGATCGCCGCAGTTAAGCAGCGTCGGGTGAGGTCAGTTCTTGGATGGGCGACCGTCGAGGACCAATATATGCCGTGGCCATACAAACCCCCATGCGTCGGTTAAGGTATCCGCCAAATTTTCAGGTACGGAAGTGGGGCCTTCACGCCAGCAACTCCGTCTAACCACTAAAGTAACGTTGAGTTACATTTCTTCTTTTGCTTCACGATCAATATACACGCGTGCCCCAGGCTGTAAGTGCTTTTCAATAAGTAAACGGATCCCAGTTCTCGAAACGTTGAAACAGTTTCATCGAAGCGAAGGATGCCATGCTCTTCTTCTCGTGGCGTGGCAAACATTTCGTTATAGTGACATCGCCAAATTGACAGAGAACATACACTGAATATGAGAAACAAGAGGTTGGTACCACCAGAAGAGTGATGTGGATCGAGCTGGCAGTAGGCATGGTACGACATTTTTGAGGGTTGAGATGAGAACCCCGCATTGATAAAAACATTTTGAGATTGTACGAAATTATTAGAATATAAATTTCCCTTCTTTTAGAGAAGGGGCAATGTTGAGTTCTGAGAATTGGATTGGTTGAACTTTATGATATTTCACATGGAAGCCGCTAGACCAAAATCACTGCAGCCTCCACATCGATAAAAATAATGAATGAAATAAAACAGTGCTCTCAGTATACCCCTATAGGTTTAATTCTGGGAGGGGTGGTGAAGTATTGAGGCCCGAAAACATTGTTTTTCTCGTGGTGTACATTTAGCATAAGCTCAGAACATGGTTTCATTTTTTTTATATTATCATTCATGAGTTGTAAATACAGACAAGCGAGGAAGAGCACTGAAAATATACACTCAACACTTAACTACTTACAAACAACTTCACAATATCAGTTTGAAAATTTAAAAGTTCTTCTTGTGAAACAAAATGTTGATATATACAAAGGTAAGGAGAAAAAAATTACAACAAGAGAGTTTGTAAATAACAACGCAGGGGAAATACACCATGATAACCTTTAAAAGACACGAAAAGATAAAAAAAAGCAACTATTAACAGGTTTCAAGAGTATAGAAACATATGTAGGAATGAAATGAACATAAAATATTGTGGGGTAATTGTGGCCCTTGAGAGTAAATTTGGCCCAAAATATTTTTTTCTCTTACTGCTCTCCGATAATTAAACCACAAAAAAGAATAAAGCACTATTGCTTCTAACAGTTAAAACACTAGATAGGCGTATCTAATATTTGGACCGAAGTTACTCCTAAGGTCTAAAGTAGTTCTGCCCTACGGTGCCAAAAAATGTGACTGTATTGATGAAACGATGAAAACCTTTTTCTACAGTTGGCACCGCTAATATTCCCTGATCTGGAAAACGTTACATTGAACCACATTAAACTACATATACCATCTGAAGCTTTCCGCTGAAGTTCTACTTTCAGGCTATCCCGCCACCTCGTGCAAGAAATGCTAACTAAGTCTATGAAATTTTACGAAGGGGACAACCCACCGCATTAATGTGCACTCTGCTTGATAATGTTTTGCATGAGAACTTTTTCTTACTAGGAAATACCAACAAGCCTATTTTTTCTCTGTTTTTATTCATATTAAACATAGATTAAATTTTATAATTTATAGATAAAATATAAGTAAAAATTGTATTTTACCGAAAGAGGATACTTTTATGTTAACCGACGTATAATCCGCTTGTAATATTTTGCAAATATATGAACCTAACACGTTATACATAGGGTAATTTTTCCAAGATTTAATTTTTAAAAAGTAAAGATACCGCAAATAGACGAAAGTAAACACGTCTCAGAGACGAGAGAAATATGTACAAGAAGGAATACTCTGTTTCATGCAAGCTCAGTAAATTTCGACAGTTATGAAGGTATACATATATTATTTGATGATGTGCTCGCAGATCACAATGTCAGTCCAAATTTACTATTCTACTGGTTAAACAAGGGCCTCAGATTCACATTTGTGCAAGAAATTTTGACTGTCACCGTGACATGCAAGCACATCATCAAACAGTGCATGTCCACAGATCTGTCAATAATTAGTGAGCTTACATGAAACAGAGNATATTATTTGATGATGTGCTCGCAGATCACAATGTCAGTCCAAATTTACTATTCTACTGGTTAAACAAGGGCCTCGGATTCACATTTGTGCAAGAAATTTTGACTGTCACAGTGACATGCAAGCACATCATCAAACAGTGCATGTCCACAGATCTGTCAATAATTAGTGAGCTTACATGAAACAGAGTATATAAACACAGAAACTGAACTAAGCAAATGTGAAATAATTAAGAAAATTCAGTACATCTCTTGCTTTCTGGAGCATTTCATGAGATGGACAAAGTTTCAATAAAACAACTTTCCCTTGTGCGAAGCCCACATTTTCTTTGTGATTCGACAATTAACTAATCTCACTCTAAATTTGAATGAGTTAAAAACAGTGAAAAATCTCTGATTTCCAGTGGAATTCAACTACTCGAGTCAGTGAAAATGGTTCCACTTAGGATCAGTGGAAACTCACTTGCTCTTTCAATGAAACATTTTCACTGATTGAATAATTGATAGCCAACTGGCATGTTAAATATAGTTTTTATTTAATTTAACCAAATAGTTACGAGAAATAAACATATTTCCGATAGTCGATGTTTTTATTGTGCAATCTAATGTAATTTTTAAAAAAGGAACAAAAAGTTTTGTTGCGTTCAGAATTTGCAACCACATCACCCCGCACGTTAATAATAGAGCTATCAAGACAACGTTAACTACAAAATGGAAACACTTGTATTATAATTCTATATGGAACATGTGTAATTTTAAATTGTATGCCATTTTTTCGGTATTTTTGGCTTAATTGATAAAAATAGGTTTGTTAAAACAAATATTACGAATTCACCCATTTAACCACATTTAATTCAGTTTAAACCTTCAAACCAAGCGCTGTAATGGTTACGTAAAAACAAAACGAAATATGTAAAAAATGGAATAAAAAACTGAATGTTCATGTTGCCTCGTGAAATGATATTATAAAAGACGAAACTGACCCATAAAAATATTTTATTGGCTTTATTAGTTTATGGTTTGTTATTTCATTTGATACGAATTGTTTAACTGTCATTTGAAACACGTTGTTTAGCTGGTCCATCAGTAAAAAGAAAATCACTGAAAAACAGCGAACGAAATTGTTGATGAATCAGTGGGAAATGTCAATGTATCAATAAGTGAAGGAAAATTGACATTTTTCACTGATTCGTCAGTTAAATTGACAGAAGTGACGGCTGATTAAGTCAGGTACTGTTAATTAATTTAAACAGTTAAATTCTCACTGATTCAGATTTAGAGTGCTTGTTGTTGATTTTCTCATTGCACGAATGATTCTTTTCAATGTACTGTATGTGCATCATGCGCTTTCAGCGCGAGTGTTGGGCACTTATCGGCGCGTTCGTAACAAAGTCCAAACTCGCACCTGTTGATGACGCAACTAGCAGCCTGGGCTGAAAGACAGAGCAGTCTGCTTCCGCAAAGACGTTTCGCGGACCTGACTAAAAGATGTTAGAGCAAGAGAAGCTATCGCCAGAAAACATAACATGAAGAGTTTTGACTAGTAAAAATGATAAACACATCCTATTTTGCCCGAAGTTTTTCTTGGCCGCATTTGACATATCACGCAAAGTTGTAACGAACATTTTGAAGAAACGAAATGNTTTTGCCCGAAGTTTTTCTTGGCCGCATTTGACATATCACGCAAAGTTGTAACGAACATTTTGAAGAAACGAAATGAATGTAATACGCGGAGGGTGAAACATGTTGTAAACATACTCTGGGTATAAAGAGGCCCAAAAGCAGTCGGAAAATCACTATACAACACAAAAATTTATTTCCCAGATTACCATCTCCTCACTACACTCGTAAAGGCACACAGAAACAAAATATTCCACCAGATTTACACATACCTAAGATGTATAACTTTTACTTAGAGTTGAGTGGAGTGTAAATATTTGAGTGGCTCTTAACATCGAGGTCTTGGGAGCCGATGAGTGTGAAGTGAGATGACTACGGAGCAGCGCCGGTATGCAGGAGCGGGAGAANACATCGAGGTCTTGGGAGCCGATGAGTGTGAAGTGAGATGACTACGGAGCAGCGCCGGTATGCAGGAGCGGGAGACACGGGAAACCACGAGAGTGGTATTGTCCGGTACGATTCCCACATGCGAAAATCCGTGAGCGACCCCGCTGGGAATCGAACTTGGTTCACCTGGGTGGGAGGCGAGTAGCCCGAGCACTACACCGCTGTAGCCCTTTTTATCTAGAGGAATGCGAATCATCTGAATAAAAATGGTTAAATTGAAATATATTTTATCAAAATTTAATTTTATCATTACACACATCCTAAAATGACCTTTGTGATAAATGTTACAAGTTTGAACAGTTGAACGATGAAGATAACGATCCTCCCCTCGGGTGGGTTACTGCTACCATATGTGCATTTTCTGATGATGCCACGTCATAAATAATAAGAGGAAATCNTTGCTCTTTCAATGAAACATTTTCACTGATTGAATAATTGATAGCCAACTGGCATGTTAAATATAGTTTTTATTTTATTTAACCAAATAGTTACGAGAAATAAACATATTTCCGATAGTCGATGTTTTTATTGTGCAATCTAATGTAATTTTTAAAAAAGGAACAAAAAGTTTTGTTGCGTTCAGAATTTGAAACCACATCACCCCGCACGTTAATAATAGAGCTATCAAGACAACGTTAACTACAAAATGGAAACACTTGTATTATAATTCTATATGGAACATGTGTAATTTTAAATTGTATGCCATTTTTTCGGTATTTTTGGCTTAATTGATAAAAATAGGTTTGTTAAAACAAATATTACGAATTCACCCATTTAACCACATTTAATTCAGTTTAAACCTTCAAACCGAGCGCTGTAGTGGTTACGTAAAAACAAAACGAAATATGTAAAAAATGGAATAAAAAACTGAATGTTCATGTTGCCTCGTGAAATGATATTATAAAAGACGAAACTGACCCATAAAAATATTTTATTGGCTTTATTAGTTTATGGTTTGTTATTTCATTTGATACGAATTGTTTAACTGTCATTTGAAACACGTTGTTTAGCTGGTCCATCAGTAAAAAGAAAATCACTGAAAAACAGCGAACGAAATTGTTGATGAATCAGTGGGAAATGTCACTGTATCAATAAGTGAAGGAAAATTGACATTTTTCACTGATTCGTCAGTTAAATTGACAGAAGTGACGGCAGTTAAATTCTCACTGATTCAGATTTAGAGTGCTTGTTGTTGATTTTCTCACTGGACGAATGATTCTTTTCAATGTACTGTATGTGCATCAGCCGGTGGCCGTCATATGCATGCGCTTTCAGCGCGAGTGTTGGGCACTTATCGGCGCGTTCGTAACAAAGTCCAAACTCGCACCTGTTGATGACGCAACTAGCAGCCTGGGCTGAAAGACAGAGCAGTCTGCTTCCGCAAAGACGTTTCGCGGACCTGACTAAAAGATGTTCGAGCAAGAGAAGCTATCGCCAGAAAACATAACATGAAGAGTTTTGACTAGTAAAAATGATAAACACATCCTCTTTTGCCCGAAGTTTTTCTTGGCCGCATTTGACATATCACGCAAAGTTGTAACGAACATTTTGAAGAAACGAAATGAATGTAATACGCGGAGGGTGAAACATGTTGTAAACATACTCTGGGTATAAAGAGGCCCAAAAGCAGTCGGAAAATCACTATACAACACAAAAATTTATTTCCCAGATTACCATCTCCTCACTACACTCGTAAAGGCACACAGAAACAAAATATTCCATCAGATTTACACATACCTAAGATGTATAACTTTTACTTAGAGTTGAGTGGAGTGTAAATATTTGAGTGGCTCTTAACATCGAGGTCTTGGGAGCCGATGAGTGTGAAGTGAGATGACTACGGAGCAGCGCCGGTATGCAGGAGCGGGAGAAACGGGAAACCACGAGAGTGGTATTGTCCGGTACGATTCCCACATGCGAAAATCCGTAAGCGACCCCGCTGGGAATCGAACTTGGTTCACCTGGGTGGGAGGCGAGTAGCCCGAACACTACACCGCTGTGGCCCTTTTTATTTAGAGGAATGCAAATCATCTAAATAAAAATGGTTAAATTGAAATATATTTTATCAAAATTTAATTTTATCATTACACATCCTACAATGACCTTTGTGATAAATGTTACAAGTTTGAACAGTTGAACGATGAAGATAACGAACCTCCCCTCGGGTGGGTTACTGCTACCATATGTGCATTTTCTGATGATGCCACGTCATAAATAATAAGAGGAAATCGTCACACTTACACTGAAGAGCCAAAAAAAAAAAACCGG
>NQII01000781.1:146920-167404 GCA_002778355.1 Clitarchus hookeri
AGTGCGAGGCGGTGGAGATCTCTTCTGAACAGCACGTTGCAAGGCATACCACATATGCTCAATAATGTTCATGTCTGGTGATTTAGGTGGCCAATGGAATTGTCTAAAGTCAGAAGAGTGTTCCTGGAGTCACTAGGTAGCAACTCTCGACGTGTGGGGGTCGCATTGTCCAGCTGGAATTGTCCACGTCTGTCGGAATGCACAGTGGACATGAATGTGTGCAGGTGATCGGACAGAATGCTTACGTATCCGTCACTTGTCAGAGTCGTATCTAGACGTATGAGGGTCCCATTTCACGCCAACTGCTCACGCCCCATACCGTGACAGAGCCTCCACCAGCTTGAACAGTATCCTGTTGACATGTAGCGTCCATGGATTCATGAGGATGTCTCCATACCCATACACATCCATCCACCCGATACAATTGGAAACGAGACTCGTCAGACCAGGGAACGTGTTTCCAGTCATTAACAGTCCAATGGCGGTGTTGGCGGGCCTAGGCGATGGGTAAAGCTTTGTGTTGTGCAGTCAACAACGGTACACGAGTGGGCCTTCGGCTCCGAAAGCCCATATCAATGATGGTCCGTTGAATAGTTCGCACGCTGGCACTTGTTGATGCCCCAGCATTGAAATCTGCGCCAATTTGAGAAAGGGTTGCACGTCTGTCACGTTTAATGATTCTCGTCAGTCGTCGTTTGTCCCGTTCGTTCACGATCTTTTTCCGGCCGCAGCGATGTCGAAGATTTGATGTTTTACCGGATTCCCGATATTCACGGTACACTCGTGAAATGGTCGTACGCGAAAATCCAAATTTTATCGCTACCTCGGAGATACTACGTCCCATCTCTCGTGCGTGCGCCCACTATAACACCACGTTCAAAGTCATTTAAATCTTGATAACCTGCCATTGCAGCAGCAGTAACTGATCTAGCAACTTTGCCAGACGCTTGTTGTCTTATATAGNCAACTCATTTAAATCTTGATAACCTGCCATTGCAGCAGCAGTACCTGATCTAGCAACTTTGCCAGACGCTTGTTGTCTTATATAGGCGCTGCCGACCGCATCGCGTTACTCTGATTTGTTCCATACCTCTGTTATTTGCCAGTTTTGCTGGCTCTTCAGTGTATAACGCCCTATGATCACTGCGAATTTGAGCACGGATGCTGTTGAAATTTCTCACTCCTCTCCCCTACCCCATGTATAGATCAGTCACCTGCCGTTGATAAACTTTTTAGTTACTGTAGTACGTGTACAAATGTCACACAGTCCATAGTTAAGTATTTTTTGTGGTAAAAATGTGTACTTCCAGTTCTTGTTTTTGGTTAAATTCTTAACTTAGCGATAAACATACAGTAGATATTAATTTATAGGAATATCAAAGGACAATCTAAATTTGCGCTGACGACAAAATAGGGATAGCCATCTGATGGGATGTAGGTACCATCTAAATATAGTTAACGTAGACAGTAATACCAACAGAGCTTGTGTTATTCCTGTCTGTGATTGTACTTGCTACCGTGCATATTGTTGCTACAGCAGAATACAGCGTTCATACTAAAAAACAGATAGTACCTCCAACAAAACAACTTCAACAATATTTGGGTTGTTCCCACAAAAATCATATATGTAGTAACCTAACAGATTGTTCTATTGCTAGTACTAAACGGTTCTGTAATTGGATTTGAGGGTAGCCGCGACAGAATATTCTGTTAGGTTATTACAATTCTTGTTGTGTGCACAATCAAAATATTGANGGATTTGAGGGTAGCCGCGACAGAATATTCTGTTAGGTTATTACAATTCTTGTTGTGTGCACAATCAAAATATTGATGAAGTTGTTTTCTTGGAAGTACTGTGGTTTTGTAGTAGGAACGCAGTAGCAAATACAATCTCAGACAGGAATACAACAAACAGTTCTGTTGGCAATACTATCTCTGTTAAAAATATTAAGATGGTTCCCACGACCATATTTTTCTCATTGTGAAGTGGAATGCAGTTACACGTAAGTACATGTAAAGGACAACAGATGATTTTCCGTTGCATTTAAAACAAACTTTTCTAGAGCATTTGTTATTTCTAATGGTAGTCCAAGTGTGTATATTGGTCTGCTGTTGGTACATATTTCATTACTTTGTAAAACAGGAAACCCGAAAAGCAATACAATTACCGAAGAAGAGCAAACATTATTAACATAGTGTATTAATGATACATTCCTAAAATATCGTTATAAAATTGCAACTGCGGTGTTTGCTCGAAATTTAGTTATATTTACTGCGAACCAGTTAAAACTGCGTCATTATGAAACCACTATTATCATTTTCAAATATTCAGTGGAACTCTGTATAAATTACAACCAGTCTAAATAATTGGAATTCACTGTAAATAGGGACTAATTCCCAGTCGATTTCACTTACTAACTGAATTCATAACTACTGAAATCAATGGTCTACAGTTGTTTCCATACAAATTTTTTATCGCTAGAAAGAAAAAAAAAAAAATTAAAAATAAGGGATGAGAATTTTTTTTGTGAAGAATAACATATTTATTACACTAAATAATTTATAAAAAATTTCTTTTGCGAAACAACATTTTCCACATCGTTATTATCTAAACAGTTATTAATTAATACTTTCGTATNATAAAAAATTTCTTTTGCGAAACAACATTTTCCACATCGTTATTATCTAAACAGTTATTAATTAATACTTTCGTAACGTAAAATTCTTCAATAATTATTTATTCGATGGGCCAAAGTAATAACATTTAGAGAAACGTTTGTAAATCGCGTGTAAGAGAAGACAGATAAGCAGACGTAAGGGGTATTTCGTTGAAATCAGCGTGAAAAATTTAAAATCTTTTTGTTGGGGAACATGAAGATGGAACACGGGTATTAAAAATATTCCCTCTTTTATTATGCCAGCACGCCACGCCCGCCAGGGAAATAACTTATTTCCTTGTTGAAACGGGCAGAACTGTCCCGGTTGCCTCGATGACGCAGCCGTCTTCTGAGAAACGTCTCAAGGAGGGAGGGAGTTTATTATTCAGAGCCAACTCATCTTCCGCGACTCGTCTCGACCGAGAAATCTCCCAAAAACTTTTCAGCGACCTCTTCCACTTCCCCTCGCGCTAAACACTTTAGCAACGCTTAGCAAACTTTACAGTAAATCTCTTGTGCCATGGCAACTAGAATTCTCGAAAAGGAGACCAGACCCCTCGAACACTAAATTCATAAAACCAAATTTGGAAAATAATGTAATCCGTTCTTTTAAACGGCATTCGTTAACATGGCCAGGAACTTAGGTGATCAAAGTAAAACTGACAGCGATCTTCGAAAATTAATGTTATGTTTTGACGTCCTAATCGAAATACTGTTAAAATTGTTTTGTGGCGTTAATATTAGCGTCAATCAACGCTAGAAACGTCAGATACCACTATTGTGGAAAACGAAAAGAAATCAGTGAACCCGCGCCTTCTGTACATGACGAAAATCTTCAGAAAGATGAAACTAAGCAAAACTTTAGAAGGTGCTCAGTAAATGACGAATGAAACATGCTCTGTATAGCAAACATCAAACGGGTATTTTTTCTTCTTAAGTATTATTTCTTCTTATTGCGAAATAATTGTACTTAATTTGTTTGACGCCGAAATGTTGTTTTAAAGCAAAGTAAATAAAAAAAAAAAATATTGTCACGAGTGTGTCAACATATATTCAACACAAAATTAGTTTTGCCGCAATATAAACACTACCTTAATGATGACAGTACAGCAAGTAGGCAACGTTGATGCGGGGGTACTTAATATTAAATTGACATTGAAATCATAATACCTAATATCTTACATTAACAGCAACATTAGTTACTAACGCCTCACATATAACCAAAAAATTACAATATTTGTAACCATTGGCACGTAGCCAGGGCTAGGAGGGCTGCAGCCCCCGAAATATCAAGAAGTATTTAATGAATGATACAGAATTAAAAAAAACATTTCCTTCCTGCCATAATACCAATTTTCTTGAATAGTAATACTGCCTGCAGTGATAGAAATGCCTCGTTAAGTTCCAAATTTAAATATTCAAAATACGTCAAAAAGGTTTACAAACATTAACTTCTGAATCAATAAATTTTTAATAAAATGGTACATTGGTGAGTAATTTCACTACTTCAACCCAATCAAATATAATGGTTTATGGTATGCACACTTTTGCCTTTAAATGAACACTGCCAGAAGAAATCTGATAAGTCAGCCCTACCGGAAATAGATTTCTTGCTACGTCCGTTCTTGTAACATTAATACTGTTGATACATTGGACTTTTATCTGTGCGCGTAGTTCTTGTAGNATAAAAAATTTCTTTTGCGAAACAACATTTTCCACATCGTTATTATCTAAACAGTTATTAATTAATACTTTCGTATCGTAACATTCTTCAATAATTATTTATTCGATGGGCCAAAGTAATAACATTTAGAGAAACGTTTGTAAATCGCGTGTAAGAGAAGACAGATAAGCAGACGTAAGGCGTATTTCGTTGAAATCAGCGTGAAAAATTTAAAATCTTTTTGTTGGGGAACATGAAGATGGAACACGCGTATTAAAAATATTCCCTCTTTTATTATGCCAGCACGCCACGCCCGCCAGGGAAATAACTTATTTCCTTGTTGAAACGGGCAGAACTGTCCCGGTTGCCTCGATGACGCAGCCGTCTTCTGAGAAACGTCTCAAGGAGGGAGGGAGTTTATTATTCAGAGCCAACTCATCTTCCGCGACTCGTCTCGACCGAGAAATCTCCCAAAAACTTTTCAGCGACCTCTTCCACTTCCCCTCGCGCTAAACACTTTAGCAACGCTTAGCAAACTTTAGAGTAAATCTCTTGTGCCATGGCAACTAGAATTCTCGAAAAGGAGACCAGACCCCTCGAACACTAAATTCATAAAACCAAATTTGGAAAATAATGTAATCCGTTCTTTTAAACGGCATTCGTTAACATGGCCAGGATGCTGTTGCCAGGATGCCAAAGGTGATCAAAGTAAAACTGACAGCGATCTTCGAAAATTAATGTTATGTTTTGACGTCCTAATCGAAATACTCTTAAAATTGTTTTGTGGCGTTAATATTAGCGTCAATCAACGCTAGAAACGTCAGATACCACTATTGTGGAAAACGAAAAGAAATCAGTGAACCCGCGCCTTCTGTACATGACGAAAATCTTCAGAAAGATGAAACTAAGCAAAACTTTAGAAGGTGCTCAGTAAATGACGAATGAAACATGCTCTGTATAGCAAACATCAAACGGGTATTTTTTCTTCTTAAGTATTATTTCTTCTTATTGCGAAATAATTGTACTTAATTTGTTTGACGTCGAAATGTTGTTTTAAAGCAAAGTAAACATAAATAAAAAAAAAAAATATTGTCACGAGTGTGTCAACATATATTCAACACAAAATTAGTTTTGCCGCAATATAAACACTACCTTAATGATGACAGTACAGCAAGTAGGCAACGTTGATGCGGGGGTACTTAATATTAAATTGACATTGAAATCATAATACCTAATATCTTACATTAACAGCAACATTAGTTACTAACGCCTCACATATAACCAAAAAATTACAATATATTGAAACCATTGGCACGTAGCCAGGGATAGGAGGGCTGCAGCCCCCGAAATATGAAGAAGTATTTAATGAATGATACAGAATTAAAAAACATTTCCTTCCTGCCATAATACCAATATTCTTGAATAGTAATACTGCCTGCAGTGATAGAAATGCCTCGTTAAGTTCCAAATTTAAATATTCAAAATACGTCAAAAAGGTTTACGAACATTAACTTCTGAATCAATAAATTTTTAATAAAATGGTACATTGGTGAGTAATTTCACTACTTCAACCCAATCAAATATAATGGTTTATGGTATGCACACTTTTGCCTTTAAATGAACACTGCCAGAAGAAATCTGATAAGTCAGCCCTACCGGAAATAGAATTCTTGCTACGTCCGTTCTTGTAACATTAATACTGTTGATACATTGGACTTTTATCTGTGCGCGTAGTTCTTGTAGAGTTGACCTAAACTACTCTGAACTGCGAGACAAGCTCTGCATGACGTGGACGCAGAGTAGACGAGAACACAGAGACGCAATGGCGTGGCAGTGTCTTTATGTGAACTACTCGAGGTTCTGCGAATGGGGCCTTGTGTCTGAGTGGCAACCGCTTGCTTCGAAATATTTCCTATTGGCCAGACTGCAAGCTGGTAAGTAAGTTACCGGGCGCAGATTAGCGAACAGAGATCCGAAATGTTGCTGGTTAGTGACGTCATTTTGCTGGCGTGTGCTACTTGAGTTCGCGGAATAAGATGCTATTTCATCTCTGTGTTCACTCTGTAACCTTACTCCTGCGTTGCTGTTATGTTCAGTCATAGATTGCGCAGTAACGTATTCACATTGAATTAACAGCGACGTAGAGGTAAATTTTTCAAGTGAGAATTTGATCTGGCTTCAACATAACGCAAAGGTAATTGTAGTTTTGGCCACTATACAAGGAAGGATTCTCTTCTTTCGTTTTCTGTATTTATTTTAATTCCTAACAACTTCCAACTGGATTATTTATCGCATATTGTATCATGATTGCAACAGACGTTAAAGTTAACAATTTCGTCTGTGTGTATTTGAATGATAAACAAATAAACTATTAGAAGACCACTGGAATTATTTATATATATATATATATATATATATATATATATATAGTTGCAAATTGGCGTCAAGTTATATAAAACACACAGTTTTTATCGGTGCGTAGAGGAAAATATTTGACATGATATAACTGCTCATGTTGGTTTCATTGCATATATATATACACAATCGAATCACATTATTATGACCACCTGCTAGTATTCAGAGTAACCGTCCTTCGCAGCACGGACAGCAGCTAGACGAGCCAGCAGTGACTCAGTCAGGTGCTTGTAGGTCTTCACGGGTATCTGGAGCCATGCTGTCTGCAGTGCGTCCCACAACTCTTGAAGGGTGCGTGGCGGAGGAGACAAGCTGCGAACACGACGATAGAGGTCGTCCCATAGATGTTCATTTGGATTGAGATCGATGCTGTTTGGGGGCCAGGGAAGTACTTTGAAGTCCTGATCGTGCTCTCTCAGCCACACGCGGACAAATCTAGCCTTGTGGCAAGGCAATCATCGTGCTTGAAGATCCCTTCCTCCCGAGGAAAGACAATTATCATGTACGGGTGGACATGATTGCCAAGGATAGATTCATAACCAAATCTATCACGAGTGCCTTCCACACGGATGATGGGACCTAGAGAATACCACGAGAACATTCCCCAGACCATAACACTGCACCCACCGCCTTGTGTTCGTCCAGTAATGAATGCAGGGTGTCGGTTCTCCGACGCTTCTCGTCGGACACGCTGACGTTCATCCTTTCTATGCAGCTGAAAACGTGACTCGTCGGAGAAGGCTACCCGTCGCCAATCAGCAGCGGGCCAGTCGCCATACTGTCGAGCAAAGTCCAGTCGTTTCCGTCGATGCACCTGTGTTAGCATGGTTGCAGTCACCCTCCGTCTACTCTGGAGTCCCATTTGCAGAAGGGTTCGCTGAACTGTTGCGATAGATACGTGTCTGAATGCCCCCTGGTTCATTTGGATGGTTAGTTGTTCCACTGTAGTCTGTCCGTTGGCTTTCACGCACCGTCGTAGTCAACGTTCACCTCGGACATAAATGGCGCATGGAGCTCTGCAGTTTCCACTACGGTTATACCCAATGGGGCCATTAGTCCATTCACGATACACCTTTACCACAGAGGAACGTGAACAGTTCACAAACTTCGCTGTTTCCGAAATGCTGTCCCTTTGGGCCAAAAGCCGATGATCATCCCTTTTTGCAACTCGGTTAAATCGCTTCCCTCACCCACGACAGCAGAAAGCGCAATGTGTAGAGCAATTTTTTTCTAACCTACCCTATTGCTAAGTGTTAAGTGTACGTCTGAGGTAGGGACGGGAGTTAAGGTGCGTCTCAGGGCTAGGCCTCATACGCCTACAGGAGAGGGAATTACATGCAAGGGGGAGTGCATCGTGGCAGAGAGGGATTAAAGCAGCGATGGCTTCAATTGGGGCCATGAACTGCATCACTAAGTGTTCCTATAGCCAAGGCTACAGCTAAGAAGAGGGAGGGGAAAAGGCACCCGGCATAGGCACCGTAAAAACCCTCCTGACAGGAAAGAAGTTCAAAACTTATTCGTGCAGTACTGAAAATGCTACAGCAGGCAGCAGGTGTGGATTACATGCTTTTTAATGTGGAGTTGAAAATCTATAAGAGAAAGGGGTGGAGCTGTAGGCGCAAGCGCCCTTGATGTTGAACTGCTGTCAATATTTCTGCGCAGGCGAACCAGCACAATAATATTGACAGCAGCTATTGGATGCAAGGCCCCCCTGCTTTTCGTAGAGTGCGTCGGCAAACTGGGCAGCTCAGTCATGGCACCTACTCCATCTTCACTCTTCTGCGCTGACATCAGGGTCTCCACGTCGTGAAGGGAGGCAGGGGGGGGGGCTGAAAGGGGAGCCATCCACTCCCCATCCTCCAAAATAGTCCGTCGGTCGTGGGTGAGCTGTAGCTCGGTGGGACATCCAGGACCCATCAGGCCTGATGGGGAATCAGCTGGCCCAGGAGTGAAGGCTGATGGCAGGAAGCTTCCGAGGTCCGACGCATTCCAATCCATTTCTCACGNGAATCAGCTGGCCCAGGAGTGAAGGCTGATGGCAGGAAGCTTCCGAGGTCCGACGCATTCCAATCCATTTCTCACGCATCCGCAGTCAGCAGCCCGCAGAATTCAGCACTGAGGTTCGCTATACTTCGCCCGTGGCACCTTGAGGATCCCCCTCCCCGCCTAGATCATTGGGCTGCCTCCTGCATGATGCGCTTCGCCATCTCATACTGAGCTACCCAGGTCCCCGACGTCCACGACGACGACGCTGTAACACCGGCCAGTTGGTCCGCGGGCTGGTATTCGAGTATTCTCAGCCACTCCAGGATCTAGATATCCCCTGTCCGCCACCTGGGGACGCGACGAGTTGCGGAATAGTCGCCGTACCCAAGCTGCTGCAGTCCCGCCGTACTCGAAGAAGTCCTCACCTTCGCTGGTCCCAAGAGGCGGGCAGATCCCGAAGAGAGAGAGAGAGAGCAGCCACGAGCACGATGTTCATCCCACGGCAGCTTAGCTCGTAATGTGTACAGCCAGCCTGTCGGTCGCATTATATACCCGCTTCATCAGCCCACGTCACGGGCCATACGTCATGGGCTACGCGCTGGAGATGGCACTTGTAGTAGGCGGTTATAATATGTGATTCGACTGTGTACACTAGCATTTTTTTTGTGTTCCCTGATACAGCACATTTGATAGCACTGAATTGCAATTTATAAATAACGAGTCTTTCTTAACTCCAGCGTGGACACATGCAAAATTTTATACAAAATTTCGACGCAGAGTTAACGCAAAATATAACAAAACGATCCACATGTTAACTTCTATATGAATAAGCTTAAAGTAATACGGCCAATAATTTATGTAAAGGCTGTTCACAGTAAAGTGAGCACTTCCGAAATCAACCTTAGAAAAAAGTCACTGCTCCTACCTGAATATGTTTTAACGGGCGCTCTGAGTGACATGCGCCCAGTGAAGTTGATAACGATGGAGGGAAATAAGTTCCATGTCTTAATGTCAAATTGAAAGTGTTAGGTAATCATTTGTGATAACATAAATTACTTATTTCACTTTCTGTTTTTTAATACATCAAAGTGTAAAAATTAGCAGATTTGAAAAATATTTATTTTTAAAAAAATTTCACAGTTTCACTTGACAGACGCAGGAATAAAGTGATGAGGCCCACGGTACTGTTAGTTTTACATAAAGCTGAAGAATAAACAACGTGCATATCAGTATATCTTACGCAGGACTTTCACAAATGGTCAGTTTACCGTAGACAGCCTATAATCGCGAACGGCCTATAGCAAAGATACGAGTAATTTTCTTGACAAACTCCTTTAAGCGTCGGTCTTTTCATTCATGCAGTTTCTGCTTCAAAGTCGAGAACCCTTTGCCTGTTTTTTTTTAATTCACACTGCAGTTGTAATCCTTCCTAAGAAACTACACTGTGGAGGGGAATCGGGGAGCCAAATCTTGCGAGGAGACGTAAATTTCTTCCGGCGTCATTAAGCTTCTACAAGACGTGAAAAAGAAAAAAAAAGGAAGAGTAGGAGGAAGGAGGTGCAGTTTGGCAAGAAAAGTCAGCGAAAGGCAATCGAAAGTTTACGACAAGACGTAAAGAACCATTCGGAAGGACCCCGCCTACAGTTGGGTACCCGCAAACCAGCGGTTCGTATTTCACTAGGAACCTGGTCAAGAGCGGAACGCACTACAGAACACTTTTATATTTAGTTATTAACATCTTCAGTTTAGTGGTGAACTTAAGGCAACACCTTTGTATTACACTTAACCACAGCAATGTTATTTCAGAACTTTATATGAACATCATAAAAAAATTTAAACTTATGACTAGGTCTCACGAAATTACAAAAATTGTGTCCATATTCAGTTTCATACGTAATTAACAGTACGTTATTAACTTGGTATTTTTTACGGAAACTTTACCACTATAGCTGCTCNATTCAGTTTCATACGTAATTAACAGTACGTTATTAACTTGGTATTTTTTACGGAAACTTTACCACTATAGCTGCTTGTACCATACATAATTTTAGCGTTCTTGTTTGTAGATAAAAAAATAATAGTCATCGCAATATCTTAAAAATCATTCCCTCATCATGTCCCATTCTCAATATTACAATTATATTAAATCATTTCTTCAACTCGTTTTATGATTTTTTTTAAATATTGTTAATTACTTAAAAAATACTCTAACTTATGGAAAATATATTTTTTATTAAGTAAGGAGACAAAAAATAATTTTTTAAAACTCTCTTTTCACTCGTGTCCCAAAAAAAAATGAATTATGCCCTCACATTTTATTCAAAGTTGAATTGTACTTTTAAATTCCATCATACGTTCCCGCGCTCATGGATTNATTCAGTTTCATACGTAATTAACAGTACGTTATTAACTTGGTATTTTTTACGGAAACTTTACCACTATAGCTGCTCGTACCATACATAATTTTAGCGTTCTTGTTTGTAGATAAAAAAATAATAGTCATCGCAATATCTTAAAAATCATTCCCTCATCATGTCCCATTCTCAATATTACAATTATATTAAATCATTTCTTCAACTCTTTTATGATTTTTTTTAAATATTGTTAATTACTTTAAAAATACTCTAACTTATGGAAAATATATTTTTTATTAAGTACGGAGACAAAAAATAATTTTTTAAAACTCTCTTTTCACTCGTGTCCCAAAAAAAAAAAGAATTATGCCCTCACATTTTATTCAAAGTTGAATTGTACTTTTAAATTCCATCATACGTTCCCGCGCTCATGGATTNGAATTATGCCCTCACATTTTATTCAAAGTTGAATTGTACTTTTAAATTCCATCATACGTTCCCGCGCTCATGGATTTTTAATAGTAACGATATCATGATTGTTGCCCTACGCAAAGGGATTTGTATACGCGAAATAATTTTCGTTTAATTATTTAAGCGTTAAATTTCCATCCATCATTCCTTCTACATACATTTAAAGAAGGTAACTATTTTAATTTGTTATAATATTTTTGTTGTCTTACGCGTTTTATGAGGTAAAAAATTTGCCTTCAATTACAAAGCAAAGTGAGGTTATTTATGACAAATTTTTGTTGATAATGTTTGATTTCATCATTCCCTCACCGTCATTCCCTCACCCTCATTCCATCACCGTCATTCCCTCATTTAAATTGCCAATGAGGGAATGATCATTTATGAGGGAATGATTTTTATACTAGCTTAAATATAATAAATACATTGAAGCAATTGTATTTTTTGGTTTAGTATGACATACATGCTTTCTATTTTTTAAGTTTTTGTCTTTGGGAATCATGTAAAAAAAAAGAAGTTTAACGAAATAGAAGCCAAAATAAATAAAAAAAAAGAATATGACAGACACCGCAGGGAAATAATGAAACCAGACCCCGAAGCTTTAAAAAAACTCAGTGAGAATGAAAGGTCTAAGTATTTGAAGAAGAAAGAAAAGGGGCAAGTAAAACAGGTGTATATTATGAGCTCGAGAGAAAGAAGATAGAAGAAAAAGCAGTGGAGAGTGAACAGTAAAACTTACAGGGATAGAGAGTCACGAGCAAAAAATTTAACCAAAATTTAACAAGATCTTTAGAATAAAAACACAACCTCCTGGTCCAGCGTCAATAATTGATCAAGTTAATATTAATAATGTTAATAATGAGACAATAGCTGCTGGTAGAATACGGCAATTAAGAATCCGTAGAGCAATTAAGTATGCTAACACTTCCAAATTAGAGAAAGCGTCAAATGAGACAAAAGGGATGATTGAAAAATATCGGAAGAGGTGTTCCAGAGAAGCTAAAAAAATTGATCCATCTTCTCCTCAGGCTAAGGTATCATCGCTTTTGAAAAATATAAAGGTTGCGCCGATAGTGAAAAAAAAACTCCTTTTATCAGAAGTTCTTACTAAGCAATTAGAGGAAAGGCATAATACGCTAGGGAACAAACACAAAGAGAAGAATTAGTATTATAACAAATTAAAGCCAAATCTCTTAAAAGAGAATAAATTACTATCTTTGTCAAGAACTTTTTTTAAACGCAATCGCATGCCAGCGCAGATGGTCTCAAATGTTCAAACAATAACTGAGTGTTATTCTCCTGTTAAAAAATTTCTCAAATCAAATTCAAATTTTTATAGTGCAGGTGATTATGTGCTTGTAAAATGAGATATTAAAATTTACCCTGGCGAAGAAATTTCAGTTTTTGAAGGTGGAGCAATGGTAAGGTGTATGAAAAAAGGAATAAAAGCATGGAGATGGTCAGTAATAAAAGTTGAAGAGCTATATTCTTGGGAGTAGATCTAATAGATTAAAGTGCCAAAGTTAATAAAAAAAGGTTTGTTGTTCTGTGGTAGAAATGAACAATTTGTAATTAAATTTCAAGTCATTAAAATTTAAGATATAAAAAAACCAAAATTACATTTCTAGTTCAACAAGTGCCAATATTAATTTTATTTATCTCAAGAAGATTGAATGTTTATGTTATAAGTTAGTTTTTCTTTGCTAATCAAATTAGTTTTTTAATCTTAATAAATTTAGGTAAGATAAAGCTCGTTGTGAGTTAAAGACTAATAATTAGTCGGTAGAAATACTAGAGATATCAGTAATGTAGAAAAAACCTATAAAAATGTTAAAAAACAAAAGTTTGTAATTTATAAATAAATTGTTATTTTGAAGACATATAATAATTTAATTTTTGAATCAACTCTAATAAAGAAATGTTATAAAAAACGTCATTCCCTGACTTGAACGATCATTCCCACATTATTGATTTTTTTCATTGCCACATCTTTTTGACTGAAACTAAGAGAAGTTGGGAACCACCTAGTCAGTTGAGATAAGGCACTTATGTACTATATACTTTATAGACAAAATTTTGAATTCCATCAACTTATATCACTTTTATCTAGCAAGGTCATTTTTCGCAATTTCTTGGGAATTAGCCATGTTATTGCCATGAAAACTTGAATTGATTCACGTGTAACATAAGAAGAGCTCTCAACCTAAAAGAGCTAAATGTTTGAATACATTTATACTATAATAAAATATTGTACAAGATATGCTATGAAAACAAAAGATATATATCTATATATATATACATATACACGTGTATATATACATTACAGTGCTAAAGAATGGGGATAAACGGCGTGTGCTCAAAAATATGCCACTTAATTATGGAGGGTGAGGGGAGAAAATAAAAGTGAGCTTCACACAACCATNTTTTGCAAGTGGGAATCATGCCGGACGGTGCCGCTGTTCGGCGAGTTTTCTGGGGGATCTCCCGTTTCCTCCACCCTTTCATTCCAGCGCAGTTACATTCTCACCTCGCTTCACCCCCATAGGCTCTCAATACCACGCTGTTACGAGCCGCCCAAATGTCTCCACTCCACTCAGATCCCGGATACAGTTCTGAACTACAACATAAAATAAAACGAGCCTTTTTTAAATCTTAATGTGAATACAGGTTATATAAGATAAAAAAAAATAAAATTCGATACAGAGTTAACGCAAAAGTAACATAATTTCAAAGTGAATCAGCCTTTACAAATTCCCGGTGAGATGAATTCCCATCTTACAGTTAAATNAATTTCAAAGTGAATCAGCCTTTACAAATTCCCGGTGAGATGAATTCCCATCTTACAGTTAAATCAGATGCCTACCTGTCGCTTGGACTGCGTTGAAGTATGTTTGACATATAAGGTTTATTTTTTTGACGGAAAATATTAAATGTGTTCCCAGTGTGTTTATTTACAAAAAAAAATACACTACATGATGATGTAATGGTACTTTCAAGATATCACACATGCTGTAAATATTATTTTGGGACCCTAAAACATCGCTTTTTTTTAGACTGTTCTATCTTAGAAAATACTGCACAGGCACGGATGAGAATAGAACAGGAGACTGTATTGAACTTCTAGCAATAAAGTAATAGTGTCACTGCTGAAAGTCCCGTAGGTACACGCGACATGACGGAAACACTGCACGCCAGTTCAGAGCCTGGCGCGTAACGACGATAAGTCACTTGATGCTCGTGGCAGTGTCGCCCTTATCGCTCCCGCGCTTTTAGGCGGGGAGGGAAGATATTTGGGCTGCTCTTAACATCAAGGTCTTGACAGCCGATGAGGGTGAAGTGAGGAGAGTATGGAGCGGTGCCGATGTGCAAGGGGGGGGGGGGGACGGGAGATGCTTTTACGCCTTAAACCGTCTTGCGGAAAGTTCCTGGTCAGTAATTACGGAAACCACGTCTAGCTTGGCGGACGTTTCGAGTTCACAACCACGCAGGTGAATTAATTTCAACTAATTATCCACAATTGGATTGTGTTAAGGTAGTTTCAAGATGTACAATAACTAGCAGACTGCGCATTTTTACATACTTCTCATTAGCAGAAGGTCGCTAAAACGCCATTTTCTTTTACCTGAAAGTGGGTCGCCGTTAAATGATTGGACATGTATTCACTTCGACGTTAAATTACTTCCCTACAGATTTTGTTGCCCCAGAAAAATTTTCAGTAATTAATTGACGCTGCTGTTCACATAGTACGCGAATGTTAGTATCTTACAGTTATATAAAATAATGTTTTTTGATAGACAGAAACGGATTGGCGTCAGGTAGTTTTCTTATATTTGCGAGAATGGCAATGATAAAATCTGAATATAAAGTGTGGTAGATAGAATAGTTACCATATCGTTATTTAAACGTAAATGAACATTTTTAAAATATCAACGTATTGTTCCGGCTTGATGTATGGGTAATATAAAAAGAGGCTGATGATAACTGGAGTCCTGGAGCCGTGGTGGTGTAGTGGTCAGACTACTCTCCTCCCAGCTAGGCGAACCGGGTTTGATTCCTGGCGGGGTCGCTTCCGGATTTTCGCACGTGGGAATCGTGCCGGACAATGCCACTGGTCGGCGAGTTTTCTCGGGGATCTCCCGTTCCCCCGTCTTTGCATTCCGGCGCTGCTCCATACTTACCTCATTTCACCCTCATCAGCTCTCAAGAACTATATGTTAAGAGACGCGCAAATCTCTCCACTCCACTCGCTCCGGCTGGCCCGAACAACATGCAAGATAAGATAAGATGTGGATGAAGCTTCGGCGGAGTGAGCACGGGGGAGAAAACTGGATTACCCTGAAATAAACCCGCAATAATGCAGTGTCCGCCATCTTCCTAGTTGAGACTCCTGGTCAGGTAAATTCCCAGCATCCAAGGATCAGGGATTGAAACCTGGACCCCGGCGGTGACATGCTAGTGTATAACGACTGACCAAACCACACGTCACTTGCAGGCTGTTCACGATAAAGTGAGCACTTTTGAAACAAACATTCGAAAAAATCACTGCCTATTAAAACGTACACACCTTACAAAAAGTTTGTAATATTGTGAGATAAGGCAGTTTAGATAGAAGGCGTCACATAGTTCTTTTGTGATCAATAGAGAGCGCACTAACGCATTGAACATGCCTGGGACAAGCTGCAAACAGCAGTTTATAATCGTCCACAACCACCAGAAGCACTTCCAGATCTAATAAGAGCTAGCCAGGTGGAATGGGACCTTCGTCCGGTAGATTACAACACATTGATTACAAGNATAAGAGCTAGCCAGGTGGAATGGGACCTTCGTCCGGTAGATTACAACACATTGATTACAAGCACGCCACGGCGTGTTAGGAACCTGTACAGTGCACATGGAGGCCACACACGGTACTAAGCTGCAGTGGGAAGAAACCAACCCTCCCTAGTCAGACACTCCATTAAGTTACTTTTGTTATTATTTCGTGTTTATTTGTCTGTGATATTGGAAAAAATGTATTTTTGTTAGAAACACTTTGAGTTTCACTTTTTGTATCTGCACCGTTGGTAACTTCTAATTACTACGATTTCATTTATGTATATACTCCATACTTTGTTGCATTCTGTATGCATATTCCAAACNATAAGAGCTAGCCAGGTGGAATGGGACCTTCGTCCGGTAGATTACAACACATTGATTACAAGCACGCCACGGCGTATTAAGGACCTGTACAGTGCACATGGAGGCCCTACACGGTACTAAGCTGCAGTGGGAAGAAACCAACCCTCCCTAGTCAGACACTCCATTAAGTTACTTTTGTTATTATTTCGTGTTTATTTGTCTGTGATATTGGAAAAAATGTATTTTTGTTAGAAACACTTTGAGTTTCACTTTTTGTATCTGCACCGTCGGTAACTTCTAATTACTACGATTTCATTTATGTATATACTCCATACTTTGTTGCATTCTGTATGCATATTCCAAACTTTTTGTAAGGTGTTTATATTCTAAATTACACACTAGAGTGCAGCTCCTTGTTAAGTTGGCAGCGAATCATTAAAAATAGTTCTCAACGTTTGACATTATATTGCTAGTGTAATGTTTAAATTTACGGTCAATGAAGTTGGTATTTCATCTTATCTATAGGTACATTAGAGTATGAATTAGTTTTCACATTTGCATTTACATCACATTTACATCCCTTACGATCCCATATTTGTACTCGAGACAAGCATGAATAAAATGGTTAGGCCCATGTCAATGTTAATTTTTATCATGGCGGTATGAGTCAAAGTTAGAAGTAAAAGTAGATCCTAAGCAGGTCTTTCAAAAAAAGCTAAATTAACTGTGAATAGTGTACAGGAATGGTAATGCACGTTTGAAGTCTTTCTGTAGGCGTCTACATGAGACCGTTTGGAGGTTCGGCTGTGGCGAGGAACTATGAATGTTTATTGAAATGCTTGGCTGAGAATCGAACCCACGTAACGGCAAGCGCTGATTTTGTAACCGCTTGTCCTGCTTAAGAAGTGGTGGGGTGATTATGANGTGGTAATGCACGTTTGAAGTCTTTCTGTAGGCGTCTACATGAGACCGTTTGGAGGTTCGGCTGTGGCGAGGAACTATGAATGTTTATTGAAATGCTTGGCTGAGAATCGAACCCACNGAGACCGTTTGGAGGTTCGGCTGTGGCGAGGAACTATGAATGTTTATTGAAATGCTTGGCTGAGAATCGAACCCACGTAACGGCAAGCGCTGATTTTGTAACCGCTTGTCCTGCTTAAGAAGTGGTGGGGTGATTATGATGTTATTCGAGATGTAACTTATCAAGAACTACAAGTGGAGATTTGGACGGCTCGTAACATCAGGGTCTCGAGAGCCGATGAGTGTGAAGTGAGGAATGCAATGGCGGTGAAAACCTGAGATCCCCGAGAAAACCCGCTGACCAGTGGCACTGTTCGGCACGTGACAAAACCCGCTGACCAGTGGCACTGTTCGGCACGTCAGAAAACCCGCTGACCAGTGGCACTGTTCGGCACGTGAGAAAATCCGGGGAGGGACTCCGCCAGGAATCGAACCCGNAGAAAACCCGCTGACCAGTGGCACTGTTCGGCACGTGAGAAAATCCGGGGAGGGACTCCGCCAGGAATCGAACCCGGTTCTCTTTGATGGGAGGCGTATAACCTGACCACTACACCAATGCGGCCTCCAATTAAAGTGGCAACTCAAGGCTTACGTTGAGTTATAATAGTCATAATTATTTCAGAAGTGTTTATATTTTTTTAATATTTTGAATTTTCGTCCAGGAGATTATCATCCTCTGTCCCAGTTGGAACTATACGACCTCCTGCAAGTATTATATCTGTTAACAATTTACAAATCCCGTTATTGAATACAGTTAACTCTATTAACCTCCGTAAGTCATCATTTTCTAAGGTCATCGTTAATTATTAAGTAAAAATTTTACAGAAATAAATCGATGACAAATAATTAAAATCGCAATAGGGTTGTATACCTGTACAATGGATCAAGAGTATCGGATACGCATCTGAACTTTTGTGCTAGGCGGCATTATCGCTGGGTTGCATGCTAGCTCCCGACTCATATACCATTCATACAAAACTGTGACGAAGGGAGGGGGGAGAGTGGAATTATACTTTCAGAATAATAAGTGGAAACAATCTTACAGAAAAATAATGAAGCAAGTGAAATTTTATAATCCTTCAACCACCATTTATATTTTCGTTATATTATACAATCGTTCATTTCCGTAAAAATTCGCTGTGTCTTGCAACCCATTTTTTGAGACATTTACACAAATAAATATTTTGGTGGAACTATATCCCAAATACATTTAAAACCCAAGGCGATTTCGATGAGAGCACACTGCCGCAAGCATTGAACTATATATTATCAACCCACACCAATCCATTTGCCTACAGACATGGAATGAGAGCCAGCGTAAACAGTTGGTCGATCCACGCGACCCAACGATATATTTATTTTTCCCCTGCTGGCATAAATACCGAGGTCGGCGCTTCAATTAACGGCTGCAATTAGTGGGCTGCGGGTTAATCGTAGGCCACCCCAAACATTCGAATTCTGTAAACAAACATAGGTATCCGGTGAGTTTCAATTTCCTAGGCGATGGAGAACACGTTTTTTTTTTTAATTGGTTTCAGTGAGAGTATTACTTCTGGGAATAACAATTTTTTATGTAATAAAAATTTATTTATATATATGCACTTTTATTGCTTAAATTTACTATTTTATTCCTAGTATACATTTAAATGAGCCTTTTAACTTTGAAAGCCAGATATTCGACAGCATACCAATACCACGAATTTTGGAGGAGAAATAAAATTTTTGTGTGTAATGTTTATTCATTTCAAGGTTTGCAACATAAATTTTAAGTATCGAGTTCACCCAGCGGTACCACACTGGACTCGTATTCGGGAAGTACCGGGTTCGATTCCCGAACAGACCATCCTTTGTGATTCTGTTGTGTTATTGTCTTTATACGTGTAATGACTGCGTAAACGGCATGAGTAACACTTACAATCTTCATCTGAACAAAAGAACTGAATCTTTGTGTGTCCCTATTACGTACCGTATATGTAGTTTAACTTCTCTATTATCTTTTTACAAACGCGCACTTATTAAATACTCAACATATACCATTAGTTGAACTAAACAAAAATACTCAGCTGTCGTGTTAATGAGGTAAAAATTTTTTTTTTCAGAAAATATGAAGGCTTAGTTTCAGACAACCATATAACACGGCAAATTTTTTTGTATAATTTACTGAGAATGTTTTTGTTTTTTTACAAAACTTTTGGAAAACACAATAATGTCCTTTTCAGAATGTATTATTTTTGGCGTTACGAGAGCTGCATTTGTAATGCAGCTAGGAAATATGCCTGTAATGACCAGGAATCACTTTAAGTAGCGAAGTAAAAGTTACAAACTATTAAATTAAGTGATCATTGTTTCACATAAAACAGGCGAATTTGTTAATGAATGACGTTCTATTGAATACGAACATCTGTTTGNTACTCAACAGATACCATTAGTTGAACTAAACAAAAATACTCAGCTGTCGTGTTAATGAGGTAAAAATTTTTTTTTTCAGAAAATATGAAGGCTTAGTTTCAGACAACCATATAAAACGGCAAATTTTTTTGTATAATTTACTGAGAATGTTTTTGTTTTTTTACAAAACTTTTGGAAAACACAATAATGTCCTTTTCAGAATGTATTATTTTTGGCGTTACGAGAGCTGCATTTGTAATGCAGCTAGGAAATATGTCTGTAATGACCAGGAATCACTTTAAGTAGCGAAGTAAAAGTTACAAACTATTAAATTAAGTGATCATTTATTCACATAAAACAGGCGAATTTGTTAATGAATGACGTTCTATTGAATACGAACATCTGTTTGGGGGGG
>NQII01000781.1:167474-186822 GCA_002778355.1 Clitarchus hookeri
AGGAAAACCAGGCTCATACGATCATACTGATGTGTTTCTCCTACTCAGACATTTCTGTAACAAACCAAATAGATAATGTGTACATTTTTTATCATCATGATATAATATTCACACATTTTTGAGCTTGTGTCAAAGAATATACAATGAAGAGCCAAAACAATGGTACACCTGCCTAATATCGTGTAGGGCCCCCGCGAGCACGCAGAAGTGCCGCAATACGACGTGGCATGAACTCGGCTAATGTATGAAGGTGTGCAGGAGGCAATTCATACAATGAATCCTGCAAGGCAATCCACAAATCTATAGGAGTGCGAGGCGGTGGAGATCTCTTCTGAACAGCACGTTGCAAGGCATCTCAGATATGCTCAATAATGTTCATGTCTGGTGATTTAGGTGACCAATGGAAGTGTCTAAAGTCAGAAGAGTGTTCCTGGAGCCAATCGGTAGCAACTCTCGCGTGTGGGGTGTCGCATTGTCCTGCTAGAATTGTCCACGTCCGTCGGAATGCACAATGGACATGAATGGGTGCAAGTGATCGGACAGGATGCTTACGTATCTGTCTCCTTCTCAGAGTCGTATCTAGACATATGAGGGGTCCCATTTCACGCCAACTGCACACGCCCCATACCATGACAGAGCCTCCACCAGCTTGAACAGCTTGAGTAGTCCCCTGTTGACATGTAGGGTCCATGGATTAATGGTGATGTCTATCCGCCCGATACAATTGGAAACGAGACTCGTCAGACCAGGCAACGTGTTTCCGGTCATTAACAGTCCAATGGCGGTGTTGGCGGGACTAGGCGATGGGTAAAGCTTTGTGTTGTGCAGTCAACAACGGTACACGAGTGGGCCTTCGGCTCCGAAAGCCCATATCAATGATTGTCCGTTGAATAGTTCGCACGCTGGCACTTGTTGATGCCCCAGCATTGAAATCTGCGCCAATTTGAGAAAGGGTTCGTTTGTCCCGTTCGTTCACGCTCTTTTTCCGGCTTCAGCGATGTCGAAGATTTGATGTTTTACACTCGTGAAATGGTCGTACGCGAAAATCCAAATTTTATCGCTACCTCGGAGATGCTATGTCCCATCTCTCGTNCACTCGTGAAATGGTCGTACGCGAAAATCCAAATTTTATCGCTACCTCGGAGATGCTATGTCCCATCTCTCGTCCACCGACTATAATACCACGTTCAAACTCACTTAAATCTTGATAACCTGCCATTGTAGCAGCAGTAACCGATCTAGCAACTTTGCCAGACGGTTGTTGTCTTATATAGGCGCTGCCGACCGCATCGCGTTACTCTGATTGGTTCTATACCTCTGTTATTTGCATACGCTGCCTATACCAGTTTTTTTTGGCTCTCCAGTGTATATCGGTCACTCCATTTTATCTGGCATTAAATACTATTTGCGATTGCGAATTGAAATTTACCAAATTTTTGGTTTCTAAAGTTATGAATGTTTTTGGAATTGAAAGCCAAAAATGTAAGACGTCAAGGACATCCAAAAACACGGACTTTCAGCGTATTTGTATAATTTCCATAAAGCAATTGCAGATTCGATGGGCATTATACCAAAAATCTACAATGCACTTGTCTATAAAATACCAGCAAGGGGGAAAATTTCGTGCTGCAACTCTATCTGAAATAACCATTATTACTAAAGCGCTTTTTCTTAAAAATAGATTGTCTTCAGTAAAATCAATTTGTGCTGATTAGTAATTAAAATTATTAATATTTTATTTTGAAAAGCTTTGACAATTTTACTGTCAAAAAATTACATTATATATATATATATATTTATTGCTTTGTTTCTTAAAACTCCCTTATCTTGTAAAATAATGTTGAAATTTTGGTCAAAACTCACTCTCTATTTCTTTTAAATGTAATTTTTATTAACATTCCTTATTTAAAAAAAATAAAACCGCTTGGACGCTTCAGACCCAAAAATAATTTTAGGTTTACTTTTGGGCTCTTGACAAGTATTCCTATCCAGAAAATTTACGGCTGAAAAAAAAAATAAACAAAAGCTACCCAAAATAAAAACCTTGATTATGTTCAGGAAGGGACCAACTTAACATTGTAAAATGCATATTTTAAGTTGAATTCTGTTTTTCCTGTTTAAACAAATTAATTTCTTTTTGTGCTTGAATACGCGCCATGTTGGCCTTTGGAGGATACAAATCGTTAAAACTGTTAATTAAATAATAACAATGAAAATTTACACGCATCGTAATTACATCACATTCACTCGTGTGTGTGGTAAACGGATGGAAATTTAAATAATTATTCAGTCACGACAAATATTATCTGTGCGCAAACAATTTGCGTTACAGATCACCCAGTTTTGCTTTATTTTATGAAATTAATTAAACATCTCTTGTATTATATCTGTGCGATTTTAATCATGACTAAACAATCGCGCTGAACATTTTTAAAAAAATCTACCCAGGAAGAGGAAGAGGGACGATAACCGCTTGTAAAGTGCAGCGTACCCAGCTTGTACATTTTACAAAAGACAAGTGCATACATCTAAAAGCCACGTTTTTCAAATTAGAAAACTGGCAGAGAAACTAATGCATTTTGTATTACAGTCACCCCTCACCCCCCGTGACACGGAGATTGCCAATCCTGTACTACACTTTTATCCAGTTATTCGACACACAAACTTAAGACATAAAACACGCCTTTTAGTGCCTCTTAAGACATTTTCCCTTTTCTTGTAAATTTTATTTTGGTGGGATTAAAATCTAAATTACATGCGGAATAATTGGCAGATAAATATATGTAACACATAAACGAAGATGTGCCTAGGTATCAGAAATATATAATGATAATTCTTTACAGATGGTATACAATACATATACACATTTCGGTCAATAAAATCATTTAGGTTGCCCGTTTACTCTCATTACAGTGGCTTTAGCTAAATCTAGGGAAATGTATACCCCCCCTCCCCGCAACATTCTACGAAGTCGTTACGCCACTGGTATTCGACAATATTTGAGGTATGGCGTCGATATCTTGATAGAGTGGATATTGGAGAAGTTTGAACGGCTCCTAAGATCGGAGGCTTGAGAGCTGACGAGGGTGAAGCGAGGTGAATATGGACCAGTGCCGGAATGCTAGTGAAGGGGAAACGGCAGTTCCCCGAGAAAACCCGCTGGCAAGTGGCATCGTCCGGTACGATTCCCAGTGCGAAAATTGGAGTGCGACTCCGCCGGGAATCGAACCCGGTTCGCCTTGATGGAAGGCGAGTAGACTTACGAAGTGGGAGGTAGGGTAATAATATTAAAGTGAACGTAAGTGTGGTTACAGAAAGTATGAGACTTGCCCCCTTTCTGGAAACAAGAAGGCATCGCCTATGAAAGACAACCTCTTACACTCTAAATCCAAATCAGTGATATCAATCAGTTAAATAACGTTCACTGGAAGTCAGTTGATAAGCTACTGCTGACAGGCGAATCAAGCAAATTAACTGGGACATTTTTGGCATTCAGTGGGAAATCACTTATAAATCGGTGAAATTCAATCACTACATTAATAAGTTATCTGGCACTGATTATCAGTTGCTCAATTCTCACAGTTTTCACTGATTTGGCTGTATTCTCACTGATTCAAGTTGAGAGTGTACCTGCGGCGTTTAGCGTGGTTTCGAAAGAGCGGCCTATGTTGTCTACTGTAGGAATATCCGCTGGTGCAATGCACGCCAAGGTGTCGCGATTTTGTGGCGAAGAAGAAGTTCCTGCGATTGTTCACCCTCAGTCCCCACCACGACTCCAACATCTCATCTCATAATTGCAGAGAATTTCTGTTCTGGCACTTGGCGCTGCGCGGGCCATCTCCACAAAGTCTCACCTCAAGAACTTCAGTCTAGTATTGTTANTTCTGTTCTGGCACTTGGCGCTGCGCGGGCCATCTCCACAAAGTCTCACCTCAAGAACTTCAGTCTAGTATTGTTATAGTCTATTCGCGGCTACTTCACACTTTTAGTATCAAACCATGTGTGACGGGTTTGGTTGTTTTCTAAATATGTTATATATTATAAGCTATTGGATATCCACCTCTACACGCTCCCATGCGATGATCTTCCCAGCTTCAGTTTGCATCTCGTTCCCTCGACTCTTGATGAGTCCCACAAAATTACTACGTGCGAGGTGAGGTCCGGAGAAGGAACATGCCTTGCCACGGGCATACTACAGCCACGCATTCGCACGCCGAATTTGCTGTTCCAATGATGAAGTTGGAAACTGCTCCTCTCTNTTCTGTTCTGGCACTTGGCGCTGCGCGGGCCATCTCCACAAAGTCTCACCTCAAGAACTTCAGTCTAGTATTGTTGTAGTCTATTCGCGGCTACTTCACACTTTTAGGATCAAACCATGTGTGACGTGTTTGGTTGTCTCCTAGATATGTTATATATTATAAGCTATTGGATATCCACCTCTACACGCTCCCATGCGATGATCTTCCCAGCTTCAGTTTGCATCTCGTTCCCTCGACTCTTGATGAGTCCCACAAAATTACTACGTGTGAGGTGAGGTCCGGAGAAGGAACATGCCTTGTCNCGTTCCCTCGACTCTTGATGAGTCCCACAAAATTACTACGTGTGAGGTGAGGTCCGGAGAAGGAACATGCCTTGTCACGGGCATACTACAGCCACGCATTCGCACGCCGAATTTGCTGTTCCAATGATGAAGTTGGAAACTGCTCCTCTCTGTTAAAGCGCGAGTATAGGCTGTTCGCGGTAAACTGAGCACTTTTGAAAACCCTCAACTCGTCCGCAATATGTAGAATTAACATTGCCATGAGCCGGCGTACTTTATTCATGTGTCGGTCAAGTGCAACTGTGGAATTATTATAAAAGTAAATAGGTATTTTAAAATGTCATCATTCCTACACTTATGTCCATTAAATAAAACCAGAAAGCAAATGAAATCATTTCAGTTTTCACAAATATTTGCCTATCGGTTTTACTTCAACTTTATGAAGTGGGATTACTTTCCCTCCGTCATTCCCGAACTTCCTGGGCGCAAGCCAATCAGTGCGCCCATTCAGATAAATGCAGGTAAGAGCAGTGACAATTTTAAAATGTTGATTCCTGAAGTGCTCAGATAACCACGAACAGCTTAAATTTGGTTTTCTACTGCATTGTACATAACTTATCATCACACAGAGTTTGTACATGGAGTTCAGGGTAACGATCTATATTGCAGAAGTACATACTGCAATATTTAATAAGTTCGTTGACTGACTGGTGTCCCGAGTGTAGTCAGCCACGTATTCTCTGTATCATGTAACTTGGCAAGATTTTGACAGTTCGAAGAAAGTAGCGCCAAATGTTTACTTCTCGCTTATGTATCCTTTCGCCATCAGCTGATGTGTCAAGTGGAGGCTGTATATTTTATCAACACGCTGTCAACTTTTCCACTTGCCATTGTACTGTAATGATATACAAATTTTAAGGTATTTTAGACTGACATCTGTCTAAAAAAATTCGTAGGTTAAAAAGTAAAAATTATATGCAAAAAATTTAATATTTGCTACCTCTTTTTTAATTTGTCCGAGACAGCGAATTTGGGTAAACATTTGCGAGTTAGTAGTTGTAGTTCTTATCACACTTTGGACGTCATCGCTAATATAACTGGAACTAAAAGTAATCCGGGAAACTTGATTGACAACGCACTTTTAGTCGCCAACATCTCAACGACTATTGCAAAGCAGTAATTCTGCTGTTACTGATACTAAACAGTTCGAGTTGGAAATATGTGGCGTGGAATAAAGTAAGTATTGCTTAAAAACTATTCACGCACGTACCACTTTCTTCGTTTTATTAATACAATATAGTAACAACACGGAAACAATGAAATGGGTTTGCGGGAGAACAACATGGCGTCTAATGGACGTAGACAAACGATTACCGGCCCAATATAAATTACTAGTAATCAAATTCGCTGTACATAAAATATATGTCACTTTATAAATTATACAGAGCTCACGGAAAAATAAAGCTATTGGTATATGTTCGTAAATGTGTTATTTTACACACGAAAGCAATTTTTTTGTTGTTGGTAATGCTTCGGGTGAGAGCGGAGAGATGGCACGCATAGCATGGCAGGGCGAGTTGTGAGACGAGAGCTTTACTCAACAGATAGCAGCACATTGGCCTGCCTCTTGATCCCGTANTTCTTCGTTTTATTAATACAATATAGTAACAACACGGAAACAATGAAATGGGTTTGCGGGAGAACAACATGGCGTGTAATGGACGTAGACAAACGATTACCGGCCCAATATAAATTACTAGTAATCAAATTCGCTGTACATGAAATATATGTCACTTTATAAATTATACAGAGCTCACGGAAAAATAAAGCTATTGGTATATGTTCGTAAATGTGTTATTTTACACACGAAAGCAATTTTTTTGTTGTTGGTAATGCTTCGGGTGAGAGCGGAGAGATGGCACGCATGGNTAATGCTTCGGGTGAGAGCGGAGAGATGGCACGCATGGCATGGCAGGGCGAGTTGTGAGACGAGAGCTTTACTCAACAGATAGCAGCACATTGGCCTGCCTCTTGATCCCGTATTTTTAAAAGTTGACTTTTCTTCTATTACTGGCTCGAAACGACACGAATTTGAAATATATTTCGTCAAATTATTAGAAAAAATAATTTAACAATACCATGCAATATTTCTGTATGATTTTGGAATTAATATCAATCAAGTATAGAAAGCATGGATGGAGAGTGAGTATCCGACTTTAAAAGAACTCACAAGGTTTTGAAGTTGCGTTTCATTTCGATACGGATCGTTTTATTGCACCTATACATTACTACTTTATCACGAAGTTTAGTTTTTAACACTAACAACACGTAAAATAAAATGTATTAATTAAACTAGGAACTTTTTCTCATTGCGTATTTTCTGCTTGTCTGATGTGCGTCTGCAGTGCACTCAGAATAACCAACATAATATTAACATTAGTTCGTTCGTGCATCAGCTGATACAGGATTTTGTAAATGGCACTTTGTTTGTTTCGTATACTTCAAGTTACCACTCACTGACTGTCAAAATCTTGCCGAGACTGACAATACCATACAGTCCTGTACATAATTGTCAACAGTACTACGTGGAGTGGCGAAGCGGAGAGGTTTGGGGTGCTCTTAACATCGAGTTACTGAGAGCCGATTAGGGTGGGGCGTGGTGAGTATGGGGCATAGCCGGAATCCAAGGGTGGAGGAAACGGGATACTTCTGAGAAAACCCTCCGACCAGCACAATTCCTAAGTGCGAAAATCCGGTGGCGAGAGGCGAGAGTTCTAGGCATTCCACCACCGCGGCCCCAACTGTACTACGTAATTGATTATTTAACTCCGGTGGTGGTTTCGGATACTATGAGGATAGCTATCCGGAACACGAAGGTTTCAGCGATGACGGGCCTACTTGGTGGGCGGGGGGAGGAGCCACGACCACTTGAAAGTGAAACACACCCCCGGAGAGAGAGCAAGGCAATAAAGGTCGCATGCGAATGTGTAATCTGAGGCGGTTAGCTCCTCTCGGAGGCACGCAAGGAATGTTTCGTGCGTGGAGCATAAGTGTGGAAAAGTGTTAGAGAGGGGAGAGGGAATGCGAGCACGCATACCTGCTCGCACCACCGACCATTCCAAAATCCTTCCCCCCATCCTTCACCCTTTATCTAATCCCCTCTTCACACTGAAGGACTGCTTCGCGGAAACCGTGTAGCTACCTTTCTGGAAGTTCCCGCACCACGTGCTGCTAAACACGAAGTATAGTCATTTGAGATATATGCACTGTATCTTTGCCCTTTTTGAAATAAACTTTCGAAAAATCACCCGACCCTTCTATGAATTGTTTGTTTGTTTCCTAAATATGCTCTGTATCTTAAGTGTTTTATACTTGAGTGAACTTGAAAGTATACTACTTTGTATTTAATTAAACTTTTAATTACATTTTGCTTATAGCTTTAAATATTTCATTTATAGTTAGTATGAATAAAAACAGAGAGGCAAAGTTATGTTGGTAATAGCTAGTTAGAATTGGTTCTAGTTCAAAATATTATTAACTTGAGTGCTCACAAATGCGGTGTGTTGTACTTTTGGTATAGTTTTCCTGACTTAGTTAAGATTTATTACCATGAGGCAGAGGGACAGCCTAAAAGTAGAACTATAGCGGAGCTTGAGATAAAATGGAAGTAACTTTCAATGGGCTATAACATTATACNACTTTTAATTACATTTTGCTTATAGCTTTAAATATTTCATTTATAGTTAGTATGAATAAAAACAGAGAGGCAAAGGTATGTTGGTAATAGCTAGTTAGAATTGGTTCTAGTTCAAAATATTATTAACTTGAGTGCTCACAAATGCGGTGTGTTGTACTTTTGGTATAGTTTTCCTGACTTAGTTAAGATTTATTACCATGAGGCAGAAGGACAGCCTAAAAGTAGAACTATAGCGGAGCTTGAGATAAAATGGAAGTAACTTTCAATGGGCTATAACATTATACNGGACAGCCTAAAAGTAGAACTATAGCGGAGCTTGAGATAAAATGGAAGTAACTTTCAATGGGCTATAACATTATACCACAAAAGGTATTTTGGGTATCTTTGTATCACACAATTTAATTTGAAATAAATTATTTTCAACGTTGCTCCTCCCACGTACATACATACAAACTTTGATATGTATACTTATTGGTTATCAGTTTTAATTATAAGGATTAAAGTAATGTGCAGGGATTCGTCCAGCATTCATTGAAATTGAAATATGTGGTTCAATGCTGCCCTGACTGATAGAAAGTTACCCCAAATGACTGTAATATAATATGAACCAAATCATACCCAACTCTTCAGTGTGTAACTTTCATCTGAAGAACATAAAAGTTAATTGCAAGTTAAGAATGAAATTGTTACAATATTTCAAAATCAGTAGGCATAGCCACGTTCTGTAAGGATGGAGGATTTAATTAAAAATAGTAAACTATAATTTCCTACTTTAATTACAATAACTACAAATAAAATTCTTTCTACTCAATATATCGCATTCAGTTGATATCTCTTGCTATTAACAATCAATAAATTCAATCAGTACAATTTACAGATACTTAAAATAAATAAATGTAATTGAATAACTAAAATAATTCGCAATAAACAGTGTATCAAATCATATTCAATTACTTTATAAATCATGTGTCCAAATTTGATAGTTCCAATATTTACAATACAGTCCGTATTACGCGTTCATACAGTTCCACCTCCGTTTAGTCCAGGTCCCACCAGTCCGCAATTTTATAGAGTTCTCCGATCATCCTCGTGCACAATAGCCTTCACTCGTCGGTTTTCAGGCCCTCTCGTCCTTTCACACAACAAACATCTCGTCCGTCATTGTCTCGCAATCTCCTGACGTAGTCCGTCCTCTTCACCGATGTCCCTTGCTGCGCCAGACGTCGCTCGATTACCTCTCCCAGCCAGTCGGCTTTTTCATCGACGCCATCGCCGACGCAGAGGTACGACAAGCGGTACGACAAGCGCTACATGCAGGGCGCCCTGGCCCGAGCACTAAGGTGTAGTCAGTAAGACAGGAGCCCGCACCCCGACGTCCAGTACGCGCAGTGGCGCTGAACGAAGAAAACGTAGAAAGTATAACGAAGACAGTAAGGAGTTGCAATTGGCTTTGAGGGACATCGCTTCCAGAATTCATGTTACAGAACTTCGCCGCCCCTGATCCTAACGGAGGGAGTGTTGGTCATGTGGTCAGCTGGGACATCTGAGATATTATTGCCCACAACACAAGCAGCAGCCAGTAAAGAGAGAGAGCACGGTGAAGAACAAATGGCCTCGATGAGCGCATGCAAGCACTTGTATCTAGGAATTTGTGAGCTTCGTGCATATGCCCAACAACTGAGACACCGCATCGACGAGCTGATGCTGTAAGCTGCACACCTCACAAAGCAGCAGTTGGAAAAATGCACAACACCTGCGAGTGCTGTCCAGTAGTCCTGTACACACTGTGCCATATAACCGTGAAAGGTGTCCATGGCATGGGGGGAGTGATATGATGGCTCCTCTCAGTAGTGGCTCTGAGGATAGCGGTNAAATAACCAGTTGCGTGAACTCGAGAAAGGGAGTGAGGCAGTCGATAGGAGCTACCAGTGCTTCAGGGTCCGTGGGACGAGGATCAAGCCACAACCTGCAGCATCGACCGCAAGTGCCAGCACTTTTCAGATTGGTAGACATAGTCTAAAGGAATATGCAAGGGGAAATTCTGTAGTTGCTTAATCTTTTCAGACCAGTAATGAAAGGATTAGTCATCATGTAAGGCACAAACAACCATATCATGACAGGTTGAAGACCTGGTATGAGAGGAGAATGTCGGGCGAGGTATTTCAAGAATGACAACTGGTTTGGCTGTAAAAACCACAGAAACGAAAAGGGTACTCAAATCTTCAGAAATGTTGGGAAGGCCCCAACAGGATAACAGGATTCTGAATAAGATCAATTATGTGGTATTTTTTATTTGTCGTCTAGGCTCTCGAGCAAAGCCAAAGGTTGTCCACATCGACCGACTGGCACTCTACGATGGTCCGGATGTTACAGTGTCTGTTGGGGACGAACAGACTTGAGGAGGATGCAGTGTTACGCGATCACTGCTTCGCATTCCGCGCGAGCGAGTGGAAGTGAAGGACAGCAGTTATATGATAGCGGTGGCAGAAAGTCAAGGAATTGTTTTGAATGAACAAGCGAGCGATAGGCCAGTGGCCGCGTATCTGTTACAGGAAGCGAGCCGACAGGGTAATTCTTTTGCGGCGCGCGCTACTGACCCTGGTTGTATTGATTTCTGCGTTTATCTGAAGAATGCTCTGGATTACTGACCTCGTTCTCTCAGTTTGACTCCAGGTGCGTTGAACCTTCCAGATGGCTAGGGCGAACGATATAAAAGCGTGACAGGCCTCCAAGCAGAGTCGCTGATGATAGAATGAGTGGCTGAGTTACGAGCGATAGACGACGAGCAGCGAGAGAAGTGACCAGCGGAAGGTAAATCTGTGACTGCGAGTATCAAGCAGTGAAGAGTGCGGTTGGAAGGGTGGACTATTGGACGCGTGAGTGAAAGACAAATGGNGTGACTGCGAGTATCAAGCAGTGAAGAGTGCGGTTGGAAGGGTGGACTATTGGACGCGTGAGTGAAAGACAAATGGTGGTAACAGATAGACTGAACACGTGTTGGTGATGAGTATGAGTTAATTGGCTGTAACCAAACAGAGAAATTAAGAAGGACGTTAATTAGAGTTAAAATATAAATAAATATTGCACTCATTATTAAATAAAAACAGTAATAGTGGAGACAGTTGATTTAATACTGTATATAATAGTTGTGTTAATAAATAAGAAATCAAATTTAGTTACTTTATTTTTATTAAGACCTCTATCCCTCACCAACTTAGATACGCCCCTCNAATAAATAAGAAATCAAATTTAGTTACTTTATTTTTATTAAGACCTCTATCCCTCACCAACTTAGATACGCCCCTCAGGCGTCCATGTTACAATATGAAAAGTTATTACCGCCAACATTACGATTTTGACAGGGTCGCCTTTCCAATATTTTAAATACGCGAAAATTAAAATTCTTGCAGTGTCATAAGCAAATATAATATTTATAAATGCAGTATTCAACTGCGCAATAATAAACAAGATGAACTGGCAATAAACTGCTTGCAACATTTATCGGGAGAATATTTGCCCTCTTCGCAGACGAATGGCGGAGGAATAGTTTTATTTAGTCTATACCGCAAGTCTACGTGATGTCCGTTGGCAGATATGACATCAGCGCGAAGAAACAAATTGCCCGGCTCTTCACTAGCATAGAAGGAAAGGGGTAGAGTGCTCGTTCTAGCTCCGAAGAAGCGCTTTCCATGTTCCAACATTGGACTGCTTTTCTGCTAATAGTACAATAAAAAACACAGCGTATAAAGAATTTGAGATTAAAACACTGGTGATGTAAACAACTACTTGGAAATTTTTATGCTTGCTTTAACCAATTATTAATGTAAGTAGATTAAATTAAAATTTATAAGAGTATTTTACTCATTAAAAGGGCTTTTCTTTTGAAAATAAATATATTGACGAACACGTTGACCATCTGACTTCGACAATTTTATTCGTTTGGAGTCGGTCAATGTTGGGGACATGAGCAGAAGACGTTTTATGGTCTACCTCATCTTTAGTTTATGACAGTGACAGTGGGCGGTTCAAAGATATCACTCACTCTTACATTCCTGCAATGANTCTACCTCATCTTTAGTTTATGACAGTGACAGTGGGCGGTTCAAAGATATCACTCACTCTTACATTCCTGCAATGCAAGTTTCAACTACGGAAATTCTCTTACCTTTGTGTGAGTAAAATGGGGTGAATGGATATTATTCACACCGCAGTAATAATTTATTGGTATTGATTAAAGGTTTTTATCAATGTAGTATCGCTTGTGAAAACTGCCCCCCCCCACAATTATTGAAATATAATTTTTATATTGAATTTAACTAATTAAATAACGTAAACAACGAGCTATTANCCCCCCCCCACAATTATTGAAATATAATTTTTATATTGAATTTAACTAATTAAATAACGTAAACAACGAGCTATTATTCCCAATCCATTACAGTTATTGGTCGATCAGTATCCTAATTTTTAGTGAAATATATTTTGGAAACTATAGCGAATAGATAAGGATGAGTGTAAGAAAGGAGCTGCCGTGTTCAGACGAATGGAATTTCTATTCAAACCCATACTCCATAATAATAGTTAATTGCATGTTATGCATTTAAATGACTAAGATACATAAGTATTTGGGTAACAGGCATTTTAATCCGTTGCAAGAAATTTACCCAAAACTCGTAAATTTTAACTCTACCATTAATATTTATCGGTTTTATTGCTCACATGGTTCAGAGATCACAGTAAACCGGAAGTGTCGTCGCCTTTTGGACTCTTCCGCACACCAACTTGAGACTCGAACTTGCGAGTTTTCTCTTGCCAATCGATTCCGCGTCTTTCTGCCCCTTCCCATGCTCCATGAGCCGCAGACGGGAACTATGATCCGGACTTGACGAGACAAAGTTCGGAGACAGAGTTCAGTTCCTGGGGCGTTGGCAAGGTCTCCGCNCTCCCGAAGTCCTGGCTGCGACCGCACGAAGCCTTCCTCGGAGAGCGAGAGAGAGAGAGAGAGAGAGAGAGAGAGAGTGAAGGAGGGGACTGTTGTAGACTGTAGCAGTCTTTTGCGCCCGCCCTCAAACTTGTTTGTCGGCGACCTCCCTCAGGGACGCCTCCCACCCTCTCTTACTCCCTTTCAACCTCAGTGTTTGGCGACGTCACACACCACACGTCTTTCACTCTGAGGTCGCCTTTCTACACTGCGTCCTGGCGTAGACACATTCGCTGCTNGACGTCACACACCACACGTCTTTCACTCTGAGGTCGCCTTTCTACACTGCGTCCTGGCGTAGACACATTCGCTGCTAGCTGGTGACGCTTATAACAGTCAGACAGCATGCAGACGTTATCACCTGAACCCAGTGCGGCTAACACTTGTAACTGTTTATTTCCATCTAGCTCCCTGTAGTGTTCAGAAATTATATCGGAGTTGAGTTGTAAGTAATTATCNCTTGTAACTGTTTATTTCCATCTAGCTCCCTGTAGTGTTCAGAAATTATATCGGAGTTGAGTTGTAAGTAATTATCCTTAAATTCAGGATTTTACATAAATATTATTACTATAGTATATTTGTCACATAACTGGTGTGTCATAAATCAAAATTCCCCTCTTTTTTTTTTTTATCAACCTTGGGCTTATAAACAAGGTCAAAATTATATTTCGTAGTTATGAATTTAACCTGAAACGTGGGAAATGGACAACAAAAGATAATGTGCTGTATAATAAAGTGGCCCACACCATATGAATTAAGTGTTAAATAAACTTTTTTTCCCAATGCCCCTATAGGCTGTTTATGGTAAAGTAAACACTTTTTGAAATCAACATCTGAAAAAAAAAATATTGACAGTTAACTGCGTGTATAATACCGTACACAAGGACATCAGGCTCCCAGTTAAATTTAATTTAATTTGCAGCAAATTGATTAAAATATTTTTAAGTCTTGACATTTTATTACTAATGTATTATTTTAATTTATGGCAAATCAAGTTGGTGAATTATTATTTCTTTATACACATTTCAGAAGGATTTGTCAATTTACAAACACATTTTGGTTCCTAGAAATTTCATATTTTCGATTGACCGGCGCATGGATATAGACATTAGGGTCATGGAAATGTAAATTTTACAAATGATGAAATGATATAAAACTAGGTGGAAATAAAATCTAAAGAAGAGCTTTCAGAAGAGAGCCCTGAATAGCCTATACCCACTTTTATCTAAAACGTACTTATTCCCTACAGCGAACATGGTTTTAATGATTTCCCCCTCCCATCTTACCAGTATATTAAAGTAGGAAAAATCCCAAGGAAAATAATATATTAGAGAAAAATACAAAGTACATTTTCAAGTCCATGACTCATCACTCATCTAAGATGTGGGATACAATATTATATTTATGTTGTATGACATACGTGACTTTATCAGTTTCAATTCTAGAAACTTCTGTGTGTTCTAAGTGTAGCTAACAGTTCCAGACGCTTGATGCTACACGAACAAAGTCTAAGGTAACTGCAACAAAAAATTTACTATTCAGGCATTTATTTAATAGTTTATGTGGTAGTAACATCAATAATGTTGCGACAAAGTTACTAAATGTTAACCATTTACAAAGTCTTATATTATTATAATGAAATCATACTGTTGTAGTGTTAATGTTAACAAATCCTCTAGGTAATGTTGCCGCAACAAAGAGCTGCTTTACGCTAAAATTAACAGGAAGAACAAAATATTTTGTGTTACAGCGACATTAAAGAAATGTCCAACCAACGCAAGGTTACACTGACTTGGCGTTGTAAAATGGCGGATAGTACTGAACAGCGATAACCTCGTGAAATGAAATCATAATATGAAAACCAAATGTAGCCTAGACCAGCCCTCAAGTCTTGCACAGCAGTTCACGTGTGCCAAATATGCATATATTCCTAGAGCATTAAGTATTTCCACATAGCGAAAGAGAACTGCAGTATGTTGTTATGTTGTTTTCAATACCCACAATACGAAACGAAGACTGTAATATTAAGTAGAGCAGTTGGTACGGCACCGGGTTCCATGAGGTTGACACCGGCCAAAGCTGAGGTTTGGACGTAGGTGTTGTAATCTGTTCTGTGGCGTGAGGCGCCAACACTNCTTGTAACTGTTTATTTCCATCTAGCTCCCTGTAGTGTTCAGAAATTATATCGGAGTTGAGTTGTAAGTAATTATACTTAAATTCAGGATTTTACATAAATATTATTACTATAGTGTATTTGTCACATAACTGGTGTGTCATAAATCAAAATTCCCCTCTTTTTTTTTTTTTAGCAACCTTGGGCTTATAAACAAGGTCAAAATTATATTTCGTAGTTATGAATTTAACCTGAAACGTGGGAAATGGACAACAAAAGATAATGTGCTGTATAATAAAGTGGCCCACACCATATGAATTAAGTGTTAAATAAACTTTTTTTCCCAATGCCCCTATAGGCTGTTTATGGTAAAGTAAACACTTTTTGAAATCAACATCTGAAAAAAAAAATATTGACAGTTAACTGCGTGTATAATACCGTACACAAGGACATCAGGCTCCCAGTTAAATTTAATTTAATTTGCAGCAAATTGATTAAAATATTTTTAAGTCTTGACATTTTATTACTAATGTATTATTTTAATTTATGGCAAATCAAGTTGGTGAATTATTATTTCTTTATACACATTTCAGAAGGATTTGTCAATTTACAAACACATTTTGGTTCCTAGAAATTTCATATTTTCGATTGACCGGCGCATGGATATAGACATTAGGGTCATGGAAATGTAAATTTTACAAATGATGAAATGATATAAAACTAGGTGGAAATAAAATCTAAAGAAGAGCTTTCAGAAGAGAGCCCTGAATAGCCTATACCCACTTTTATCTAAAACGTACTTATTCCCTACAGCGAACATGGTTTTAATGATTTCCCCCTCCCATATTACCAGTATATTAAAGTAGGAAAAATCCCAAGGAAAATAATATCTTAGAGGAAAATACAAAGTACATTTTCAAGTCCATGACTCATCACTCACCTAAGATGTGGGATACAATATTATATTTCTGTTGTATGACATACGCGACTTTATCAGTTTCAATTCTAGAAACTTCTGTGTGTTCTAAGTGTAGCTAACAGTTCCAGACGCTTGATGCTACACGAACAAAGTCTAAGGTAACTGCAACAAAAAATTTACTATTCAGGCATTTATTTAATAGTTTATGTGGTAGTAACATCAATAATGTTGCGACAAAGTTACTAAATGTTAACCATTTACAAAGTCTTATATTATTATAATGAAATCATACTGTTGTAGTGTTAATGTTAACAAATCCTCTAGGTAATGTTGCCGCAACAAAGAGCTGCTTTACGCTAAAATTAACAGGAAGAACAAAATATTTTGTGTTACAGCGACATTAAAGAAATGTCCAACCAACGCAAGGTTACACTGACTTGGCGTTGTAAAATGGCGGATAGTACTGAACAGCGATAACCTCGTGAAATGAAATCATAATATGAAAACCAAATGTAGCCTAGACCAGCCCTCAAGTCTTGCACAGCAGTTCACGTGTGCCAAATATGCATATATTCCTAGAGCATTAAGTATTTCCACATAGCGAAAGAGTACTGCAGTATGTTGTTGTTTTGTTTTCAATACCCACAATACGAAACGAAGACTGTAATATTAAGTAGAGCAGTTGGTACGGCACCGGGTTCCGTGANCTTGAGTACGGACGGATAACATATAGGGACGCCGCAGGCGTCAAGGTGGAGTGCGTCAAGCACGCAGGGCATGGGCTCGATTCTCCTGCCTGCAGTTATTATTTTTATTCCTTATTAATATTTATTTTTGTGACAAAATAATTGTATTTAATGTATTTTACACTGCAATGTTTATTTAAAGCAAAAAAAAAAAAAAGATACAAGAAAATTTTTAACACAAATGTTAACATCACTGCAACACAACATTTGTTTTGCCGGAACATGAACACCACGATAATGTTGCCCGTACAGTAAGGAGTTAATGTTTTCACAAAAGTACTTAATGTTATAGTAATATTAAAAGCTTAATATTATGTTACATTAACAGCAACATTAGTTACTGACCGCTCACAGATAACAAAAAATCAATGGTTTAGTAACATTAATACTGTTGCCACAACATTAGACCATTTTCTGTGTACTTTATGCCGTTTGAAGGAACAGATCTAAGAGGCGCGGTTGCCTTAACTGCCGCAGAAACGACCATTTTGTTGTTTCGTTGGCGATGTAATCTTCGCGTAGACTCGGCATTGCTCGTTCCTGAAACTTGAAGGTATAGGAAATATAGAGGCGATCCGTATTTTGTATTTACGGAGCTCAGCTCCCTTTTCCGTCATTACGGACCACTTTCACGTATGTTAACTGCAGATTTCCGTAAAAAAAAGTCAGTGAATAAACNTCCCTTTTTCGTCATTACGGACCACTTTCACGTATGTTAACTGCAGATTTCCGTAAAAAAAAGTCAGTGAATAAATATAAATGTGAACAATGCCAGTAAAGCCGGTAGTTGAAATTTAATCGTCTCTATCAATCGGCTAGCACGACTATCGCNATAAATGTGAACAATGCCAGTAAAGCCGGTAGTTGAAATTTAATCGTCTCTATCAATCGGCTAGCACGACTATCGCCGGCAATGGAAGAAATTGCGCCCTTGGAGAGTGTTTTCGTGGTAACTTACAAATAGACAACTTAAAAACACACAACCTAGAAACGTACAAGAGAGAATTTTCTAAATTATTCCCGTTCTAATGTACGTGATTCGAACTTGTGCATTTCTAACTTATAATAGTTATAAGTTGTGTTTTTCTACTGTACGACTGTTCTAATTTGTGACATTCAATGTTAAGGTTTTTCCAAGTTGCATGTTTTGCCTGTACGATTTTAAAATTTGTGTATTTCTCCTTACGATTGTTCTAAGTTGTGTGTTTCGTTCATACGATTGTTATAAGTTGTTNATTTTAAAATTTGTGTATTTCTCCTTACGATTGTTCTAAGTTGTGTGTTTCGTTCATACGATTGTTATAAGTTGTTTTTCTGAATTATAATAGTTCTAAGTTATGACTTTTAAAGTTACAACTGTTCAAAGATATGATTTTCTGAGTTAAAATTGTTTTAAGTGACTATTTTTAAGTTAGGGTAGTTCTAAGTTCCGGTAGATCTAAGGTACGGAATATCTAAGTTACGGAATACCTAAGTTACGGGAGATTTAAGATATGGTAGGTTTAACTAAGGCAATTATAAGCTANAATATCTAAGTTACGGAATACCTAAGTTACGGGAGATTTAAGATATGGTAGGTTTAACTAAGGCAATTATAAGCTACGATAGTTCTAATTCATAATAGTTCTAAGGTATGATAATTCTAAGTTATGATAGTTTGATGTTATGAAAGTTTTATGTTATGATAGTTTTATGTTATGATAGTTTNGTATGATAATTCTAAGTTATGATAGTTTGATGTTATGAAAGTTTTATGTTATGATAGTTTTATGTTATGATAGTTTTATGTTATGATAGTTCTGAGTTATGATAATTCAAAGGTATGATAGTTGTAAGTTTNAGTTTTATGTTATGATAGTTTTATGTTATGATAGTTCTGAGTTATGATAATTCAAAGGTATGATAGTTGTAAGTTTTGCTACTTCTAAGTTATGATAGTACTAAATCATTGCAACTATTGTCAATAATCCTAAGTCGTGACTGTTCCAAGTTGTGATTGTCTGAATCATGTGTGGTTCAGAGACACGTGTGAAGAAGCTACCCTCTCGGGGTAACTTGTCGTGGCAGGAGAGCCAGCACTTTGCCGGGTGAAAAAGAGGCGACAGACAAGTCGTGTTCGGGGGCGAGAAGGGCGGGAGATATTTTTATATTCACAACTTAAAGGGAACTCGCACCCACGACTCGGGTGTGAGGAGGGGGGTTGGGGTGGAGGGCTTCGTTCGTGTCACCCCCTCTTATTTTTCAGTTCCTCCCTCACCCTTCGCACCCATCAAGAGGCACAGTGGCGTTCTTCAGCGAGCGTCGGGTGATGAATGAAGAACCTCCCTCCCACCAACCCCCACACCACCTCCT
>NQII01000781.1:187791-425701 GCA_002778355.1 Clitarchus hookeri
CTGGCTTAGGAGAGCGATGCTTTAGCATTCTAAATGAGGCCGGTTTAAACAGCGCGTCGTGGAGTAGCGAAATGACAATCGGGAAGGTACGAGGCATTCGCTTAGCGTCGTCTCACCACTTTTTCCTCGGCCTCCTTTTGTAACATTTCGTTCCTCGCGGTTTGTTGTCTCTAAGTGTCGGCACTTTTTACCTTTTTTTTCTCCCCCGCAACAGGATGAAGTACACGGCTTTGCTCCAAGGTGGGGAAACAAAATATGAAGGCAAGACTTTATTCGGCCCGACAGTAGCTGTTTGTTCATTGCGCTAGGTAAAGAATCATATCGTGCTTTATTATTATTTTTTCTTTTTGCATTTCTAACGAGGTTTCCACCACTATAGGAACAAGCGGTTTGCATAAGGAATTGCCTTGCAAGGCGTAAACTGGAAAACGAGGCAAGGTGTTAGTAGAAATGCATTGCAAACAAATGCTGACGCGTATAAAACCGAGAATTATTATTTCGTGTATGAATACGGCCTTCTCCCAGAAATTTACCACTGTTAACTGAAGGGAAAACCTTTGGATTCAAGTTATTGTAACATATACATTTTCATTTCTTCTTGGTGACGTACCATTATGTTGAGTGCCCTACAAAATTACAACACACATACGTTGTGAGTTTAAAAAGTCTGCGAGGGCTGATCCAGAAGTCATGGCAACTATTGTTTATCTGCCGAAAATGATCCAACAGAGGAACTGTACTATGCACAGATGAAATGTGTACAAGTAAGTTTTAAAGGTGACACCACGTGGGGTAAGGATGCAGGAATGTCCGGCAAGGAACAAAGACAAACATGGCCGCTTGAAATCACCGTTGAACTGATATATTCTCGTACAGACTGTATACACTCATTTGAACGGGTAAGTACCACACGTGTACGNGATATATTCTCGTACAGACTGTATACACTCATTTGAACGGGTAAGTACCACACGTGTACGGGCTGTTTAACATCCTTCAAAGTGGTCTCAGAGGTTGTCCACGGTTCGCTGCCAGCGATGAGGCAGACATCGTCACGGCATTTCGACGAGAGGTGGTGCAAATTTGACGGATCACATGCGTCTAACTGCGTCTGACAAGTAGGTAGGCATGTAGGTAGATATGTAGGTGGATAAGTAGGTAGGTAGATAGATAGGCAGGTGGGCTTAACCTCTCGCCAACAGCGAGGTTATTAGAGACGGAGCAAAATGCTCAGACAGGCAGGAAGGGATAGGAATCGGCCATTCGCCTAGAGTGATTTCGGGAAACCATGGGAAAATCGAAATGAGGATGGCCGTACTCGGATTCGAACCCAGATCCTACCGGATGCAAGTCCAAAGTTTAACCACTACGCCAACTCGCTCGGTAACTGCACCTGACTCACTCGTGCATCAATTAATCTGAACATACCCTTTCTGCTAACCAACCGTTCTCTGTAGGTTTTATTGGATTGGATAGGGCTTATTAACGCCCCCCCCCCGGTGTTACGCCTGAAGGCTTATCAGGAAACGGCTTACAAACTAACTTATATTCTAAATTAAACTGACACCCATGCCTTACCTAGGATTCGAAACCAGTACCTCTCGCACCCCAGAATGGCGGTGCAACAACCGACTGCGCCAAGGGAGGTTGGTTCCTCTATAGAAAACATCTGAATGCGTGCTTATCTGATTATCTTAATCCTGTGACAACTACCTAGATCCAGCTGGAATTCAGGCAATTGTGTTCTTAGTAAAAAAGAACACTGCATAAATCACTAAAAATTATTTATTTAATTGGAAAGTGCGATTTAAATGTGATAATCAGACAAAATGTTTTGTAGGTGCCACAATTCCATGACTACAAAAGTGTCGAGTTTTTAGTCGCTAACGAACAGTTATTTATTAACAAAATAATATCACAAGTAAACATTTGACAATCGATTTCCATTTTTTTACTGAACTGTGTGTATGTATTGGCATAACAGAATATTTTTTTTAACAACTGTGCTCTTAGCACACACTAAAGAATTGTACTGCACCAAAAAAAGGTGGACTTTGAAGTATTGTTGGGAGCCTTCACAAACCACCCGGAGATAGTATGCACATATCGGAGCGTGTTTGGACTTGGTTGCCCATATGTAACGGTCCTCTTAGAAGCACCCAGCCACTGTTTTCTCTGGACAAAACTTATTTATATAGCGTGCGAAGTATAACAGGTTAGGAATAAGTTTTAATACGTCAAATAAATTTGTCTCCCTGGCATTTAATGTTATAGCTATGGCCATCATTACTCGTTACGGTTATAGATAACGTTTCAGGGACCTCAGCAGGAGGAAGGGTGGGATAATGAAATCATTGTCCGGAACGCGCGCAATTATGAACATTAAGAGGGGTTCATAAATAAGCAATACTGCGTCGTGCACGGTATACGACGGGGGGCAAATATCACCCCCTCACCCTTCCCCAATTTCTAATGTTGTGTTAGGCAGGGCGGGCCTCCCAGCTCCCACGTAAATGGACTGTTAACACTGTTCCCCGAGATAGCTTCTGCAACACGTAACTAAGCAGTAAATTAATTTTGTAGCAGTCGTTGTCTCTACGGCTCACGGCGCCTTAGCACTGAAGGNCTAACTTATATTCTAAATTAAACTGACACCCATGCCTTACCTAGGATTCGAAACCAGTACCTCTCGCACCCCAGACTGGCGGTGCAACAACCGACTGCGCCAAGGGAGGTTGGTTCCTCTATAGAAAACATCTGAATGCGTTCTTATCTGATTATCTTAATCCTGTGACAACTACCTTGATCCAGCTGGAATTCAGGCAATTGTGTTCTTAGTAAAAAAGAACACTGCATAAATCACTAAAAATTATTTATTTAATTGGAAAGTGCGATTTAAATGTGATAATCAGACAAAATTATTTGTAGGTGCCACAATTCCATGACTACAAAAGTGTCGAGTTTTTAGTCGCTAACGAACAGTTATTTATTAACAAAATAATATCACAAGTAAACATTTGACAATCGATTTCCATTTTTTTACTGAACTGTGTGTATGTATTGGCATAACAGAATATTTTTTTTTAACAACTGTGCTCTTAGCACACACTAAAGAATTGTACTGCACCAAAAAAAGGTGGACTTTGAAGTATTGTTGGGAGCCTTCACAAACCACCCGGAGATAGTATGCACATATCGGAGCGTGTTTGGACTTGGTTGCCCATATGTAACGGTCCTCTTAGAAGCACCCAGCCACTGTTTTCTCTGGACAAAACTTATTTATCTAGCGTGCGAAGTATAACAGGTTAGGAATAAGTTTTAATACGTCAAATAAATTTGTCTCCCTGGCGTTTAATGTTATAGCTATGGCCATCATTACTCGTTACGGTTATAGATAACGTTTCAGGGACCTCAGCAGGAGGAAGGGTGGGATAATGAAATCATTATCCGGAACGCGCGCAATTATGAACATTAAGAGGGGTTCATAAATAAGCAATACTGCGTCGTGCACGGTATACGACGGGGGGCAAATATCACCCCCTCACCCTTCCCCAATTTCTAATGTTGTGTTAGGCAGGGCGGCCCTCCCAGCTCCCACGTAAATGGACTGTTAACACTGTTCACCGAGATAGCTTCTTCAACACGTAACTAAGCAGTAAATTAATTTTGTAGCAGTCGTTGTCTCTACGGCTCACAGCGCCTTAGCACTGAAGGNCAACACGTAACTAAGCAGTAAATTAATTTTGTAGCAGTCGTTGTCTCTACGGCTCACAGCGCCTTAGCACTGAAGGGGATTTTCCGTCCTACGGTAACGCCGATTCTCTCCCTTCCTCCCTCCCTTTTCATGTTTCACGAAGCACATCCCTGCTCACGTACCGCTAGGGATGTAGAGGGAAGCTGCAAAGCAAGTTTTCATCTTAGAATTTAGTTCTCTTCTTGTTATAACATTTAGGAAAGCCTTTGCAGCATTTCTAAGAGAGGTTAACTTATAACGGAAATCACATTGCAGCTTAAACCACGGTATATATTTTAATATAAATATTAAATATTTCCATTAAAATAGTAAACAAGTGAATGAGTTTTGGAATTACTTTTAAGAAACAATTATAAAGGCAACAATTTTACATACTTATGTTGTAATTGAACTTCGCTCGGACATACTTCTTTCAGATAAACCTTTTTACTTGCACAGCAATTCAAAATAATATATTCCGCAGTGTCGTAAACAATTTCCCAGTAATTCTCATATTTTTGGAGTTTGGCTACTAAACGATGGTAGAATACAAAATAACTGCTAGTGCGTACTTGTATAGCCTACACTCTTCGACGCTTTTAGGCAAAATTGAATAACTTAGAGCCAACGAACATAATGCACTTTGTAAACTTTTTTCCACTAACGTACGTTGTCTCACGTGGATTTGTTTCTTGGACTCATGTCACTTTGTGGTTTCATATTTGTGTTTAGTAGGTATATGTGGCTTTTTAGGATTTATTTTAGCATTGTTATTTACATACTACTATTATGCAGAGCAGTTAATGAAACAGTTCTAAATACGGGCTGCCTCACTGGTGCTCGAGAGTTGAGAATTCGATCCCATATTGGTTGCACGGTGAATGATTTTTGCCTAAATGAATTTCATGCTTATTTCCAACTAATGGTATTATAATTCTTCATGCCTCTCCACTGCTCGAGCATTTAATAATATAATAATTTTGCTTCTGTTCCCAGATNATGGTATTATAATTCTTCATGCCTCTCCACTGCTCGAGCATTTAATAATATAATAATTTTGCTTCTGTTCCCAGAAATGAACAATAGTCTGTAACTAAAAATATTCCCGTAGTTACACGGTTTAAAAAAAACTGTAACAGAACATTTAAAAATTACAACTACTAGTAATAATATAATTGGAATATCTTGCTACATGTTAATACATACGTCAAACACGTAGTTAATATACTAACACAGACAGAAGCTAACTCTAACCAAAGAATATTTATCCTTCCCTTGGCATTCTTACAAACCTACAAATCATGAACATCAACACTAGACACGTGCATTTTGAATATCGCTGTAATTTAATCCTCAAACAATGACGTATTGATTCCCTCATTTAAAACATCTAAAAGCATGCAATCAACAAAATGCAGCGTACAGGTATGGTCATAGTGTTGGCCAAACAGAATTTAAGTCAAGTCATTGTGCCATGTGACCACTATTATCTGACACAAAACAAAAATTCTGTACCTTGAGTTAGCAAACAGAAAACTGTTGAAAGCCCTGCCTTTTTACTCTATCCTCTCATCGTAGCTTTCGTGCCGCCGGATTCAACAATTGACGTTTAACGAACTTAACAATTTAACCATGCATTGATTAAGCGATTCGAGTTACCCTAACGCGTATTTTTATTTTGATATGTGCGTACGTGTGTATGAATTATTATATATAATATACATAACATATATTACATAATGTATATTATATACATGTTTGTATATAAACAGACAAACTGCAGTTGCAACATACTCAATTATTACACTCCTTAGACGAAAATCGGTGTCTCCTCGGTGTATTTGGTAGCCTTGCTTTCTCTCACCAGGTGTCTGTTCTCAATTCCCGGCATCAACACTTTCGAATTATTTAAAAGCGGTTTGCAGCTTTGACAAACGACTGCAAAAATAATTCTGCATATTCGCCCTCTTTTTCACTTTGCCTTGGGTTACAACCAGCCAATAGGATGCCATGATACAGAAACACTTTTAATACTTGCTACCAACATAAATGAATATTCTATTTGATTTTAGTGTTGAAATGTTTGCAGTTTCAAACAGAGATTTTTCTGAAAGGTTTTTTTCGGAAGTGTCCAATAACCATGATCTTCTTTTGGGAATGAAGAATATCTTAATAATCGCCTAAACCCTATTCCGGGAACTCTGTAATTCTCTGAAAACATTATTTCAATATAAAAAGTAAATACAATTTTAAACTAAATATTTATGTCATTAATTTTTCAACATTATACGCATTAACATGATTTCCGATAATTGTAATGCAATATTGACGTGCTCGTTACTAGCACATTATCGTTCGCCTTAAGCCATGATTAAATTTGCAGTTTAGGCCCTAAATAAATAACGTGACCAGTTTATAGCCCTAATTAGCTGAGGATTAAGGGCGCAAATTTACTCAGCTGAGGTTCAGTAATACAATAGCAAAGTCTCCGATGTGTACTTTTTTTTTTCAATCCCTTGGTAATGTATGCTATAACAATTTTCTTTCTAAAAAATAAGTTGTAAAATATAGCCTAGGCGTGGAAGCACTTGTAATCCTATGTTTGTAATATTTGTGTTAATACGTTCAGGTGATAACCATTTATAAAGAGAAATTCATCCCATTAACGAAAATGAATTGGTTATATGTTAATATGTACGGGATCGTGTAAACAAAACAAACGTAAAATAACAAAAAATTAAATTTCTTTAATTGTACATTTCCTAATTCATTTGTCAAGGAAACAAACAAATATTGATACAACAATATTTGCAGCCCTATAGTGGTTACTTGCAGACCCTTACATTCCAGTGCCCTAAATTTCCAAATGGCGCGTTCGAGAATAGCCTAAATGTATCGCACTTTCACACTCCTTTTAACCCTTTCAGAGCCACATTAAATTAATATTTCAAGTTTTGCAAACAAAAAATGTTATGATGCGTGGCGTATTTAAGTCGACACAGCTCTTGTTTTGTTAGGCAATGACTTGTGGGTTATATGTTCGGTTACAATTATATGAACAAATTATGACCTGGACCAGAAAGACTGTTTGTGAACAATTTACGTATAGGTAAAATAATTGGCCATTGAGCTTTGCATTGTACAGTACAGGCCAAAAATTACCTACACATGCGTAATGTACACAATTTTTTACACTGGGTCTGGATGGACTAAGGCGCCCATATTTATGGTGCGCCAACTGGGTTGCAGTGTTCGTAATAACAGTTTTTAAAACAAACTAATTCATGCGTGCACAATTTGTTTCCACGCAAAAAGAAATGATACTTCAGAATCCGGCGAAATACAACTTTTAACACATAATTCTNTACAGTACAGGCCAAAAATTACCTACACATGCGTAATGTACACAATTTTTTACACTGGGTCTGGATGGACTAAGGTGCCCATATTTATGGTGCGCCAACTGGGTTGCAGTGTTCGTAATAACAGTTTTTAAAACAAACTAATTCATGGGTGCACAATTTGTTTCCACGCAAAAAGAAATGATACTTCAGAATCCGGCGAAATACAACTTTTAACATATAATTCTNGTGCACAATTTGTTTCCACGCAAAAAGAAATGATACTTCAGAATCCGGCGAAATACAACTTTTAACATATAATTCTTATTGCAAACACTATTTTGAAGCTCTGCAAATGACCAAAAACGACATTTTCAGACCGTTACAGCTTAAAATATTCTGGGTGAATTCCTGCGAAACTATATAGTGTAGAACCCTGCGTTGAAACTTGCTAAATACTTTCCACTAATGAAAAGATAGTGTCACCGCTTAAAGTCTCATATGTATACACCGAGCGACGAGAACACTGCACGCCATTTCAGAACTTTGCACGTAGCGGCGATCACGCACTTGATGCTCATGACAGTCTGGCCTTTATTGCTTCCGCGCTTTTCGTCCTCCAAGGTGGGGAAAAGCTCTGTAGGGATGGGCGGTTATGATAATCATGCAATTAATCGATACCTTCGATTTTGATGATGTTTAGATTAATAATATATATTATTTTTTGTTAAATAATCGACTAGCCNATTAATCGATACCTTCGATTTTGATGATGTTTAGATTAATAATATATATTATTTTTTGTTAAATAATCGACTAGCCTGTTAGTTCTGTTTACTGTTTAACTTTTAGGTGCCAATAATGCACATCCTTATGGCCGCTCAATTTTTATTGAGTATATCATATTTTTTTACAATAATTTAGCAGAAATCCAGAAATACATATTTACAATTTCTTGGTGTAGCAAACTAACAATGTTTAACATAAGTACAGCAGTAAATGTGTTTACATCGACGGATATTTGTCATAAAGTGATATGAAGAAGATTAATTTATGCAGTATTTTCCATGTTAGTCTGGAACGAAATGCTGTTGGTTTCTTTGGTATCATATATATGGTTTTTCTTAAACTCATAAGTAAGGAACAACACACTTTTAAGCACAATTAATAATGACTACCGCAAGGAAATAAGATAAAAAAAACGGCTATAGTACAGTAGTAGTAACATGTTAAAAGTAATTTCCCTTTATAGTTAGGAAAAATGTTTCTTTTTTAAGGAAAATTTCCCTAAAATCATATTTTTACATTCAGTGTGTAAGAAAGTACAAAAAAGTAACATGGAATGTTACAAAAGAAAAATAGCATTAATCGGAAGTGTAGTCGATTATTTAAAACTAATTGGATTGTGAAAAAAATCGATAATTCCATGATAGATTATAATCACAATTACAATTAATCGTCCATCCTTAGCTCCAGGTGACAAGCTGTTTCAACTAACACGGTTGCGCCTTGTCTCTGAGTTCGAGGCAATAAGTTGTACACCACTGTTTGGTGGTTGCTAGTGTGTGTAGGAGCTGTTAAAAAACAGTTTGGCAGGACTGTATTACAGTAATGAAACGTCGGTATAAAAAAGGGTTTATATAGTAACCGATAAAACGGATCATAAATTTCTCCTCTAATATATCATGCCAACGCTTCAATGGCCGTTTAAAGTAACCCTGCTGTTATTAACATGTATTAATTCTGTTAAAGAACGTTTTAGTGTCAACATTTTTATAAGTTTCAAATATATAAATATGGACTACAAACAGCATTCACGTCTAAATACACTACTAAAAGTACATTTATACCAGGGTGAAACCAGCAACAGACAAACTATAAACCCACAACTGTGTATATCAGATCCCCTGCGAATGTGGCCACNTACCAGGGTGAAACCAGCAACAGACAAACTATAAACCCACAACTGTGTATATCAGATCCCCTGCGAATGTGGCCACATGTACATAGGTGAAACTGAAAGAGCTCTTCCGACCCGAATTAATGAACACAAAAACAATTGCAAAAAAGGAGAAACTCAGAAATCCAGACTTATTGAACATGCTTGGGAAAACAGTCATAAAATTCTTTGGGAAACTTCAACTCAGTTCACTCAGGAAGCCGGTAAAATCTAAATAAAGATCAAGGATTCAGTTTTTATTATTAGCAATAATAATATTTTCGGTCAAAAGAGTATTGAGTGAAAAATATGTGGATCCCATTAATTAAGAGAAAAAAACATATTTTCAGCACAAAACAACAGCAAAAACATAATCCATACAAGACCACACCAGCCAATCATAACCATTCTTAGCTGCACAGCCAATAAGGAGACAGCTCGACTGACATTGACTGTGGCAGAAAAATAGCCAAAAACTATACAAACTCATGTTTTTCCGGTCTCCTCGTCAGTAGAAACTTGTGTCCTCGGACACTGTGCGTCGCATTCTGTCGGGTCTGGGAAAACTTCTGTGTTTGTGCGAGTTTCTTCGTTGTGTTTGTTTTATTTGTGTAAGTATATAACTAGCCAGTGTTGTATTCGCTGTGTTGTCTGTTGGCCGTATATAGTGTTTTCGTATACGTATATAGTTTATTAGTTTTCCGCATTTAACTTGCTGTCCTGTCTTATTTGACTAGATTCCTTCATGGAATTTTCTGGCTTTGTGCATATATATTCTTGTCTACAATATACCTGGCTTGTATTCCGTTGTGTCTGGTAAAACTGCTGTGTTTGAGTGTGTTTTTTTGTTGTGTTGTCCCATTTTGTTCCTACTTATTTTGTCGTCTATGTTGTCATTATTTCTTCTAATTTTTTTAAGCCAGTTTCTAGCATGTGTTATTTTCTATGTGTTATATGTTGGTTGTGTATACATACATATATATTTCACAATTAGTTACTGTTCTTTTTTTGACTCTATTACATCTTGGAATATTCCAGTGTTGNATACATACATATATATTTCACAATTAGTTACTGTTCTTTTTTTGACTCTATTACATCTTGGAATATTCCAGTGTTTTATACATATATTTATTTTCTCGTACATAGGTTACTTGTCTTATTTAAGTATTTTTTGTTCGTGTTCATCCTGTTTTTCCCATGACAGACATCTGCATCGCAATGACGAATGTCCAAAAATCTCAATCTAATAATTTACCCCCATTCATTCAAAGATCACATATTTGCAGTTGTTTTTATCTGTATATCAAAATAAATTCAATGAAGTCACCAAAACCATGGAGAGATTAAATATGATATTTTTAAATAAATTCAGNATACATACATATATATTTCACAATTAGTTACTGTTCTTTTTTTGACTCTATTACATCTTGGAATATTCCAGTGTTGTATACATATATTTATTTTCTCGTACATAGGTTACTTGACTTATTTAAGTATTTTTTGTTCGTGTTCATCCTGTTTTTCCCATGACAGACATCTGCATCGCAATGACGAATGTCCAAAAATCTCAATCTAATAATTTACCCCTATTCATTCAAAGATCACATATTTGCAGTTGTTTTTACCTGTATATCAAAATAAATTCAATGAAGTCACCAAAACCATGGAGAGATTAAATATGATATTTTTAAATAAATTCAGAGAATTCACTGATCTAAATTTTAACAACCGAATTTCCAAAATTTGTTTAAAATAATCTTTGATTTTAGTAAAAAAAATTATTGAGATAATAAGAATGCCATAAAGCAATTTCTCTAAAATTTTACACATGATTTTCCTGAAATTGGGGATTAACTATGCCTTTTCAGTATATTATAAGTATATTTAAAAATTGCAAACATAAGCGAATCACACAAAGAATTATTTATATTAACTATGCCTTTACAGAACATTATAAATATATTTAAAAATTGCAAACATAAGCAAACCACACAAATAATTATTAATACTATTTATATTATTTATATTAACTNAAACATAAGCGAATCACACAAAGAATTATTTATATTAACTATGCCTTTACAGAACATTATAAATATATTTAAAAATGGCAAACATAAGCAAACCACACAAAGAATTATTAATAATATTTATATTATTTATATTAACTATGCCTTTACAGTATATTATAAATATATTTCAAAAATTGCAAACATAAGCAAACAACACAAAGAATTATTCATATTTTTTTTACGATAGTATTTGATANCAGAGAATTCACTGATCTAAATTTTAACAACCGAATTTCCAAAATTTGTTTAAAATAATCTTTGATTTTAGTAAAAAAAATTATTGAGATAATAAGAATGCCATAAAGCAATTTCTCTAAAATTTTACACATGATTTTCCTGAAATTGGGGATTAACTATGCCTTTTCAGTATATTATAAGTATATTTAAAAATTGCAAACATAAGCGAATCACACAAAGAATTATTTATATTAACTATGCCTTTACAGAACATTATAAATATATTTAAAAATGGCAAACATAAGCAAACCACACAAAGAATTATTAATAATATTTATATTATTTATATTAACTATGCCTTTACAGTATATTATAAATATATTTCAAAAATTGCAAACATAAGCAAACAACACAAAGAATTATTCATATTTTTTTTACGTTAGTATTTGATATAAACAGATGTTTTCTGCTATAGAGAAACCTTTGACTGGTACTTGAAGAAATGTTGACCGCCTTCCATTTGTTAGATTATTTAGATTCAATGCACTGACTGATCCACCTATTTTACAATTGTGACTTGCTGTACTTGTCTCACACAAACTGAGGCATGGTAAAAATGTAATATTGAAAATTAAAAGGCTTGCCGCAATAAGAGTTGGCTTAGGCACCATTATATTTATATGTTACTCGCTCGTCTTCTTGCGGTTTGATACATTATAAGCATTTTTATTTTTGATGACTGACAAATAAAATGTATTAAAAAAATTATGTGAAATTGGGAATATACGTAACTGGTATTGTATATGCTTTNGATGACTGACAAATAAAATGTATTAAAAAAATTATGTGAAATTGGGAATATACGTAACTGGTATTGTATATGCTTTCATGTTTATGGGCACATCATTTTTATAGGAAGAAACATTCCGCGGATTCCATGCAACTATATGTAAAATCTCAAATTAGTTTTCGTTATTTGTGTTCCTAATAAAATATTTAAGAGGAAAGTAACGTAAGTTTCATGACGTTGTATTTGAAAAACGTATAGGAAAACCAGTTTTTAAATTATACTTTTACTCGAGATTTCAACGCGCACTAAAATATTTGCAAGTTTACTACTGTAACCAATCGACTATGAAATATATGTGACCGCTAAAGTAAAATTAATATGTTGATATTGTTTTGTTTTTGCCTATTATTCTCCATTGATTTTAGAAGTATTACCACTTATTGCAAGTTTTTTGTATTCGCTTACAACATTTTTAATAATTTCACGTGACAGCAGAGCGAATAATACCTCGGCAAAAAAAGTAGGACAGTTTTTAGAAGTTCTGCGTTCCATAAGCACATTTAACTGTATCATTTTTCTTTAGCACAGACTTTAGTTGCATTCACATTGATTTACAAATATTTTTAACAACTAATGTGTACTTCATAGATTCAATTTTAGNACAGACTTTAGTTGCATTCACATTGATTTACAAATATTTTTAACAACTAATGTGTACTTCATAGATTCAATTTTAATTTTTATCTTCTTCCTTGTTGCTGATGGTTGCAAATGTGCTTTGCATTTTAACATCGCACGCAAGGCTAAGGAAATCGGACTCTCAAACACTTCGCACTGTTCGTCCGTGAATTCAAGCTCGGTTTGCGAGAGATTCAAGAGACAGTCCCCTCTTAATTGCAGGGCCCCGATGGTGCAGTGGTTAGACTACTCGCTTCCCACCACGGCGAACCGGGTTCAATTCCTGGCGGGGATTTCCCACGTATTTTCGCATGTGGGACGATGCCGCTGGTCGGCGGGTATTCTCGGGGATCTCCCGTTTCCCCGCCCTTGCATTCCGGCGCTGCCCCATACCCACCTCTCTTCATCCTCATTGGATCTCAAGACCTAGATTTTAAGAGCCGCATATATCTCACCGCTCACCCTCTTGTTCACGAGCAGGTATGCGGGCCCTCAAACGAAACTTAAGATTACCACCCTTACTGAAAGAACACACAATGATCAGAAGACAGAAACCAAACAGTGCAATACAAAGTACTTAAAGGCTGTTGTCGGGTTGAGAATTTGGTATAGGGAATTACATTCTAAAGAAATTCTGTTAAAGACAGATATACCACTGGGAACATTTTTGAGCAGAAAAAAAACGTGCTTCTTTTCTATTTAAGCCTTTTGCCACATCAGTGTAAAGCATGTTTCCTGGAAAATTCAGGAGACTAAATAATTAAATAAAAAATTACAGAAAAACTAATTGTTACATTTTCCTCGATACAGATTTCGAGAGTGTCATTTCTCACACTTAGTTATTTGTTTCAAGTGTATATCTTCAAAATTGGCTTCAAAGACCGAATTTTATTAACATGCTTTTCCCTGAGCCAAATTCTCAACTAGGCAATAGCCTTAAATTTGAATGCGCCATATATGAGATATTATGGATAATTCTTCTGTAAACCGAAATAATAAGAAAGCTCTTACTTCTCGAGTGCAGTGAGTCGGGAAAGTTTCTACGACAGCCCGAATTAGCCACGTACTACCAAAAACGTTCAGCTGATCTTCGCCACTCTGAATATTGTTTGCGAATCGAAATTTTAAATGTTACACGCGTATGTGCTGTGAGCCAGACTAGCGTAGGAATATTACCAGCGACGCAGTGTACAGTCACTTTCATGTGAGTTTCCAGAAAAGGTTCAAGCCGAACAACCTTCACACATCCAAGCACTTAGGTTAGTACAGTGGGTATCAGTAGCAAGCCTGACTTCAGCCTTCACTACACTGTTTAAATTTTTTTTCATTTTACCTAAAAGAGCTGGTAAAAATTTATCCAGAAGTGTCATCACACTCTTCGTAAAATTNGTGGGTATCAGTAGCAAGCCTGACTTCAGCCTTCACTACACTGTTTAAATTTTTTTTCATTTTACCTAAAAGAGCTGGTAAAAATTTATCCAGAAGTGTCATCACACTCTTCGTAAAATTACGGACAACACGTCGCTTTTCAAAAACGGACTTTTCGTAAATTCAGTAGAATTTTTCGTGAATTCACTGAACATTTCAATAAATTTGTCAATTAGTTTTATTTTCTTCCAGTTTTAAAAACGAGGTAACGTAAGGATTTTTTAACTTCTATTATGTAGGTGTTCTACTGCATATAAAAATATTTGTAAAATAAAATTTTTATAAAATATGGACTCGCTCTAAACAAACCTAGTCAAAAATCTCATTCCACGACTTTAACCACGCACCTATAAACTTTACATGAAATCTCCAGGTAGGACTTTAGTATTTCTAATACACTCGCATAAGTAAAGTTTTCAGTTTTNTATAAACTTTACATGAAATCTCCAGGTAGGACTTTAGTATTTCTAATACACTCGCATAAGTAAAGTTTTCAGTTTTTCAGACGCGCGAGTCTACTTTTTGATGTTTGAAGTAACATAGTAAAATGACGTGGATAACCCAACTGCCGCAGAAATGATCATTTCCTGGTTATAGTAGCGAAGAAAATTTGTGTAGACTAGGGATTGTTCGTCCCCGAACCCCAAACTATGGGACGTGCGGAAACCTTCCGTGTTTTGCATACACGAAGTCAGCTCCGTTTTTCGTCATTACGGATTGCGTTTCCGTATATTTACAACACATTTTCGTAAAAATTTCCGCAAAATACGAAAATTTTTAACGGTATACTTTTACATCGCATGGACTTGGACAACCCACCGTAACGGAGTTATCCCAGCAAACTTCGCCCAGTATGTGGCTGCTAGATTGTACGTCGTCGTGCCAAAAGTCTACGTGCAGACTTATGCAAAGGTAACGGGAGGTAGGGGCGTATTGGAAAATCTCAGATGTGTTTTTTTTTTCATCTGATTGCTTGCGAGTCTGTTCGAATACCGTCGAGGCTGCTCGTGGCAAAGTGACGTGAATGTCGGGGATCGGAAATCGATGTGATAGCGGATACCGAAAGGCTAGAACATTCAATTTCCGCAGCTGTACGGATATTTAACGGTCCTCCAGCTGCCGAGTGACGTGTTTCGCAAATACCTCACGGAACGCTCTACGCCTCACAAGAGACGACACAGTAGCTGAACAAGTGGGGTTAATGATCGTTACAAGCAACGTCTGGTTGGAAACCTCCGCGACAAGAGTAAGACCATACTAGCACACACGTACACGCACTGCAANGACCATACTAGCGCACACGTACACGCACTGCAATAATGATGTTACTTAACTGTTACTTTACTACTGAGAGTCTTATAAAGTTAATAGATAAACGCCTAAAACGTGAACATTATTGGGTACGAAGTTCTCTCGTGAAATAACGTTCAACTAGGCAGTTGATTTTTCATTACTGCTAGAGAACTAAATAAAGTGCACGTCAGCCAATCACAGTGATTTCAAAACACTGAGAAAAAAAACAACATTTAAATACCGCTGTTTACTATTGCACAGAAGCCGCAGTTTTCATTACAGTGCAACACGTTACATTCCTAAACTAACCAAGTTGTCGGCCATATTGGCCACTTCTGTTTGCTTTGTAGTCGTGACGTCACTAGTCTGGCTAGAAGAGGTTGTAAGTTCTTGAAGGCTCGTTGGTAACGATGAAGTCACGGTGTACCCCAGGAAATTTCACTTCTCCATAACTGCGTATTCAATGGCTTTAGGTAAAGTTACTTCTAATCCTGGCTGGGAAGATCAATGGTAAAAGTTTGGCAACCAAACATGTTCGCCACTAGGTAAGCGATAGTGTCGGCAATGTAATAGATTCTATCGATTCTCTACGTTAATAAAAAAACAGGATAGTTGTAATAATCATAAATCAAATATAAAATAACTTCATAACTAGGTAAAATATTTGTCTTTTATTATTCACGTTGCTTAAAATATTAATTATAAGTCACCTTTTGCAACACTGCGTACCTAGAGGCGGAAATGTTCCCTATGCCAAATCCTTCCACGATAAATCACTTTTTTTTAACATGAGTGGAATTACACTTAAGCATACTGACTGAAATCACATCCACAATCAATGCAGGAGGTACCAGGTACAGTAGGTTTACATTTTCACTGAAAAAAAAATATGGTGGCCTCAAAGTGTTTTGTTGGGATTCGCCCCACCAAACAATTTTGTAGTTAGCACAAAATAAATTTTAGGGGAAATTAATAACGAAACATTTTTGTGTTTGACACAAAAAATTTGCCAGGGCGAATACCAACAAAACAACTTTTTGGCCACCACACAATAGTTAAAATTTGTTACATAAATTGAGGTAATATAAAACAAATACATATATGTAATGCTTATAGCTCAAACGTTAATTTGAAAGTTTTTATGAAATTTAAGTAACGTGTTTAAATGTCTGGGTATATACTAAAGTTTGCCTATATTAACGGAAAAAAATTCGTTTTGTCTGTGAAATATATACTTACGACGGCGGGGAAAAGCGATATAATGAAATAAATCAGTGTTTTCAATATGGCGGGTGCTTTGAAAATTATATTCCTAGCTTATCTGAAAGTGTGATTTATTTTCATTGGAAAACATACCACGAACAGGTAATGAAAATGCTATTATTATTGTTTTTTAAGTGCTTGTTCACCAAATGAAATAAATATAAAATTTTTACAATATTTTTGCATAAATATCTGTCAAAACTGTATAGCCCGTAACACTGAAATTCCTTAAAAAAATGTCTACCAGTAAAACGGCACGGAAATCACTTTGAACCCCATGGTGCACTTGACAGGCAAACATTCGCCTGCTAATGCAGTAGCTTCCTACAGAGGCGATGGCACATTTGGCACGAGACGGAGACGCTCTCAACGCTTAACCTTGCTATAATATTTCAAACTCAGAAAATATGTATATNATAATGATGTTACTTAACTGTTACTTTACTACTGAGAGTCTTATAAAGTTAATAGATAAACGCCTAAAACGTGAAAATTATTGGGTACGAAGTTCTCTCGTGAAATAACGTTCAACTAGGCAGTTGATTTTTCATTAATGCTAGAGAACTAAATAAAGTGCACGTCAGCCAATCACAGTGATTTCAAAACACTGAGAAAAAAAACAACATTTAAATACCGCTGTTTACTATTGCACAGAAGCCGCAGTTTTCATTACAGTGCAACACGTTACATTCCTAAACTAACCAAGTTGTCGGCCATATTGGCCACTTCTGTTTGCTTTGTAGTCGTGACGTCACTAGTCTGGCTAGAAGAGGTTGTAAGTTCTTGAAGCCTCGTTGGTAACGATGAAGTCACGGTGTACCCCAGGAAATTTCACTTCTCCATAACTGCGTATTCAATGACTTTAGGTAAAGTTACTTCTAATCCTAGCTGGGAAGATCAATGGTAAAAGTTTGGCAACCAAACATGTTCGCCACTAGGTAAGCGATAGTGTCGGCAATGTAATAGATTCTATTTATTCTCTACGTTAATAAAAAAACAGGATAGTTGTAATAATCATAAATCAAATATAAAATAACTTCATAACTAGGTAAAATATTTGTCTTTTATTATTCACGTTGCTTAAAATATTAATTATAAGACACCTTTTGCAGCACTGCGTACCTAGAGGCGGAAATTTTCCCTATGCCAAATCCTTCCACGATAAATCACTTTTTTTTTAACATGAGTGGAATTACACTTAAGCATACTGACTGAAATCACATCCACAATCAATGCAGGAGGTACCAGGTACAGTAGGTTTACATTTTCACTGAAAAAAAAATATGGTGGCCTCAAAGTGTTTTGTTGGGATTCGCCCCACCAAACAATTTTGTAGTTAGCACAAAATAAATTTTAGGGGAAATTAATAACGAAACATTTTTGTGTTTGACACAAAAAATTTGCCAGGGCGAATACCAACAAAACAACTTTTTGGCCACCACACAATAGTTAAAATTTGTTACATAAATTGAGGTAATATAAAACAAATACATATATGTAATGCTTATAGCTCAAACGTTAATTTGAAAGTTTTTATGAAATTTAAGTAACGTGTTTAAATGTCTGGGTATATACTAAAGTTTGCCTATATTTACGGAAAAAAATTCGTTTTGTCTGTGAAATATATACTTACGACGGCGTGGAAAAGCGATATAATGAAATAAAGCAGTGTTTCCAATATGGCGGGTGCTTTGAAAATTATATTCCTAGCTTATCTGAAAGTGTGATTTATTTTCATTGGAAAACATACAATGAACAGGTAATGAAAATGCTATTATTATTGTTTTTTAAGTGCTTGTTCACCAAATGTAATAAAGATGAAATTTTGACAATATTTGTGCATAAATATCTGTCAAAACTGTATAGCCCGTAACACTGAAATTCCTTAAAAAAATGTCTACCAGTAAAACGGCACGGAAATCACTTTGAACCCCATGGTGCACTTGACAGGCAAACATTCGCCTGCTAATGCAGTAGCTTCCTACAGAGGCGATGACACATTTGGCACGAGACGGAGACGCTCTCAACGCTTAACCTTGCTATAATATTTCAAACTCAGAAAATATGTATATCTAGGTACGCGGGCAGATAAACGCCTGTTTACCTGTCAACCCGCTCGACAGGTTTCCTAAGCATAATGCGGCACAGCGAGGCGTAAGGCATAATGATAGTCATCGCCACTACAACAAGTTTAATGTTAATTAACACCTCAGGAATAAGCAGTCACAAAATTGTTAAAAACTGTATGAACACAAGGCTTTCGCCTACCTAGAAGTTTTTTACGCATTTGGTATTGAGAAGCGCGGGAGTGATAAGGTCGACACTGCTACACATATCAAGTGTGCCATCGCCGCTAAGCGCAAGGCTCTCAACTGCCGCGTAGTGTTCTCGTCGCACTGCGTGTACCTATGGGACTTTCAGCAGTGACACTATTGTATTATTGATGGAAAGTCTGTAGAAATATTCCATGCAGGGCCCTCGAGTAGTTTTGAATGGATGTGACGGTAAATTTTGAGATACAGCTCTTTGCAAAAGACGATTTTTAACCATTTTGGAGTACTCTAAAATGGCGTTTCTAATGTGCGTGACGTCTTGAAAGCACTGAAAAGCCCTCGTCTGAAGTGTGTGTCCCTTTCGTAGATCAGCAGATTTGACGCACGTTGAACAGTTTCGCTGGAAAACGAGTACTTCAAACACTCTGCAACGCAGTGTAAGAACCAGGTAGACGGGAGCCTTCAGTATTTACGTTGTCGTGTGCACGGTACTGTTGTGGACCGTATTCCAAAAAGCAGTTCTATGTTTTGTTTTGTCAAATGAGTCTCCTTGGCCACTGAAGTCGCTTCCTGACGCTTTTATTTGCAGTAAAGTAAAATTCGGTCTTACAATAATATGTTCAGGGGAGCTAGGGGCTAGTTGTAACAGGGATAAGTTGTAACAGCTACATTACTCGGCAGTTGGCAACAATTATGTTTAGAATTAACACTCAACGTGACCCTTATAACAAACTCTATTACGTAACCACAGTCAGTGTTCAATGTCGCTTGGGACGGCGCAGCGAGCGGTAGTGAGCAGGTCCACCATTTTGACCAGGTAACGGAAAACAAATATTCTCATAAACTTTGATTTTAGGTGTGATAATGGATATGTTTGAACTATGGGTTTATATTTTCATATCGTCAGTATATTTAGCTTTCAAATGTTACGAATATCTATCTTACAACATCTTTAAGTAAATATATTTTAATAATAATACCTCAAATGTCCTATGGGGCAAGTTGTAACAAAATCACGGGGCATGTAACGTGTTACAACGTGCCCCTTGTGGTTTTAATTCCTTTAGCTAGACTTTTTGCCTCAAATATAAATATGAAAATGACTATATTTTCTTGTTTTAGAATGAGGAATTATAAACGAAGGTCCGAAAGAGCAACAAAAAGTCAAGATGTATACGAGCAGGATGCCAAAGAAGTCGTAGAAAATAAGACAAAGATTCGAAAAACTGCTCAGATATTCGATATTTGCCACGTGTCTTTGTATAGATAAATTAAAAAAAAGAAAAACAACGAACCTCTTTCTGTTGGGTATGTCAAACCAAGACTAGTATTCACACATGAAAAAGAAGAGAAAATAGCTTCGTATTTGCTGAAATGCTCTGATATCTACTTCGGATTGCTTCCGTTAGAAGTAAGAAAGCTCGCTTTTCAATGCGCTGTATCAACTGGTGCCAAAAATATCCCTGATTCATGGCACAAAAATGAAATTGCTAGTCCGGATTGGTTTACTAAATTCATGGAGAAAAATCCAAATCTGTCTCTCAGGACGCCAGAGGCTACATCTCTAAGCAGAGCAACTTCTTTCAACAAGACGAATGTAGAGATGTTTTTTTTTAAGTATGAAGAGATTCTTAAAAACACAATCTTGCAGCCTCTCGCATTTGGAACATAGATGAAACAGGCGTAACAACCATGAATAAACAGAAAATAATCGTCGCTGTACGTGTTCAGAAACAAGTTTGTGCGATTACGTCAGCTGAAAGAGGAACGTTAGTGACACTTGCTTGTGCTATAAACGCCGCAGGCAATAGTGTTCCACCAATGTTCGTGCTCCCGAGAATCCGGTACACGGATATTTTTATCCGAAGTGGACCACCAGATTGCATTGGAGCTGGAAATTCTTCAGGCTGGTTGACCGAAAAATAATTTGTAAAATTCATTTACCATTTCATGCAACATGTGTTTTGATAATTTTGAAAGTTTATTATGATAAGTAATCTTAATGTTGAAAAATAAAAATTTTTTTACTTAACTAGCTTATAAGTTATAAAATAAGTCATACCAAATGTCCAAAAGGAAATTTTGAGTTTTATATCAAATAAAACAAAAATATGTTCAATTATTGTTGTTTATNAACATGTGTTTTGATAATTTTGAAAGTTTATTATGATAAGTAATCTTAATGTTGAAAAATAAAAATTTTTTTACTTCACTAGCTTATAAGTTATAAAATAAGTCATACCAAATGTCCAAAAGGAAATTTTGAGTTTTATATCAAATAAAACAAAAATATGTTCAATTATTGTTGTTTATTTTTTGGTGTTACTACCTGCCCCACGCCTGTTACAACTTACCCCTAATACGGGGCAAATTGTAACAGCTGACTCGTTTTCGAAAAACATCTCTTGTGCCAAATTGAACCAACTTTTTGATTATTTTACAGTTGCATATGATAAACAAATATACAATCTACACATACACTTTGCTATAATTAAGAAATAGTTAAAACATTTGAAAATATCAGAATTTTTCTAAAAAAAATGTTACAACTAGCCTCCAGCTCCCCTATATTTGTGAAATATTTTAGCGTCACTGTATAAACTCTTAAATATGTAATTCGTTATATGGGCATTTTTATATCTACGCGTTGCTATTGAAAATTGCTCACTAGGTAGACTGAAGAACGGAAGAATGGCTTTCATAAGGACACAATTAACCACGGGGTGAATAAACAAGAAGTTAGTGATACAACTGATGAGCCTACTTTCTTCGACATGAACCAAATTCATTTTTTAAATAAAATCTGAGTTGATATGTAGGACGTGTCTCGTTGAAAGCAATATCATTAGATATGAAACCAGAAACATGCGCAACAGTAGTGAGACAATTACAAACATGCACGTTTCATACCCGGGACTCTAACCCAGAAAACCTCCTACCATAAGAGATTTTAAATCAACTGCATTACGGAGATCGGATTCAAGCTTTAACTTCGAATTTAACCAGTCTAATGTTTAGAATTATANTTTAAATCAACTGCATTACGGAGATCGGATTCAAGCTTTAACTTCGAATTTAACCAGTCTAATGTTTAGAATTATAGGGTTTACTGACCTAAAATATTTACAGGGCCGGCATTTTGAAAATAGGTGAAAGAGCCACTTAAAACATGTAAATTTTACATGCCTACCACAGCGCTACTTGTGTGAAAAATTTGGTGAAAATCACTTGATTAGTCCCTGAGACATGAAATAAAAAAATCCCTATTTTTCATGTGGCGATCTTCATAAATGGAACAAAAAAAGTTATGTATTACCACATTCGATAATTGTTTAATGTCAGTATAAAAAGTTAAGCTAAAATCGATTAGGCCTACATAGTTTCGTAGATATAGCATACTAAGCTAAAATATTTGTATTGGCGCCATTCAGAAAATAATATACTTGCATAGGTAAAACATACACATTAATATGACCTACCACAGAACAACGTCTTCGCAAAATTAGGAAGAAATCGGTTTATTGTTTTCCGAGATACGACATAAAAACTGTATTATTTCATGTGGGGCTATCTTAAAAAATTACGGAGAAATGCGGCTTTGCATGGACACATTTGGTGGATAAAATAGACACTGTCAGCATACAAGGTAAAGTTTAAATTTGTTTTGTAGTTTTGTAGACAAAGATTTATACGGCCACCATTTTGAAAATATACGTATCTGACCTTCTGAAAGTTTATCAGTTTACATGACCTGCCACAGTGCCACTGGATTGCCAGATTTGGTAGAAATCGGTTGTTTTCTTCAGAAGATATAGCGTAATATTAATTTGTCATTTAATGCTATTTTAAAAAATGGCTGTCAAAAAACTCTTTTGTGTACACATTTGTTAGTTGTAGTATATACATACAGTATACAAAGTTGCATTGGGATTAATTACATGGTTTCGACGATATAACATCCAAAACTAAAACACCTATATGGCCGCCATTTATAAAACATGTGTCTGAACTACTTAAAACATATTAGTTAACATTACCTATCACAGTACTACTTGTTTGCCATATTTGGAAAGTATTGATAAGTTGTTTCCAGAGATATAGACTAACATGAAAACTTTATTTATTCGTGTGGCGCCATTTTACAAAATGGAGGAGAAAAGAGGTTCCGTGTGGACAAATTTATCCTAGCATACGAAGTTAAGTTGGAATGGATTACATGGTTTAGAAAATATAACATACTATGTTAAAATGGTTATATGGCCGCCATTTTGAAAATAAGTGTCTGAAATATTTAAAACATATTTTTACATATCAACTCCCGTAGTACTACTAGTTTGACAAATTTTGTAGCAAGCTGCCAACTNTTAAATCAACTGCATTACGGAGATCGGATTCAAGCTTTAACTTCGAATTTAACCAGTCTAATGTTTAGAATTATACAGGCCGGCATTTTGAAAATAGGTGAAAAGCCACTTAAAACATGTAAATTTTACATGCCCTACCACAGCGCTACTTGTGTGAAAAATTTGGTGAAAATCACTTGATTAGTCCCTGAGACATGAAATAAAAAAATCCCTATTTTTCATGTGGCGATCTTCATAAATGGAGAACAAAAAGTTATGTATTACCACATTCGATGATTGTTTAATGTCAGTATAAAAAGTTAAGCTAAAATCGATTAGGCCTACATAGTTTCGTAGATATAGCATACTAAGCTAAAATATTTGTATTGGCGCCATTCAGAAAATAATATACTTGCATAGGTAAAACATACAAATTAATATGACCTACCACAGAACAACGTCTTCGCAAAATTAGGAAGAAATCGGTTTATTGTTTTCCGAGATACGACATAAAAACTGTATTATTTCATGTGGGGCTATCTTAAAAAATTACGGAGAAATGCGGCTTTGCATGGACACATTTGGTGGATAAAATAGACACTGTCAGCATACAAGGTAAAGTTTAAATTTGTTTTGTAGTTTTGTAGACAAAGATTTATACGGTCGCCATTTTGAAAATATACGTATCTGACCTTCTGAAAGTTTATCAGTTTACATGACCTGCCACAGTGCCACTGGATTGCCAGATTTGGTAGAAATCGGTTGTTTTCTTCAGAAGATATAGCGTAATATTAATTTGTCATTTAATGCTATTTTACAAAATGGCTGTCAAAAAACTCTTTTGTGTACACATTTGTTAGTTGTAGTATATACATACAGTATACAAAGTTGCATTGGGATTAATTACATGGTTTCGACGATATAACATCCAAAACTAAAACACCTATATGGCCGCCATTTATAAAACATGTGTCTGAACTACTTAAAACATATTAGTTAACATTACCTATCACAGTACTACTTGTTTGCCATATTTGGAAAGTATTGATAAGTTATTTCCAGAGATATAGACTAACATGAAAACTTTATTTATTCGTGTGGCACCATTTTACAAAATGGAGGAGAAAAGAGGTTCCGTGTGGACAAATTTATCCTAGCATACGAAGTTAAGTTGGAATGGATTACATGGTTTAGAAAATATAACATACTATGTTAAAATGGTTATATGGCCGCCATTTTGAAAATAAGTGTCTGACATATTTAAAACATATTTTTACATATCAACTCCCGTAGTACTACTAGTTTGACAAATTTTGTAGCAAGCTGCCAACTNATATTTAAAACATATTTTTACATATCAACTCCCGTAGTACTACTAGTTTGACAAATTTTGTAGCAAGCTGCCAACTGTTTCTCGAGATATTAGACAACAGTTTTATTAATTCACGTAGCGCTATCTTACAAAATGGTGGGAAAAGTGATAGTTTTATGTCCATATGTTTTTTGTAATATATACTGTCAGCATACAAAATTTGCTTTAACTTGGTCATACGTGATGGTAGATGTACCAAATAAATGTAAAATATTAGTATGGCTACTATTTTGAAAGTAAATGCCTTAACAATTTAATTGCATATATTTACATGGCCTACAATATTAGTACTTACGTGCCAAATTTGGTGAAAATTGGATGAGTAGTTTTCGAGATATAACGTAAAAGCTATATATTTTTTTCAATTGGTGCTATCTTACAAAATGACGGAGAAACAACTATATCTACCTCTGAATTCAATGATTATACGTTGTGCTGTCTACGTACAATATTTGGTTTAAATCAGTTTAATTATTTCCGAGATATGACATGTTACCTTAAATATTAACATGGCCGCCATTTTAAAAGTAAGCACTAGACGTGGCCTAAAACTATACAAGTCAGATGTCCTTACTTAGTACTGTATGCATACCGAGTTTGGTGAAATTCTGTTCACGCGTTCAAAAATTGNTACAAGTCAGATGTCCTTACTTAGTACTGTATGCATACCGAGTTTGGTGAAATTCTGTTCACGCGTTCAAAAATTGAAAAGGGGGAGGCTACCTACGCACGCACACACACATACACACACACACACACACACACACACAGAGAGAAACACAGAAACTAAAGTAATCTTATAAGACTTTCTTTCCATCGGAAAGTATGCAAAAAATCTGTAATCTNACAAGTCAGATGTCCTTACTTAGTACTGTATGCATACCGAGTTTGGTGAAATTCTGTTCACGCGTTCAAAAATTGGAAAGGGGGAGGCTACCTACACACGCACACACACATACACACACACACACAGAGAGAGAAACACAGAAACTAAAGTAATCTTATAAGACTTTCTTTCCATCGGAAAGTATGCAAAAAATCTGTAATCTNAGAGAGAAACACAGAAACTAAAGTAATCTTATAAGACTTTCTTTCCATCGGAAAGTATGCAAAAAATCTGTAATCTATGTATAGCCGCCCCAATGGTGACATGTATAGAGTGCAATTATGTTATCAGAGAAGTCGTTGGTTAGGATGGCACCTCAAAGATTTTAGTACTCTCCGCACATAGAGAAGTTGAAAAAACTTTAATTCAAATTTAAGAAAATTAAAATTATTGTTTATAAACAGCAAAATTTGTTTTAGAAATTTTTAAAATAAAGGAACGAAATTTGGATTTAAATTTTGATGAACACCTTGAATTTTAGAATTCACCATTTTCAGACTGAGAATTATTTTTAATTTTAATTGTTTAGAAATATAATTTTAATATTCAATTAAGAGTATTCCAATTTAAATTACTAAAATGAATGTTTCAATAATATGAAACCAAGTTCAATACGTAGCTCATACATAACCACTGTCAGGTCATAAGTCATATTGTGTTTTATTCATCAATTTCCATAACGAATCATTTCATGAAGTTGGTATTTGTAGTTCAGGATTATCCTGTATACATTTCTGTTGGATTCTTTGTGTGCTCAGACAGAAAAGTGTTATAATTGACCGTTGCACCATTTTCATGGCTACAGAGCAAGATTACCAACTTTTTCAAATTTGCAACGAGGAAGACTTCGGCAACTCGACAAACGATATCCGACCTCAATTAAATAGCCTAGGAAAATTGTTATTAAAAGAACAGTTGTAAATAATATCTGTACCTACTGTGCAAAAGTCATAATTATACATCAGTCAACCGTTCCTTTGAAGTCTTNACAGTTGTAAATAATATCTGTACCTACTGTGCAAAAGTCATAATTATACATCAGTCAACCGTTCCTTTGAAGTCTTAGATACGGAATAAATTACATCCCTTCATATGACCATACGGTATAGTTTTTTATGCCCCAGGGTACGGGAAATCACGTACGATGAGGGACATATGGCAATTGTAGTACAGGATACCATATTTCTTGCACTTAATTACTTCTGCGGAATATTATGTGCGTTATTTACATGTTTCCTGGCGAGAAAATAGATTTTTGTATCTGTATTTCATAAACCATTCTGTGTTTTAAGCAAACATATAGCAGAGGTCTACAATTGTGTATGCCACCGGAAATGGTTCACTCCTTTTTAGAGTATATGCACAATTACGCATTAATTTTTCTCTATATGATTTTCTTTCTCAAGGTGATATCCAGAGGTTACACTGAAGAAAACCGCACTCTACACTCTAATTAACCACATATATCAAAGTGATTATATAAATGCAGTAATAGTTTTGTTTTCAAATAGTTGCTCTTGTTTAGTACTATGTTATTTCTTTCTTTTGTGACTGCAGTGTTTGCATAAGGATGAATTTGAATTTTATCCACAAACTAAGGCGAACGGTGTCTCACAAGATAAAAAAAGTAAAAAATAATTAGTTTATAGTCTAAGGTAGCTTCAGAGAGCTGTATATTTATTTGTAATGTATAGTTGTGATATTATTCTATTATATATATATATATAAACTATTACCTGTACAGTACTACACTGCACTAAGTATACACACTTAGTGACAATAAAACACGTAACTAATCTTATACCCATATTAGACATGATTACGCCCACATCTCCTTTTCCTGGCTTCGTAAACCACACGTGCCCAATCTCAAAACGTCCCGTGGTGCGTCCCCTTTTCCTTGTTTCAATTTTTCTCACTTTAAACACGCTAAATTTGCGTGCCACATGCTCTTCGTGCGGGGCCAAGCAAGTTATCGACACGCTCGTCGTAAAGGCAAGTCGTATGACCTCGTCATATTCTGCCCAGACAGCAACACAAATTAAGCAAAGTGATTACACGTCGCAAGGGAAGTTTTGCGATGTCTCTTCGTTTTCAGATTCGCGGATTCGCTGTGCGAGGTCTTACTGCTAATACTGGCTTTGGTATTATAAAAAAAATAATAATAACTGTCGGGCCCACAATTAGCCTGAAACTGATTACACTTATTTTCAACGTATTAATTTACGTGAAATTGTACATTGTAAAGTTTAATGCTGTGGGTGATGACGTCGATATCCCATCGTAGCTGAGCTGCAATCAATATTGCACAAGTGTATGCTTTATATACAAGCGAAAAAGTTAAATTTTAAACTTGGTGATGAATTATGGAGTTTCCATAGGGCATAAACTGCCCTTTAAAGTAAGTGGTTCATATCGGTATTGCCACTCACTGGTGGTGTACAAGGCTAAAATTTAGTTTTTGTGTCACCCGAAATCGATTCCGTAGTTCTCATTTTAGACGTACCTAACCACGAACCAAGCACTGCGACCACGAACGGGATCAATTTACAGTTTGTCGCGCTTGTTTCAGTCTCTCTCTCTCTATTACACACAGCGTAACGGCACGCCAATATAACGTCATGCAAAAATAGCGTACATCATCGTTAGGGTCATTTATCACATTCTAGCCTGAGAGATGACCAAGGCATGCACAGTATATGAGGGACACGTTCTCGGTGGCCTGCGTCATGTTCTTTAATATTTTCAGTTTTACAGATGTAACTTACGTTTCTCTTAGCGCCACCTGAGAGGTTTTTCTCTTTGCGCACGGGTTTTCTCGGAGTAGTTGCTGTTCTACCGTGGTGCGATGCGGCTGTCAGGCAGAACTTCAATCAAGAAAGAAGCCAATAGTCCCAGTTTTCTACAGCGTACGTATGTACTTGGCATAAGTACAGTTTGTTTATTCGGCCAGCCTATTTATACCTGCAGTTGCGCCATGACACTTTATTTTATCACCCGATAAATGTAGTTTTCTACTAAAACTTTGATTAGTAATTTTTTTATTGCTACAGAATTAAAACTTCACGAAGAACCATGCATTATTTTCACGCTGTAGCCTGCCTTATGTTAATTTTAAAAAAAACCTGCGAACCTTCAAGAGCCTCGGCCGTATATTGATATGCAAACTGGCCACAAACTCAATAATTTTAACTGTATGGCGCAATAATCAAGACGGGAGTTTACGTTAACAAAGTATTTATAATAAAAGACTTAAAATGTAATAAATGAAGCATTAAATTTTTTGTGATACCACAGCTTTATTAAATATTTTCAATATACAATAAAAAAACCATAGACTGTTCAAGGTAACAAATGCACCTTTTCAATCAGCCGTTGAAAAAAATAATTACTGCCCTTTAACCACTCAGGTGCTACCGTACACGCTGACATGCAGCGTCTTAGTAGTTGGCAACGTATTGAAGAAAATAGTTCCAAGTATGGACGTATTGCGAATGGTATTTTGAAAGTTATGGCAAATCAAGTATGCGTTTTTCTGCTTTATCAACAAAGGAGAACGGATTGGCATTATTAGGAAAATATATAGGTTCTCAGTAATCTCACGTTTTCACTTGTGCGACGCATTACTAAAGTAATCAAGCCCATGGCAATGCACATTTTACATATGACAGAAGATTACAATGTGAATAGAAAAGTAGATCATAAGCAGGACTTTCAAAAAAGTTCAATTAACCATGAACTGTCTATGTAGTCCGTCCATGGTTGATTCCAACTTTTCTGAAGCCCTGCTAAAGTGCTACTTTGACGCTATTTTTCCGTCTCGTGCAATCAAACCTTAACTAGAGTTGTGTTTGAAATGACAATTTAGTATTATTCCTACAGTATTTTAATATTTAATAGCGTTCAATTCGGACGTCAACCACAGTCACTTGTTCAGCGATGGTAGGTATATAGGCTCTCAAGATCTTGATGTTAAGAGCCACCTAAATATTTTCACTCGTTCAACGATAGTTGCGATTTGGTAATTTTATCATTTTATTAAGTTTCATTGCATACTAAATCCTAAATACAGGTTCTAAAATACTAAACACGTCATCATTTTAGTCGACTGATTCGGGTCACCAACGAGGCAACGCACTATATTTATGTGCATTCAGTTTAATATTTTGCACAAGATATTCCTTTCTAAGAATTACCAAGAAACCTGTTTTCTGTTTTTATTTTTATTACTTATAAATTAAATATTAGATCGTATAGTTAAAATATAACTAAAACATAAATTTTACGAAAAATAAGAGACGTGTACATTTATGTTAATCGCAGTATAAAACTGTTTTGATACATTACATAGTTAGTAAACANTCGAATGGGATTTTGAAAGTTATGGCAAATCAAGTTTGCGTTTATCTGCTTTATCAACAAAGGAGAACGGATTGGCATTATTAGTAAAATATATAGGTTCTCAGTAATCTCACGTTTTCACTTGTGCAACGCATGAATAAAGTAATCAAGCCCATGGCAATTCACATTTTACATAAGACGGAAGATTAAAATGTTAATAGAAAAGTAGATCATAAGCAGGACTTTCAAAAAAGTTTAATTAACCGTGAACTGTCTATGTAGTCCATGGTTAATTCCAACTTTTCTGAAGCCCTGCTAAAGTGCTACTTTGACGCTATTTTTCCGTCTCGTACAATCAAACCTTAACTAAGGCTCTGTTTGAAATGACAATTTAGTATTAGGCCTAAGTATTTTAATATTTAATAGTGTTCAATTTGGACGTCAACGACAGTCACTTGTTCAGCGATGGTAGGTATATAGGCTCTCAAGACCTCGATGTTAAGAGTCACCTAAATCTTTTCACTCGTTTAACGATGGTTGCGATTTGGTAATTTTAGCATTTTGTTAAGTTTCATTACATACTAAATCCTAAATACAGGTACTAAAATACTAAACACGTCATCATTTTAGTCGACTGATTCGGGTCACCAAAGAGACAACGCACTATATTTATGTGCATTCAGTTTAATATTTTGCACAAGAACTATTCCTTACTAAGAATTACCAAGAAACCTGTTTTCTGTTTTTATTTTTATTACTTATAAATTAAATATTATATCATATAGTTAAAATATAACTAAAACATAAATTTAACGAAAAATAAGAGACGTGTACATTTATGTTAATCGCAGTATAAAACTGTTTTGATACATTACATAGTTAGTAAACAACATAACACGTCACACATGGGGTGATTTTTCAAAGGTTTGATTCAAAGAGTGTTAAGATACTGCGAATAGACTATTGTAGTAATTAATTACAGAAGCATGACGTGTATATAATGTACTTTGGCATAACGTATTTGGTAGCGAGCGTCCAGAGAATTCCGCATCTCTTACAGCAGCCCAGGAGAATGAATGACCTCGCTCTCGCCTCTCCTCCCCTCCCCCCTTCCTTCTCAAACAGCACTCTCGTTCGCTCACCGATCGTTTGTCCGGCCGCGATCTCTGTTTGAGGAAACGATTNCACACATGGGGTGATTTTTCAAAGGTTTGATTCAAATAGTGTTAAGATACTGCGAATAGACTATTGTAGTAATTAATTACAGAAGCATGGCGTGTATATAATGTACTTTGGCATAACGTATTTGGTAGCGAGCGTCCAGAGAATTCCGCATCTCTTACAGCAGCCCAGGAGAATGAATGACCTCGCTCTCGCCTCTCCTCCCCTCCGCCCTTCCTTCTCAAACAGCACTCTCGTTCGCTCACCGATCGTTTGTCCGGCCGCGATCTCTGTTTGAGGAAACGATTTGTCGGGAGAGCGGCCGTGTTGTCCCAACTTCCTTCTGCAGTCGACCCGCCCACCCGGAGTTTCGCCCTGTCTGTTTCCACAGTCAGCTTTCCCTTGGCCTTCGCTCCCTTGCGGCCGAGGTATTTCCCATTCCACGGCCTTTCTCGTCGGCGAGGTGAATTATTTGTAAATCATCACTTGTTGACTCCTGTGTCAATGTATTTCGGAAGTCTGTCCCCTGAATTATCATGCCTGAATTTCTAAAGGTAAAGAAATATATTTCATATATAAACACGAGTTTAATGTTTTTACAGTTACACTACTTTAATTATCTAAATTAATTTTCGGTGAATTTAATTATTTAAACGTATACGGTATTTTCTTGATATTTAAGTTATAAACGACAGGTACGTAATACGAAAACCAGTTAATTAAAATATACGTTACTTTAGGGAGCTGCAGTTAGCTGTTTCTAAAAAAAATACCTTCACAAGTAAAACTTATATGTTACTTAATATGTATGTAAGTAGGGAATTTTTCTATGTTGTGACATGAACAGTCTTAAGATAAGAGAAATAATCTCCGATGTAAAGCAGGCTTGTTTGTTACACTAACTGTCATAAAAAATAGCCGCACCCAGAACTAACTATCTAAAAGAAGCGAAAGTTGGAATACAACACGATCAGAGGTAATATTGCCACCGATATAAATCTGGCTAAGATTGGCCGTTTGAAACTGCCACCAAGGCAACAAACACGGCTACAACCTCGGTAACGTGAAAGGTGGTAGCACGAAGTTATGTACCACATAATATGCGCGCGTGTGGAGTGAACGTCGGCGAGTTTCTAGGACGCCTCGGTGACGCATCTGACACAGATATCAGCAACTTACAGGTTTTGAAAAATGGTAAATTGGTCGACTACGGGAGACACGGCTGTCGTTTTATTGAACTGCGTGCTACATGGACCACTGCGGCCGACCGTCGCGGCGATGTCGAGGGAAGCGAAGGCTGTTCACGGTAAAGTGAGCACTTCTGAAATAAGCCCTTGAAAAATGTCACTCACCCTACTTGCGTGTATTTTTGATGGGCACACGTAGTGGAATGCTCTCAGTAAAGTTAGTAACGACGAATTGCAAGTAGTTTCATGTCTCAACGTCGAATTAAAAGTATGTGGCAAACATTTGTCAGTGCTACAATGTTTTATATTTGTTTCAGATTTTCTAATAGATACGAGTGCATTGATTAGCAAATTTGTAAAATATTTACTTTTATAATAATTTTACAGTTTCTCTTTACTGACGCATTAATAAAGTGATCAGGCCCGTGGCTAGGCTTATTTTACGTATGGCCGGAGGATACGCAATGTGTTTACAAGTAGATCTACGTCAGGGATTTCAAAAGCGCTCATTCTACCGTGAAAAGCCTATAGGAGCATATACTGGTTGACTCACAATGACCGTCAGAAAAGCAAAACCTTCAGCCGTTCGACAGGCACGTTTTCAACAAACAGTGTCTCTCTCCAGCACGCTGAGACATGCAGCGGCATCACTCGCGGGGCCGCTCCAGTTTCCAACCGCGCTGTTGCTTGGTGGCTTGCAGAAGAAGACCTGCATTCGCAATGNATTGCTTGGTGGCTTGCAGAAGAAGACCTGCATTCGCAATGTCACTTTCCTATAGAGATCGCGAGAACTGTAACTTCTGTTGTAGTTTCGTCGTGATCGGGTGGCATTGAATGCTGAGGAATGGTGCTTCATCGTCTTATGGTTTGGCCTCACACACCATGTTTAATTACTTGTTTATAGGTTATTTAAGTTGTTAAGGGACGCTTATTTTGAAACAACNAACAGTGTCTCTCTCCAGCACGCTGAGACATGCAGCGGCATCACTCGCGGGGCCGCTCCAGTTTCCAACCGCGCTGTTGCTTGGTGGCTTGCAGAAGAAGACCTGCATTCGCAATGTCACTTTCCTATAGAGATCGCGAGAACTCTAACTTCTGTTGTAGTTTCGTCGTGATCGGGTGGAATTGAATGCTGAGGAATGGTGCTTCATCGTCTTATGGATTGGCCTCACACACCATGTTTAATTACTTGTTTATAGGTTATTTAAGTTGTTAAGGGACGCTTATTTTGAAACAACNTTGGCCTCACACACCATGTTTAATTACTTGTTTATAGGTTATTTAAGTTGTTAAGGGACGCTTATTTTGAAACAACTGTAACTCTCTTGCAATATATTTTCCTCTGCAGAATAAACATAAATTTCGAAACTTTTGTCAAGTAATTATGACGTAATTATAACAGCGTCATTTAAAAAATAATAAATGTATTATTGTCATTTCAAAATTACCAGAGAACGCATGCATAAAATTTGGTGACTACGTTTTATAGCATCTGTAAAATTTAAAAGCGCTATAATAAGAACTACATTGTTATTTAATTGAAAAGTAAGTTATGGCACGTAAATGGAAAACTAATCGAGGTGGAGGATACCGAACTTTAAGAGAAGAATCCACGATTCGTATGAGCACGGATGACATCTGTATTGGAGTACAAGTTAAAGAGAACATTGTATATAGCACCAATCCGGACTTCAATGCTTAGTGACACGCCGGCAGGAATGGTGACGTCATTGCGTGTGAAACAATCTCCCATTATTGTCGGTCGTTCCTGGTAGTGATCAAAAGCATACTTACGGTACAACGGCACTTCCAGGAGATTCCACGCCCTCATGCGCTTTTCTTCATACCTCATTTGTGCGCACTCAGCTTAATAATATTAGCACGAGAACTATTGCTTACTAGTCATTAGCAACACACCTACTTTGTCTCTGTTTTTATTTGTATTATTGCAAGTGTAATAGTATAGTTTTTTTTATCGGCCATCTATGGACCATGCTATTTCAACTGTCCTTTTCCTTTCCCTGGNCAAGTGTAATAGTATAGTTTTTTTTATCGGCCATCTATGGACCATGCTATTTCAACTGTCCTTTTCCTTTCCCTGGCGCCTGGGCTTTAACTTTCCCTCAGTATTCCCTAATTCATATCCTATGCTGTTCCTTCCTCGCTTCAGTCCATGTTTTGCCAGTTCTTAGTTTCTGCANAAGTGTAATAGTATAGTTTTTTTTATCGGCCATCTATGGACCATGCTATTTCAACTGTCCTTTTCCTTTCCCTGGTGCCTGGACTTTAACTTTCCCCCAGTATTCCCTAATTCATATCCTATGCTGTTCCTTCCTCGCTTCAGTCCATGTTTTGCCAGTTCTTAGTTTCTGCTTTTATTGGAAACCACGGTGCTGTTGGAGTTTCTTCTTGAGCGGAATACGTTTCTGGATATCCTCCTGTGTTATCCCCACTTCTTGCAAGTCTTTCTCTACCTCGGTGAGCCACGCCTCCTTGGTGTTTTTGGTTGAAAAAGTAATTAAAGATCCCATTACTCAGCCTTGTAGGATTCATACGGGCAATGTGGCTATAGAAAACAATATATTTATTGATAAATTACAAATAAAATTTCAGTTTAACCAAAAATAGCATACTTTTATGTTAACAGAATAATAAATTATATATTACACGTACAGGAAGTTGTCAGACACGTCATACATAGTGTGATTTTTTCAAAGATTTTTAGGGGCAGCGGTGGTGTAGTGGTCAGACTACTCGCCTCCCACCAAGGCACCGGGTTCAATTCCCGGCGGGGCCGCTCCAGAATTTTCGTATGTGGGAATCATACTGTACAATGACGCTGGTCGGCGGGTTTTCTCGGAGATCTTCCGTTTACCCCGCCCTTGCATTCCAGCGCTTCCCCATACTCACTCCGCTTCACTCTCATCAGCTCTCAAGACCTCAATGTTAATAGCTGTCCAAATATTTTCACTCACTCCGCCAATTGTAAAATTTGCATTGCCGTGGGCATGAACACTTCATTCGCGCGTCGGTGAAGTGAAACTGTACAATTATTAAAGAAGTAAATATTTTACAAATGCTTTCATTCTTGCACTTATGTGTATTAAAAAACACAAATAAAAAAATTTCTGTTTTCACAAATATTAACCTAACTCTTTTAATTCAAAGTTAAGATATGGATCTACTTTCCCTCCGTTGTAATCAACTTTACTAGGCACATACCAGTAAGTGTGCTGGTTAAAAAACATGCTGTTTATTTTTAAAAAAATTCAATCAACCGTTAACAGCCTACATAATTGGTTGCTCTTCGTGTCATTAACCAACAGAAATTATTTCTGTAATTCGACTGTGCGAGATTTTATAAGAAATTTTTAAGTACTTGTCANATAGCGGCACGATATCCGGAGGCAGGAGAACCACACGTGCGCCGAACCAAGAGGGCACCCAAGAGTTCCCGCACGGTGCAGAACGGAACAATAAACTTCCAGGCCAGAATCAAGGGGAGACGCCAGGCCGACTGCGGACCACAGGAGCAGTGGCCATGTGTTTTACGACTCAGGGGGGACGCGGCGAGCACCCCGACCATGTGCAGGGATGGGGCAAGTGGAATATGGCGATGGAGCCTACAAAACGACGGGAGAGCGGGAGGAACGAGGCAGTCAGTTGAGAGACGTGAACGAGTCAGTCAGTCGGAGGACCTGAAGTGAGGCGTCTAGATCGAGAATGCATCACGACGTCGACCTCAGTCGGAGGCCGTCAAACGGGATGTGCGACGGGAAGAGTCCGAGAAAACGCGGCAGTCGGCCGACGGGAATCTAGGAGGGCGGAGCGAATCCGGGAGAAGACGACAATGGCAGCCGGCCGTCGTCAGACGAAGAGTGATGAGTGGACCCGAAAGGAAGAGCTTCGAGACCAGGCGTCGAGACGCCCACCAAGTGCTGGAGCAGTCCCAAGTCGCCAGCCGAGAGAAGACAGCGTCTGAAGCCAGATAAGTAGAGTCATCCAGCAAGTGTGAAGAATCTTGCCCCCCACCCCTTTTCAAGACGCGAATCGCCGCGCCAGCGGAGCCTACGTATAAAAGGGAAGGGGAGTGTTGTCTCATGTGTACATGTATAAGTGGCCCTGTTAAGCGTTAATAAAACAGATTTATTGGTAACCTGAAAACGAGGTGAATTTANGATTTATTGGTAACCTGAAAACGAGGTGAATTTATTAGTAAATTGGACCTAGAGACAATAGTGTCGACGTATTCCTACGCCCTAACACTGAGGGCTAGCCTCAATTGCTGGTGCCCTACGCAGAGAGCAGATTCAATACCTACTTATAAACCATAGCATTGGGCAGGTATCAAACTGTAGAATTATTAAAGAAGTAAATATTTTACAAATATTCTCATTCTTACACTTACGTGTATTAAAAAACATAAATAAAAAAATTTCAGTTTTCACAAATATTAATCTAACACTTTTAATTCAAAGTTATGATATGGATCTACTTTCCCTCCGTCGTAATCAACTTTACTAGGTACATGCCAGTAAGTGTGCCGATTAAAAAACATGCTGTTTATTAAAAAAAAAATTCAATCAACCGTTAACAGCCTATATAATTGGTTGCTCTCTGTGTCATTAACCAACAGAAATTATTTCTGTAATTCGACTGTGCGAGATTTTATAAGAAATTTTTAAGTACTTGTCANGTGTCATTAACCAACAGAAATTATTTCTGTAATTCGACTGTGCGAGATTTTATAAGAAATTTTTAAGTACTTGTCAGAACAGAATTGTCTGTTGGAACACCAGGAACGAGACATTAATGTGTAAATGAAGGGGTTTCAACATGACGTGCAGTAGATGTTATAGGAGCATAAACGGGAGTTTTCCCGGAGTAATATGTGACTGCCGTTACAAAGTAGCAGAGAAAACCTGGTTTCTGATAAAACGTTACCTTACCTTTACGCAGTAACGTAGATCCTTTCTCTGTGACAACAAATAGTTTATTTTTACAAGAGCATTTTCTCTGTCCGTCTTGAGGTATGAAACTGCCTTGTCACTCTTTCTGTGGGTGCTACAATATTCACTCTGTCTTCCCATGCAGCGGAAACTGCTTTTATATCAGTGCATTGTGATTCTTCTGCCGCAAGAATTTAGGGTTCGTGGCGACCCAGGAATCGTCACGCATCGAGTGTCCGAGCCACCTCACGTACACACATTAATTACATCGTTTCAGTAACTTTTCCAACAAATAAACATCGGGAAACTTCGTAGGCTAGATCTCCTGTGCGTAAAAGCCTTCGACGATGGGTTCGCTATGTAGGTCCTCGAGATAATACATGCTTCTTTGTAACGGTCACATATTTCTCCAGGAAAACTCCTGCATATACGCCTTTAACATATACTGAACGTCATGTTAGAACCCCTTCATTTATAAATTAATGTTTCATTCCTGGTGAAGCAACAGAGAATTTTGTTCTGACAAGTACTTAAGAATTTCTTATAAAATCTCGCACAATCGAACTACAAAAAATAATTTATATTTGTTAATGACGCAAGGAGCAACCAATTATATAGGCTGTTAACGGTTCAGTGAAAATTTTTGTAATCAACGACATGTGTTTTAACTGGTACACTTTCTAGCATGCACCTAGTAAAGTTGATTATGACGGAGGGAAAGTAGATCCATATCTTTGAATTAAAAGTGCTAGGTAAAGTTTTGTGTAAACTGAGATATTTTTTGATGTGTTGTTAAATGCGCATAAGTGTAAGAATAATTGTTCCCCAGGAATCTCCGTACGCTTCGTAAATTCTCGGGGGTGGGGAAATTGACGACAGGTCTAATTTTCTCGGAGTCCATGAACAATTTATCATCAGAATTTATAAATATTTTCAAAGGTTTNAATTGACGACAGGTCTAATTTTCTCGGAGTCCATGAACAATTTATCATCAGAATTTATAAATATTTTCAAAGGTTATTAGGGGCAGCGGTGGTGTAGTGGTCAGAATACTCGCCTTCCACCAAGGCAAACAGGGTTCGATTCCCGGTGGGACAGCTGGTTGGCGGGTTTTCTCGGGGGTTTCCCGTTTACACTGCCATTGCATTCCGGTGCTGCTNAATTGACGACAGGTCTAATTTTCTCGGAGTCCATGAACAATTTATCATCAGAATTTATAAATATTTTCAAAGGTTTTTAGGGGCAGCGGTGGTGTAGTGGTCAGAATACTCGCCTTCCACCAAGGCAAACAGGGTTCGGTTCCCGGTGGGACAGCTGGTTGGCGGGTTTTCTCGGGGGTTTCCCGTTTACACTGCCATTGCATTCCGGTGCTGCTNTTCCCGGTGGGACAGCTGGTTGGCGGGTTTTCTCGGGGGTTTCCCGTTTACACTGCCATTGCATTCCGGTGCTGCTCCATATTCACTTCGCTTCACTCTCCTCGGTTCTCAAGACCTCTATGTTACGAGCCATGTTATCTTATCTGGGTTCACAGCCAAGTCTGCCTCACGTAAAGCAGTAAGCACATCATAAATATGCGACATTGCCTGAGCCCCACAGTTCACGTCCATTGGCTGTCGTTTCCACTGATTATGACACCATGGTGTTACAAAAGCCAAAATTTCCAGTGAACCGGGATGTAGCTCACATCGAAGTAATACGGAATTTAAGTCTAGAATGGTGAAATACTTCGCTTTACCTACATGTTGAAATACAGTCGCAATGGTGGGAAGTGAATACTGATCAAAAAATATTTTTTATTAATCGCTCGATAATCACAGATCAGTCTAAATTGACCTGGAGTTCTTTTTGCTAACAAAAAGGAAGGAATCGAATATACATTTTCAAAAATATCCTTAGTCTTTAATTCAGAAATCAATTATATAAATGGTTTGATTTTTGGTGGAGCCACTTGATTTGGAGCAGACACTACAAGTTCATGGTCACTTAGTTTCAATTTAATCTTATTTTGAGTATAATGACCCAAATTTGAAGTCACAGTAACCTGAAATTCATGTATCAAGTTCTGAATCTCAAGTTCCTGTCCGTTTGTTAACTTTTCTGTTTTCATTAACCGATACCTCATACTGGTTGTAACCAAATACACAGGCTGAATCTTACAAAATTCAAAACGCAAAAGCTTCTCGGCAACCTGCAATGAGGCACGAGTTTCCCCCAGGAAAACAATCCCAAGTATTAACGCATGACTCAAACATGGAAGAACACGAAACCAAACTTCCAAGAAAATGTTTATATTTTAATTGTAAACCTTGCAGAACAAACAGAGTATATCTTACCGCCATCAATTAAAGAAAACTCCACCTTTTCACCTCTTTCCAAATTCACCAATCCTTTTGGCAATGCCCGCAATACTATATTACAAAATTCTTGAATTATTAATGAACAAGAGGTACCAGAATCTAGTAATACAGGTACTTCAAATTGGTTTCCTATTATTATTGGCACATACAGGAACCCATAACGTTTTTCAAACGAAAAGTGTTCTACAACATTTATCCCAGCAGGTTTCAAACATATTGGACATCGTGCACGAATATATCCCATGTTGCCACAAAAGAAACACTGAATTAACCATCCCTTCTTTACTTTGTACCAGCACTAATTATTTCGACCTAAAGTAATTTCTGTAAACTCTTTATACGCCCTTATCTGGCTCCCTGGCCAAAGTCATAGTCTAAGTGTATTTTTTCCGTTTCAAATTTACGAAGTGGTACCAGAAATATAATTTTGCAAAACTACAGCATCCATTATCATTACTGTGGTTTTCGATTTTCCCGTGTGTTTAACATAACTTGAATTTGTCATTTTTCGGCGACAATGTTTTTACCTCTGTAAATATACCTTATAGTATGAGAGTTTTCTCAGAGATGACCAAAATATTTTCAAAGACGCTAACTTTCAGATTGTTTCAAGCCTGACTTATACATATAAATTAATTTCGTATGCTCTTTTATCTATGGAGAGTCGTTAAACAGCCTTGGCACTGTAATTTTATAAACCAATTTTAATTCCCAATTTCCAAGAGCGTATATATTCCCTACTAATTACGTTTGGTGATTCGTCGTTTTATATTTTCTACCCCATTTCATATAGAGCAATAACAAATCATCTCACAAAGTTCGTACCTGGGCGGATCTTAACATCGAGGGCTTGAGAGCCAATGAGAGGAAGTGATTTGAATATGGATCAGCGCCGGAATGCAAGGGTGCAAGAAATAGGAGATCCCGAGAAAACTCGCCGACCAGTGGCATTGTACGGCACGATTCGTACGTGCGAAAATCCCGGAGCGATCCAGCCGGGAATCGAATGCGGTTCGCCTAGGTGGGAGGCGAGTGGTCTGACCACTACACCACCGCGATCCCTATTATCTGGAGATAGGTTAATCCTGTATACCCAAAATGTGGATCAGGTACATCCAACCAATAGACGTCGTAAGGCAGTAGTGAAATATTAACATATTTGCGGGGAAAATAATAAAATTCAGCCAGTATGAAGATTGGGACGGCAAAAGTAAGAAAATAACTGCAATAATAAATGTCGACTAGCTTTTTCATATACCGCACTAAGCTGTAGTTACAAATATACCAGATGCTACATTATTACTCAATATAGTGAATGTTCTTCAGTAGTGAAATATGGCAAAAGTATGAAANCAAATATACCAGATGCTACATTATTACTCAATATAGTGAATGTTCTTCAGTAGTGAAATATGGCAAAAGTATGAACAAATAAGTAGAACAGTCGACATCAATGTTTGTTTTGTAACTAAGTATGTGGATTTTTTTTTGTGAAATAAACGTGAATAAGGTTGGGAATGTCAGTCATCAATTTTATTCGAGTACCTTAAAAATGCCCTGAAAATACAAGCCGTATTTTCGTTTGATAGAACTTCGGTTTTGCAAAGTTTTGTCTCTCGCTGGAGATGACGTAACGCTTGCCAGAGACTTTATGTTATAGAAGTCATCTGCTCATTAAAAATAATGAACAAGCTTGTCCCTTTTATACTTGCTGTTTCCAGTGTGTTCGTAAGGGGTTGTTGGACATCCAGCCAATTAAGTTCCAAAATGACAATAACAAAACGCCCTCCCTTTAACAGAGCAGTTGCTCATGGCGTGTCAAATGAAGACGTTCCAATCTCCTTTTAGATGTGCAGTTAAAGTGTGACTGTTGTGATGTGTGANCAAATATACCAGATGCTACATTATTACTCAATATAGTGAATGTTCTTCAGTAGTGAAATATGGCAAAAGTATGAAAAAATAAGTAGAACAGTCGACATCAATGTTTGTTTTGTAACTAAGTATGTGGATTTTTTTGTGAAATAAACGTGAATAAGGTTGGGAATGTCAGTCATCAATTTTATTCGAGTACCTTAAAAATGCCCTGAAAATACAAGCCGTATTTTCGTTTGATAGAACTTCGGTTTTGCAAAGTTTTGTCTCTCACTGGAGATGACGTAACGATAGTAGGAGATGCTTGCCAGAGACTTTATGTTATAGAAGTCATCTGCTCATTAAAAATAATGAACAAGCTTGTCCCTTTTATACTTGCTGTTTCCAGTGTGTTCGTAAGGGGTTGTTGGACATCCAGCCAATTAAGTTTCAAAATGACAATAACAAAACCCCCTCCCTTTAACAGAGCAGTTCTCATGGCGTGTCAAATGAAGACGTTCCAATCTCCTTTTAGATGTGCAGTTAAAGTGTGACTGTTGTGATGTGTGANCTCATGGCGTGTCAAATGAAGACGTTCCAATCTCCTTTTAGATGTGCAGTTAAAGTGTGACTGTTGTGATGTGTGATTAAAAAGCGTGCATATTGAAAACGACTGCAATCAAGTTTAAAATCCTAATTTGAAAGTGACGCAAGGAAAACAACTGATTGGTACAGGCTGTTCGCGGTAATTAAGCAACTCGATAGCTCTTCTTAGGATCTCTTTTTTTGTCTTGCTCAATTTGTAGCCTACCAACCCGCTTTACAAATGGATCAGAAAATTTTTCCCCGCACCGCGACTATCGACTATGACTATCGACTACTGTGATGTTGTGTACAGTACTGGCTGCCAAACTTGGAAAACTTCACAACATATGTATCCAATTTATTTACAAATTAAGATAAAGCGATCATGTCACTCCATACTGCCATGGCTGTGCCTGAGTCAGCGAAAGGAACTTCATACATTGTTATCGCTTTTTAAAGTCATGAAGCACCATGAGCAATTATAATTTCATTCCAGTACTCTACCACTGCATTCGCGACATAGTGTTGATACTAGATCCCATAGTTTCCTCCCCCTCACCCCCCCACCACCCACTATCACCTCTCCGTCACAATAGTCAGATTTATACTATTGCTGTTTTTCTGTTAAATCTGTTCGTTTTAAGAAGCTTTTACCGGTGCTCCTATTATTAGGATGTACCAAAGGCATCAGATAATACCCCTACTCCCTCCACCACTTACATTTACATTTGGCACACTTATTCAAGTATGCTTGTTTTTGGTTTGTTTGTGCATGTGTGTGGTGAATAAATATGTAAGTATATTCGTCCTGTATATGTAAAATATTATTCATATGCTTATGGCATCATGCGTGTATGTCGTTGTGTAGTGAATATACACATAATAATTTTTGTGCACTCTACTTCTTCTTTTTTAGTGTATTTATTTGATTATTCAGTTTCATAACGATTGAAGAAATTTAGTAGTCTATTGTAATGTGTAGGTTTATATCTTTATATTTAACTATGTGGTTCAGTAGTAGACAAGGCCATCTCGCCTTAAATGTGTCAACTTAAAAAAGGTGTTACCATTATTATTGCATCTACCAAGTGTAATTGTGAAAATGTTAGCAACGTAAGTACGTTAATTATATGCTAATACATACTGTTGTTAATAAAGCAACCATGAAACGAAATTAAATAAATTTAGTGTACACAAATCTAAACGCCACGCTCTAATGCGCCGGTAATACATCGAGATACTTTTTTTCTCTCATAGGTTTCCAAATTTACTGGGCGTATCTCTGTCGATATGTACAAGGAACTGTATTCAATTGCGGACAGTGGATTCTTTTTAAAGGTTGATTTAAAAATTGCTTAATAATCCACACAGAAGCTATAATAATCGTTATTGCCTTTTATGCACACACATTTATCAGGACGTTAATGTAAGTAATTGTGGAATTGGAAACATAGTAAATAAAATACAATCAACAGTTGCCTAGAATAGAAATGAAAGTAGCGAAGGGAAAATCACTTCCAGCGCAGCACGGCGGAGTATACCTCACAAGATCGAAAACTTAAGTATCGTTTTACAAAATGTGTGAAAAGTATTAAAAGATCTTTCCTAGCGAATTTAACTAAGACAGCCGCTTTCAGTCATTGCAGCGTGAAGGGAACTCTACTCTACTAAAGACTGCCGGCTCATAGGCGAGAAAATGCCTACTTAGGTTTCAGTACTGCAATTTACACTCCTTTTAAACGAGGAAAATACGGAGATTATTGCTATCCTGGTACATTCGAATGCGTAACAGCGATTAATTTTTTAATCACAGCTGGCCTCCATAAATAACGATTTGTTCAGAGAAATATGACTTTTTAATAACGCAGTTGTGAAGAAAAAAATTTCAGTTTTTCTTCTTTGAGGGAGGTTTATAGCTGAACTACAGATTGAATTATTTCGAGGACGAAATCGTTGAGATCCGCTAATTATAAAGTGACGAATAATTGTTCGTAATCCTTATAATTAGCGGATATTACCGGTAGACTTGAGGGTTTTGTTTGTAATGGAAGTTAGCATAAAAAAGCTGACGGACTAGAAAATTACTCAAATTTTTCCAGCAAAGTGAAAGTCGCAAAAAACAAATATTAATGTCGCATAGACACATTTCAATGAAATGTAAGTACAGGATGTTGTAATAAAATTGTAACTGAAAATTATTGGCGTATTATTTGTATGTTTATGTGTATTATATGTTACATTAGATGATGTGCGATACCGGACAACCACAGTACACCATCCAGGAACGTGCATGGTGCGTGGAACATTATGTCAGTTCTCCACTTCGAAAAGGACGTTTTAAACGCTTGCGTTCTTTTTGTGAAGTTCATTTGAGATATTTAAATAAAATCATCTCAGTCACTACAGGTGCCAGGGAAGCGTCACCACTCCTTATAGTGCTTCCATTCCCATAGCTTCGGACATAATGTTCCACGCACTATGCACATCCCTGGATGGTGTACTGGGGCGTTTCTGGCCTTATACAGCTTCTACTGTAACATATAATACACATAAACATATCAATAACTTTATTTTGAACATAATACACCAATTATTTTCAGTTACCATTTTTTTGCATGATGTTACGTTCACACTTTTCTACCCTCTTAGTACGAATACTGTCTTTATACCTCACGAAGTTATGTGGTTTCAAGAATTGCTCCAGGAAATAAACTTGTATTCCAGAAATCGACTATGCTTTACGTTGTGAATAGTTTCCCTAGTAAATTCTTCTCGCAGTTTTTAGATTTACGCTGCGCTGCGAGAACGGTCAGAGCTACCAACCACGAGGATTTATGTTCTCTTGCACGTCACGCATTCATCACTCAGCGTACATGCCACTCCCCTTTCCAAACCCCTTAGTGGCAGCGAACGAACACGCCGCCATTTTGTAATATATCCTGCATAGTGGTGCCTGCGCCCACGTATACAACATACTGGCAGGTCCGGCTTTCGCAGCAGGCGCTATCGCTGACGATGATGAACGACGGGCGGAGGTCGCGGAGATGTCTGGGAGCTGGTGACATCCTTCCTTCTATTAACACCCCTCCAACTCCATTAGCACCTCTCCCCCGCCGTCGCTCCTTGAGAGAGCGCAGCGTGACGTATCAATCACGACGTGCGTCCCTATCAGGTGTCGGCGAGCCGGCGCATCACACAACCTATATCTGACCACATCCCTCCTGACTCTTCTTCTTCTAGATGTACATGTTATACGGATACCGCATCTAAAGGCCGTCCGGTGCAAGGCTCACGAGCGGGGCCTGTGGATATCTCTTTCATGCAAAGGCGCAAGAGCATATGGTTACGCTTGTACAAATATGCGACTCATAAGATATCTTACACAGATAACACAACACAAGAGCTAAGATGTGAAATCCCAGCAAAGAGATGAGATTAACAACAGGGACAAAAAATAATGGTTACCTCAAGATCATGGACGTGGATAAATTTCCAAGTGGCCTGCACGCTAAAATTTTGAACTCGTCATCCTGTAGTAATATTAGAGAGTGGCGCTATGAGTGTTGAGGTTATGCCAGCCTAGAATAAAAACTCCCGAACTTATTTCGGTCGGACAAAGTTTATTGATATATATGCATTATACGCAAGCTCTACATGACCATGAAAATGCAAATTGCCAGTAGTGCAAATTAATTTTCTACAGAACCATGTTTCATTACCAAGCTCAAACTTCATCTTCTTACGAGAGAACAAAACAGGTGATGAATAAATACTAATCACAGCAGCCTGATTATAAACACCTTCATGAACTTGCACTGTCATCCAAAAAGATTATGTCCCGTGGATTCAATTCAGACATACTGGTATACATCAGGTTACTTGCACCATGACTTTTACGAAATAAAAACACAAGTCTAAAAGTCAACTTCTAGCTATAGCAGTTACACCTTGCAAACAAACCCTATAAATATTGAGACGTCCTGCGTCTTTCGATCTCCCCGTTTCACCGGATTTTCACCCGAATAACAACGTGATTTTCTACGCATGTCTGTCACGGAGGTTTTCCGTCTGTGGGAAATAATTTCCTACTTTTTGAACTGCATCTGAAACCAGCACCGTTGGGTAGCAGTAAACGCCGTGCTACATGAAAGTGGTGGAATGGGTCCACCTCCGTCCGGCAATCCAGCAGCGCTCCTGCCTCGTCGAAGCATAACTCCCTACTGCCGGCGAACCCCGAGTCTCTCCGCACCACAGTGCTACATGTGGCGTGACGTCACGAGCAATAGGCTGTGTTGCCGAACTGTCACCACGTTGCGGTAGAGTGCTCTTGCGCCAATTATAACTTCGTCGGCTTAATTGGTCACATTAAATTTGTACAGACATTATTGCCAAACTGTGCACTTCTTGAAGGTTTTGTGGTTGGGTTTTCGGCTATGAATAGCCGAGAAAAGCAGTTCATCAAGGTCAGCCGGTCAGCCGAGACAGCATGAAGAGGTTCAACTGAGGCTATGGCCGGAGCTGACCAGTGGAGGAAAACGGCGATTTCTCGTGCTCAGATAAGTGTTTCTAAAGAAAAATAGTATGAGTGGGTCAGGCAGATACTTTTTTAGACCACCTTTTAATATTTGCTTATATTGAAATCTTGGAACGAGACATAGATAATCGTAAGCCGCTTCACGGCCAAGTTTTAAGGCATTTAATGAAAAAAAAATGTATTTCGTATTGCCGCCTCACGGCTGATTGTGTTTGCTTACAGAATTCAGAATTATTCCACCACAAATTCACTGTAAAGAATTGATGAATTTAGCAATATAGCTTTTAAATTTTTAATGTAAAGTATCTATGGTGGTTATTTGTATTCAATCTATGATCTCCATAATTGTAGAGTATATTCTCTTAGTATTTTTATACTGATTAATAAAGTAAATGTTTTGTATATTTAGTAATATTTATTTCATTGGAGAACGTACCTGTAAATAAATGACAGGTAACATAGCCGTAGGATACTTTCTCATTATATTGACTTTATTTGAAGAGATCAGCATAGTTGGGGTACCATTTGGAGATGGTAGGAACTGGCTGTAGCCTCTCCGTCTTGTTTTTTTTCTCGTCACTAGTCTTGCGTAGAATATTGACGCCCCGAGACAAGCGGAAAGCCGGTATCAAACTCAAAAGAATAAAACTATTCTTTACACTAACTACTTTACGACACCACGTACCATCTTCCTTATCTAAAGGACAATTGAGCAGTTTTATTATAGGATGAAATAACCTCAACACACATAGCGTTAAACTCTAATGACGTGTTCATAGTTTTAGCATGCAGGCCACTTGGAAATTGTTCTATGTCCATGAGTAGAATGATATAGAGAGAGCTAGCACACTGACATCCTGGCGCGGTGTTGCGGTGCTACGGTGGCCATCTTGGATGATTTCATGCTGAAACCTCATGCTCTGCCGTTCTTCATCAGCAGCGACCATTTTGTTTTCCCTGGGAATTTTACTTTTTTCCCTCGGAATTTCCCTCTTTCCCTATTGTCAACCTCCTACTCTATCATTCCACTTGTAATTTGCATGCTTTGGCAATCCTATTTTTTTTATTTCATTCTTTGTCATTCCACATGGTTATTTTTTATGCTCTCTCATTTCTTCCTGTCTTTCGCCTGCACTAACTCTTGGTTATCCCATATTCCTTCTAGTCTCCTTTTTCTCTCTTGCCTTAATTCTTTGGTTTTCTCATATTCCTTCTTGTCTCCCATCACCCCCCTTTTCTCTCCTGCCTTCTATTAATCCGTTCTTTTCTCTCTCTTACTTTTTACGTCCTACATCTTTAATTTCCACGCCTGCCGTCAGTCTTCTGCTGTAGGCAGCCATTTTTAATTTTCGCACCTGCCACCAGAGTGTGGGTGCTAAGTTCAACCATTCGCGACTAGGAGAGCAGGTATCGGTGTTGGTAATAACGTTACCTGCAGGGGCACGCCATGCGCGAGCGAGGGCACTTCTGTTAAATGAAACTTGTATGTGCGGTGCGGAACAGAGCTGGCTGCGCGCATGGACCTAGACGTCATGTCACGTTGCACGCGTGTGCGGAACATTTTTTTCTCTAATAACTAGCTGTAGGATTAAAAACTAATTATTATCTCATTTGCTTCTTCGATGTGGCTGCTGAAGGATGACGATTTCCGCTGTTAACCGCCGTCTCGACCTCATGCTTTACCGTCTACATGGCATAACCATGTGCACTGTTCCCTGGGCTTGGTACCGAAGGCAATACACTATCCCAGCCAAAAAAAGAACACCGTTAAATTTTATATACGCAAACATTTTGAATGTTCGCATTTAAAAAAACCAACAGGGTTGTCGCAAGCATAGTGTACAGGCGGTTTACGACACATAGGAAAATAAAACTTCCCACCTAAAAACAAAAATCAAAGTGGACACAGAAAACGCACAGAAAGACGACAGCCACAGAACAAGAGTCTAGTAGATAGACGAAGAGAGAGAAAAGTCGTGGACAGCACAAATTAAGCGGAAAGGCAAGTACGATTCGACCACCAGTTACTGCAGTGCATGCTTGCGATACGAATACCATTTTGCACCCACAACACTTACTAGGATAAGCGTTGAGCCCCCTGGGAAGTGTCTATAAATCCCAGGTTGGAGACCCAACGTAAACGTCAAATCCTGTGCACAAGTACACGTGAGATATTGTGAGGTGTGAAACAGTAGGTCTCATCGAATAAAACCAAACAACAGGCTCCCTACAGGTCATATCAGCGACACACCTGACAGGATAAGAAATACCTCCTGCACTGGCTATAGTGTACCACCAGCCATCAGCAACAATACACCTGACAAGATGAATATGACTCTTGCTCGTTTTACAGTGTGATGTTGGTAAAAAGCAAGCATTATACACATAGGCGGCTTGACCCAAAGCCCCAACCTGCATATCTAGCCATATCAAAGAAACCCATTGTCTCACCGCGTCGTAGTGGAAGCGATACATTGCTGTTTTGGAGAGGTCGAGGATGGAGAACCAAACATAAATAGGTTTATCAAATAAAATATTCTCCTTATCTAGTCGTACCAGGGCAAGCTTCTCGTGGTAAATGGTTATTTCCTTTAAAACTAGTTTGCTACGTGTTTCCTCAACCTTGTCTCACAGCATACCAGTTCCATCCTTTGTCGCTTCCTTTGGTTCTCCATTAGCTTGCCAAAAACGGAGTTTCTGGCAGCTTTCCTCTTTTCCATATTCAGATCAATGCAGGCATTCAACCATGGTGACTGCACGAATTCGAGGACACAATGCGCAATTACANCACTAGTTTGCTACGTGTTTCCTCAACCTTGTCTCACAGCATACCAGTTCCATCCTTTGTCGCTTCCTTTGGTTCTCCATTAGCTTGCCAAAAACGGAGTTTCTGGCAGCTTTCATCTTTTCCATATTCAGATCAATGCAGGCATTCAACCATGGTGACTGCACGAATTCGAGGACACAATGCGCAATTACATCTGTTGTAGTATCCTCCTGCAGCAGCCGCGACGAAGAATAACATGATATTGTAATTATTTTTTTTATTTCCTACAGCTAGTGTTTACAGACAAAATAAATGTTTCCTGTGCACGTGCAACGTGACTTGCAGTCTAGGACCACGTGCCAGGTGGCCGGCTTCGCTCCGTACCACATTGTCCCACATGTACATCGCTACGCAATTGGCTCTGTATGGATGCATATGAATTTTATTTAGATATGCAACCTGCTCAAATTTTTTATTTTTATAAATTTTTATATATAATTTGTATATAAAGTCACGGAATGTCCAAATTTTTTTTCCGAATGCCGGGATTTTAATATTTGTGTATGTGTTCGACATTAAACATCCTCCTTTCTTAGATGACACCTCAGTCTTGTGGTCAGGACGCTCAACTACCGACTCAAGGGGTGCTGGAACAATACCGCATGCCTCTGGCATTTTTGAGTTCCAAAACAACAACCAACAAAAAAAATTCCATCGCTCCTACGACCACCGATAAAACTAAACTCTCCGATGCTATTGCGCCCCTGCAGGCGACGTGATTACCAACACACAAAATAGTCGCATCGATACCAGCGCTCCTAGTCGCGAACGGTAGAATTTAGCACACGCACTCTGGTGGCGGACGCCAGAGTTAAATATGGCCGCCTACAGCAGACTACTGCTGGCAGGTGCGGGGATTAAAGATGGAGAACGTAAAAACAAGAGAGAGAGAGAGAGAGAGAGAGAGAAAGAAAGAAAAGGTGTAGGACACAAGAAGGAATGATAGAAGGCAAGAGAAAACGGAAACCAGAAGTAATATGAGAAAACCAAGGGTTAGAGCAGGCGAGAGAGGAAAGGCTTGGGAGAGAAAGACAGGAACACATGAGAAAGCATGAAATAAAAATAATCGGAATGCCAGAGCATGAAAAAACAAGGTGGAATAATAGAGCAGGATGTTGGGAATAGCAAAAAAAGGGAAATTACTAGGGAAAAACAGATGGAAGCTGCTTACGAGGAATGACAGAGCAGGATATTTCGTCGTGACGTCATCCATGATGGGCGCCATGGCACCGCACCAGGACGCCAGTGTGCTAGCTCTAACATTCTACTTCCCTGAACTTGAGATAACAATTCTTGCTTGTTCCTGTTTTTATCTTATATCTTTGCTGGAATTTCACATTCTAACGCTTGTGTTGTGTTTCATACGATGTAAGATATCTTATCAGTTGCATGTTTGTGCAAGTTCAACCATTTGCTCTTGCGTTTTGCATGAAAGAGATACACACAGGCCCCGCTCATGCGCCTTGCAGGTTGGCAGTCAGCTGAGTGTATGTATGTGAACATTATCGGTTTCGGGGCGAGACACCGTTGTATCCAAGGAAACAGTTGTAAACAGGTCTGCCTTCAGGACTGTCAAAAAAGTGCACTCGTTCGTGGGGCAGACCATACGCCCTGCCGATCGGCTGCTGATCAGATGCCGTTCCTGATTTAAAGGTTGACATGGTAAGCACTGCACTGCTCAACATTGCTCTGCACATCGGCACTGACGCCACATAACATGTGAGCAAATCACATTTCAGAAACGTGTCAGCACTGCACTGCACGCCATCAGCACAATGTAGCAGCACGGACTTAACTCCGTGCAGTGATGACTTTTCTAGGGAACGGAACAATTGCCATGCGCTGTTTCAAATGTTTGCTTGAAAACTGTGGAGTCTGCACAGCATGTAAACAAACTTAGCACACCTTAACCGTACTTCGCGCATTTAAAATATTTAATGTGCGTTGTATACGTAACGTAGTGTAATGATACTGAAAACCATACATGTACAACTTCTGGACACACGCCTACATTATTTAGTGTCATCGTTAAGGGGCCTGCCTGCCTGACTCTCGAACTGCGTCGCACGGTGTTTGAAATCCAGGTTTTTTGACGAACTATCAAACTTGTGTCCAATGTGCTGAACTACGAAACGAACACACATTTCAGACTACGCCTGTTGATTACTTTTAATACGTCACACACATTAAAAACACAATTTCAGAACACTCCAACATGGTTATAAGAAGATTTTATAACCGCTGTATCTCAAAATATACGCATTATATACACAAAAGTACTCAATGGGCATGCACTGACCCTTGCTACAGATTCTCCACGAATAAAATTATAGGATTACCGCTTAAAGTCTCATAGGTACACGCAGCACGACGAGAACACTGCACTTCAGTTCAGAGCCCTGCGCTTAGCGGTGATGGCGCATTTGATGCGCGTGGCAATGTCGCCCTTGCAGCTCTTGTGCTTCTCGGTCTAAAACGCGGGAAAAAACTCCAAGCAGGCGGGCCCCTTAATAATCTTTTGGTTCTTTTTTTTTAACGTGACTTGCAGTACGTTCCCCGTCAGTGTGACGTCAGCGCACGAAATATTTTGTACTGCAGACCACGCGCAGTTGATGCGAGAGTCTGGGCTGAAGTAGAATGACGTATGCCGAGCACAGATGCTCCTCTAGGAAAGCAATGGAACAACTTGCGTAGGCATTCTGCGCATTGCAGAGGTAACGGATTACTACCTCAGTCCGCTGTCAAAGCGGACGTGCCGCGGCGGGGTTGTCCTCAGAAACTATTTCGCCCCTCACATCGCGAAGAAGGGCCGGCAGTTGGCCTCCGTTCGGGGGTGGAAGTCCCGGGTCACCGGCCTCAGCCACCCCCTTTGCCAGGACACTTGGGGATGTTTGTCACGGGCCGCCCCGACTCCTGGACCAGGAATTACGCCCGGAGGTAGATAATGAACGAACCGGCTCGCTGCATACGAAACAGACCCCTGGCGCTGAATCTCCGCTGACGTACGCTACCTCCGGGACAGCACGGCGACGAGAGCCGGAACTGCTGAGCATCAGCCGGGGGAAGTCAACGGCGCGGATAACAGCCCCTGGAAAACATACCACATGGAATTTCAAATATAGGTTTACAATGAGAAACATGCACGTACGCACAGTGTGCTTACAGGCTGTTAGCGGCAAACTGAGCACTATTGAATACCCTGTTTAAGGCTCCCGCCTACCTGGAGGTTTTTATCCGCGTTTGAGGCCGTGAGGCGCAGGAGCTATAAGAGCGACACTCCCTCGCGCATCAAGTACGCCATCGCCACTAAGCGCAAGGCTAACGTTTCATAGTTTCTTAGATAAACGTGAATTTCTAACACACTGTAACGCGGTTCAAGCCCCAGGTAGGCGGGAGTCTTAAGATCTTCTTGTATGCACATGATCTCTATTCATGTGTCGGTCAAATTAAAGGAACAAAATACTAGAAAAGTTAATATTTTACTAGTTTTCTAATTCTTACACTTGTATGCATTAAAAAAACAAAAAGCAAAAATAAATAATTTCGGTATTGCGATAGGCCATTTTGGGTAATTACTGTATTGTATCAAATGGAATATGCCACTCAAATGAATTTTTGTTATAATAAATTCCTGTGATGAGCAAAGTGAAATGTACGCATTGGGAATGATGTGAAGTGTGTATTTTTAATTTTAATACATTTTATTAAAGAAAATGAGGAAAGCAGGAAAGGATCGTAATTGATGGTGTCATTGGTGCCAACCCGCTCCCTACTGTGAAGGGTTATTGTTGGTGACATTCTTGGGACAGAAAAAAAGAGGTCATCTTTCTCAGTAATTCATGGAAAGGGGAAGGGGGAAGAGAATCGACACGCTTAGAAGACAGGGAAAACCAGGACCCATGCAGACACAGTAAAATTTCATGCGGTAACTATTTCATTTGTAATAAAACTGTTTGACATATGTATAGAGAATTGTATTAACATTACATATATTATTATTAATTATCCTAATTATTTTAAAGGTATATTTAGCAAAACATATTTTAAAAATAACTCATAGACTGATACAAATAAACAACATTCAATAACTTTATTATTTTCAGAAATTTTTTTTTAAAATTGCACAAACATTTTATAGAGTGATTTCAGAGATTCATTTAAGTAACTCGTAGCAGCTCATTTCAATGTAAATTATCTAATTTTGGTAAGGGAATTAGTTATTATTTGTACCGCTCCTCCTCACCCCCCGCCCCGCAAATAAAATGTTCATTTTGCCATACCGTTCAAAAGATTACTCGGATAGAAACTTTCGTGGAATATCGTGGCTGGAAATCGGCGAAATCATATACGAGAAGTGAGTGGATCCCCTGGGATGGACCTCGAGTTATCTGAAAGAGATGAACCCAGTAAGTATAAGATTCTCCGGTGCACACTACATGACACCTCAAACAACATGGCACGTTTACTACTCTGGGAAATCTGTGACGTGCTCATGTTCCGGCTATGCGATTCTGCGGGGACAGTGTGACTCGCTCATCATCTCATCCGGTCAAACAGAGTCTCGTATAGCTGCGGCGGCAAAAACGCGTATTATGACAACGGCCTAAGGTGCCATATGCTCGTGTTACGGATATGTGTAGAACGATAATGATTTCAATCTGAACACAGCACAACTATGAAGTAAATGCCTAAATTCGACTTTCTAGTGGTACAGAAGTTCCCAAAAATAAATTATGCTGGAGCTCTTTTTATAGTGCATTTACCAACAAAATTCTAAGAAATTATTTGTAAATTTACCATATCAGTGTATATGTACAGTGAAAAAGTCCGTATGATAAATTACTTTCCCATGCGTATAAGATAACGTTCTCACAGTTACTCAGGAAAGAGACAAATCCTTAGGGAGTTCTCAACTTTGTATAGTAGCAATGCTAAATATTCCCATATTTAAAACCTGATATGTAGTACAGGACGAGTATAAAAGAATACCCCAACTTTGAAGGTCTATGATATCAAAACCAAACAACATACAACCTTGACTGACCAATCAAATGAACGTGGAACCGAGACGTTCGTTTACCATACATTCGTACATGTTCAATGTGACCACCACGAGCGGCATCTACGCGATAATCAAACTCGTTCCACGCTCTTGTCAGCATGTCCGGTGTTACGGTTTGGATGGCGTCCATAATTCTTGTTTCGAGGTCGTCAATGTTAGCCAGCAATGGTGGACGAAACACTTGATCCTTTATGTACCCACATAGAAAAAAATTGCACGGGGTAAGGTCCGGGCTTCTTGGGGGCCAGTGATGAAGAGCCTGGTCACCAGCTGCTCCTTGACCAATTCAGCGTTGCGGCAAAGTCTCGTTCAGGCATCAGCAAAAAGCTAGGTGCCAATTGGTTGGCGCACCATAAAGGAAACATCAGAGCGTTCCCTTCACAATGACGTGTCGAATGCGAGATCGTTACCCCTTCACCACCTCAAACCAAGAGTTACGAACTCACAATGACGTGTCGAATGCGAGATCGTTACCCCTTCACCACCTCAAACCAAGAGTTACGAACACCATCCAAACTGTAACACCGGACATGCTGACAAGAGTGTGGAACGAGTTTGATTATCGCGTAGATGTCGTCCGGGCCGCTTGTGGTGGTCATATTGAACATGTACGAATGTATGGTTAACAAACTTCACGGTTCCACGGCTAATTTGATTGGTCAATCAAGGTTGTAGGTTGTTTGGTTTTGATATTATAGACCTTTAAAGTTGGGGTGTTCTTTAATACTCATCCTGTATTATTTTTACAGACTGTTTAGGTTAAAAACTTCCATTGCAGTTTAGGAAGTTTGCCAGAAATTTCTCATGTTGAATTTTGTGCCCTTTTTCTTGGGAAGAAATCTGTTTTAGTACAACTTATCACCACGAAGCCGTGCTAGTATTTTTAGACGTCTTGCAATAATATAAGTATATAATCAACGTCATTAAAATTATCCCTTTCCTCTCGTTAATCTACATTACGTATTTAATTTATTGTTATAATTGTTTTTTTCGAGCTGGCTCAAAGAATTTACTCAGTTCCTGTACCGTCGTTAAACAGCTCTGATCGGGAGACCTTTGAGGGTGAAGAGAGATGACTTGGAAAGTGGAGGAAAATTACTTGATTAAGGGGAGGGGAAGGGATGCGCAAGAATACTTGTCAGTTGTTGGGAATATATACGTTTCTGCTTGCGAAAAACTTAAAGGAGGGTGCAGACCCATTCTTCTGAGTCCTGCGATGTAATTCCTTTCAGACCAACTTTGATTTACGGTTTCAGGTGTTGCAAACAAGAAACGTTTTGATCAGCACTGTTCTTAAGTCGACACAAGATTTGCTTCGTTTTCACAACCAATAAACGCTAAGCTGTGTTTTAATTCACTGCAACATAACCTCGTTCACTTCCCTTGATCCCTTCAATATCCACAATTCCCGATATTTACTTGGGCCCTTAGTGATGTGTGGGTATGATTTCGAACGCCCGTCTTCCTTTGGCGATTTGCAACGCATATACAAAAAAAAAATCAATCAATTTAACGCATATTTTATGTTACCTCGGTTTTTGTAGGGGCAACGTTGTCCAGCAAATCGCAGAAAGAAGATGCAAAGCTGCACACAATTGAAAAACAGAACTTAGAGTGAAGGGCGCGTGAAGAGGGCGTCGCTCGTGCCATTGGGTGTTTGATTCCCGGTGGAGTCACTTCCGGGTTTTAGCATGTGGGAATCGTGCCGGACGGTGCAGCTGGGCGGCGGGTTTTCTCTGCGATATCCCGTTCTTTCCCCCGCCCTTGCATTCCAGCCCTGCTACATACCTCGCTTCACCCTCATCGGATCGCAAAACCCCAATGTTAAGAGCTACCCCAACCTCTTTACTGACTCACTCACTCGTACTCTTGATGGAAGGGGGTATTTAAGGGCGCATTCGTGCCCTTCGTTTGAATTGGAACAGCTCTTACTTGACGTCACGTCCTCCATGCATGCTTGAAGGACTCATAGCCAGTTGAGGATCCTTACCAGCTGAATTGGAAAACAGCATTAGGCTTCATTTTCTGCTATAGCAATATGAACTATTGAAAACCTGTAACAGTAGCAAGGTTTACGTATAAGGTTCTTACAGAGAAGATCATTAGGCACTGAGCCTGACAGTACACGATACTGTCCAAAATTAACGTTTCCGTACGCCACGTGCCCAACTGTTTTTACTAGGTCTGAATGGATTAATGATCAACGAGTAGTACACACCACGGACCTTTAGAGGTGACTTAGGCCCTAATAAATGGAGAGAAGTATTAACCTTTGTAATTATTAAAAATTAACATTTTTATTATGCTACTGCTCCCTAATAAATAAACCACAAAACAGAATAAAGCACATTTTTTTTCTAATAGTGAAAATAGTAAATAGGCTTACCTAAAAGTTGGGCCAAAGTCTCACAGTAATTAGTTCTGTGCTGTACTTCACCCGCGCGACGCTTGTGTCGGGAGAATACCCTACTTGTGTGGCTGCTCATTATATTGTGTGCCCTGGCACAACAGTTCATCTTTTTATGCCATTTCTACAGTTTTCCGTATACTCTGTTCTTGATCACGGGATGTTTTCATTATCGTTAGTAGAAAGCATGTTTAATGAGCTATCCGGTGAAATATGATGTCCGTGATATGAGTTGACAAGGGCGTGTAAGTACGAAGTGTAAATTGAAAACAAGCAGAGACTATAAAAAATTTAACTTACGCAGTGTAAACTTAGACAACCAGTTTCTCATATACACAAAGCTGCATACTTGCTTAGTAAATTCAAACACGATATTAAATTACTAAGGATTCCGAAAATAGCATATCGGATAATATTTTTTAAGCAGTTATGCTGGTAATACCGTATCTGCAATGAGATTTGTAATGGCAGGATGCGTAATTCCTCAGTTAATTGTGAGATCGTAGCTTGTTTTTGAGAGATGAAGAGAAGATGCTGGGCAAAAAATCAGTGTCGTAAAACAATTAATTAGTTTCCATTTGGGGCTTACGCAGTTTCTAACATCAACTTATACAACTACAAGACAGACGTCTGAAATTAAATGTCACAGGTGCCACCTTGAAGTAAACAAAGCTGTGGTATAAATGGCATGCCCCACGTTTTATGAGAGGAGGAATAAAAATAAAAGCATGTGTGATATTTTATTTTAAATTAAACTTCCACGCATATTAAACAAAAGAAATGGCGTTTCCGGAGAGCCGTGCTTATTTTACCACTCAAGCATTGCAATAATGTCTGCGTTGGCGAGCACTCAGAAAATTAAAACGTCTGCGGGTTGCGGCCGCGAGTAATAACCCAAAGAGGCCAGGTGAGTCGCGGACGGGAAATGCCCCGCTGCCTAGTAGCTCATTTGGCGAAGTGTTTCAAGTGGTGTGGGCGACGACGCACGGACGACATCTCGCAAAAACTGCAACACATTTCCGCTCAAGTCCTCTGCAATTGGTTGAAACTACCCGGTTTGGATAAGTACTGCTGCAGTTTTCTACGACAGAAAGCATTTTGTTTTAGCTTCGTTACAAGACGCTAGAGGGGCTTATTCGAGTTCATGAGGGATGGAGATCTTAATAAAAATGAAATAACTAAATTAGATTTTTAATTTATTCACACGACTATTAGTTACAACATCTAACTATCTATCTTCACTATTTCTCCTATTATTCTCATTGAGCGCAATATTTAATGTTTATCTCAATTCTAATTACAGTCCTTCTCAATGTATCTACATTGAGATAGTTACTTAATTTACACTCATTATTTACACATATTCAGTCTGTCTGTTGCCATCGTTCCAAATATCTTACACTCACGCATCCAGTTCAATAGTCCCGCACAACAGTCTTACTCTCCACTGTAACAATGCACACAGTCTGCAGACTTCACTCCCGCTGGTCACCTTCACCGCCACTTGACGTTCTGTTGGTTCGTCCTCTTCGCACACCTGTCGCTTAGTGTCGCACAATCCTCCAAAATCTCAACTCTCAAAACTGTCGGCTCGGAGGCCCGTCACAGCTTAAGTAGTCTCGCCGGCCCGATCTGGAATGTTCCTCGCACCCTGAGTCACGCTGAGAAAGGTTAGGGCACTGAACCACAACATTCATTCAGATAGCCGCATAAAATAACTCCACTGAAGGTCAGGGGCGCGCGAAATGCGATATGCTTGCTGCAGCTTCACCTTTGTCAGTTGTCGCCCGTTTATCAAATTTCGCTCGTCTGACACTTCGTCGCTCTCGCGAGCAGAACAGGACAAGGAAGCGACGAAGAACAGCAACATGTATAAGCTTCTGTCTCATTATTTTCTAAGTTTAATTCTATCGTTTAAACATATGTCAAAAAACAGAGTTCCAACACCAGTTCCCTGGTAGATGGATAACATGTTGTTTGGGTATTTCAATATTTATATTGAAATATCCATGGGCCCGCACATGCCATTATGAGACATCGCCTGCAGTATCGAAACGTTTGCGCGCAGTAGGTTCCACATCACCTGACGGAGTAACAAAAGGCCCACAGAATGGCTGCATCTCTGGGTCACCTGTGACGATACCAAGAGGAAGAATGTGTTTTTCTGCCCCATGTTGTCACCGGACACGAAACGTGGTGTCACTATTGTAAACCCAAGGGCAAACGGCAGAGAAAACAGTGGAAAAACATCATTCGTCCCCTGCCGAAAAAATCCAGAGCCATGCACACAATTTTCGGGAAAGTCATGGTGACTTTCTTCTTCAACCGCAAGGGTCCTTTGCTAGTCAATTATCTCAAGACTGGGGCCACAATCAATGCAGAGCGCTATGAAGACACTTTGCAGAAACTGAGGTGCGCCATAAGGTCCAAATGCCATTGAATGCTGTCGAACGGCATTATAATTATCCTTATTCAAGGTACCGCCTGCCTCTCACTGTCAAATTGGCGAGGAATACGCTTTATTTTGATTGGGAAATGCTTCAACATCCTTCCTACAGCCCAGATCAGTCTTCATGCGATTTCCACATTTCTGGAAAACTGAAGAGATACATTTATGGACGTCGGTTTGGATCGGACGAGTACGTGTGTGGCTGGGTAAAGATGTGGTTCTGTCGGCAGCCCACAAACTTCTTCAATGATGGGCTCAACCATCTTATCTCCCAGTGGCATACATGTATGTATTAATAGTTTCGGGGATAGCGTTTGAGGTAATAAATGTTCAACGACAATTTTTTTGGCATACGCCTTGTTTTCATTTGGCTTCTACATCTGCAAATGGAATGAGTTGAGTTGACAGATTTCAGTGTCTCTTAACAACGAAGTCTTAAGAGCCAACGTGCAGCGCCCGAATGCAAGGGTGGGGGAAATGGGAGATACCCGAGAAAACCGGCTGACCAGCGGCATTGTCCGGCACGATTTCCACTTGTGAAAACCCGGGAGTGACCCGGCCGGGGATTAAAGCTGGTCCGCCTTTGTGGAAGGTGAGCAGTCTAACCTCTCAGACACCACGGCCCCATACAAATGAAAGGAGCTGTTAGTAAGGTCGGTTTACATTTGAGGTATCTATGTTAACTAATTTTTAGTTATATTGTGTGCAATGTTTTAAGCGTAGTGTGCCATATAATTGCTATCATTTATTTAATTTCATTTTAAATGTTATTCTCAAGTGTAATTTCTCTAGTTATTTTCTACACTCTTCTGAAATTATAATTGAATGCGGCAGAATGCTTACTTTCTGATGTAATTTGCAAGCGAGAAATTTCTACGCATATATTAAAAACATTTTTCGCCCATTCGTTACGGGACAGGATTTCAGGGCGGGGAATTTTTTTTTACGCAGTTCAATAGAGGAATGGAATTGTTCAGGCACAGGGGTCGTCCAGGCAGGCTCGCGAAGCAGAGATTGTGAAAATTTACCAATTCAAATGCCCAGGGAGATATTTCAAACCTTGTTGGGTTGAGGGGGAGGGGCGGAGGAGACTGCGTGGAGAATTATGCGTGAAGGCTGGACAACGCGGACTGTAAGGGAAGGGTTGGAGGGAATATTTACGGGGGAGAGGCGAGTGGTTGGCAGGACTGGTGACGGCTTTTCCAGCCGCTGGGCACTCCCCAGGATGTCGTAATTCGTGGAACGGAGTAGTAACAACAGGAAAGCCTGAGAGTGAGGGATAGTCATTTATATCTCATTTCCCCCAGAGCTTTCGCAAGGTGGTTAGTAAGATATGTTCTTCAATTTCTAGCGAGTTTAAATTGCTGTAATTACATACAAATATATATTCTGTTTAAAATCCAATATAATGTTTTTATAATTCGTGGACTGGCAACACTGCGCTGATTCTACGGAAGCTATTTCTGCAACTATTGCTCTTGAATATAGCCAGTAGCGTGCTTTGTTTCTGAAAATGCAGCCAAAGCGCATCACTATTAATCTTGAGCTCTATTGAGTACTATAATGGCTGATGGGAAGGATAAAACTTTAATAACCAGAATCTTACTACTCCAATCTTTTGAATGTCAATTTCAGGAGCGTGATTAGGATCAAAATATCTTAAACGCTTCTTAAAGAATGGTTTTAACATCAGGATGACGTTAGACAACATATGGTACGACAGGCTATTGACACTTCCATACAGCCCAGACCTCGCACCCTGCGATTTATGGACTTTTTTTAACTCGTAAGAACGAGTTAAGAGAAAGAGAGTTGAACACTGGCTAGGAAGTGAAAGCTGCTACATCCACTATTTGGCACTGATTCTCGGAAAATGGTCTGCATCGTGTGTTTCAAAAGCAAGTGTGGTTGAAGGTTGCTGTTTAGAAAAAGAGACCTACTTAAAACCTCCTACTTTATCTGACCCCGACGAACTTGCGGAACAACCCTCGTAATCAACTTTTTATGTCAGTTGTGGGAGACAAGCGATTTTCAATATCGAGGTTGCTAAAGCGTCAATCTATGGTTCACAGGTGCCATGTTTGAATCCTGTTCAAGCAATGGACACATGTGTTGCTTTTAGCGGCATCTTTAAGATAGCATACTTTGTAAAATGTCAATATCATCCGATTATGGTTCCAGCATAACAGTAATAAAATAAAAGGGCAAGCAGCTGAGGTTTAAAGTGCACACATATTCAAACAACTATTTCGAGGGAAAACCTCATTGCCACAAACGCATTTCATTGTGGAGAAACAAACATGCCAACAGCCCCTAAACATATGTTCTACGCGACAACGCGCTGCAATGAAATGCTAGCGATGACTGTAAGGACACTCCCTACTGTGTCTGTGTTTCAAATAACCAGTAATCTCAGTTACACTCTCAGGCGAACTCTTAGTCGCATCTCAGGCGCAAGTAGTGTACTTATCTTCGTTCAGGCACACGGCATCTGGCAGCAGGATTCAGATTTCGTGCATCATCTTGGTAGGCGTGACGAGTGAACATGTTGGTTGGTGCAGTCAGCCAATTTGGTAGGCGTCACAGCCAGGGGTCGATGCCACGTTGGATGTTCTTCCCTCGACATCCATATAAATTAATTTAATATACAATATATTTTAATAAAAAATTACAAAAAATTAAAAAGTACTGGCTTACTACCTTAGATTTTTGATAATTATATCGGATTAGAGTGTCGCTGCAGATAATAATTCCATTTTTCTACTTTTTCTTTGTAATTGAAAAAAATGCATTCGAGTAATGTTGCCGCTACCTGTAACCCTAGAAATAATTTTAATAAAACAATTTATTTTATAACCCACCACCACCCATCCCCTCACAGCACACCTAACCAGACAAAAACCACCACCGATCCCCTCATCACCATCATCCACCACTACCCCTTCCAACATCCAACCCCCTCCATCATTATATCCCCCTCTTTCATCGCCTTTCCCCTTTCCGGTATTCCCCCTTTTCCCCTCGCATTTTACACATTCCACTACAAATCACCCTCCCTCCCTCCGTCCACACACTCCCTGGACCGCAAAACTATTAAAAAATCGAGGATCATGTAATGTCATAACTCCGCTCATCCTGACACCCAGTCATAAAAATCGAGAAAAATCGCTCCTCACACGCAAATTTAAATTTCGTACGCGAATCATCCAAATCGATCCTAGCTCATTTCATTTATACGAATATTTAATTTGTTTGTGTATTATGCATACCGTATATATTTTCATTATTTTATAACCATTGTATTATTGGTTTAGGACATTCCCTCAATCACTATAAGTTCAAGAACTATTCCGAATATAATATTTTGTTTATAAAAATGCGTACTAAATTTATGGTTGTTTGCTTTTTAAGTACATTTAAAGGTAATCCATGCATCATACAAAATTCCTTTCCGCCCCTATTTCTCATTAAAAGACACTGTTGGATTTATTATAATAATTACAGCACTAACCTATTTAACATTAATATAACCATATTTACTAGGAGATCCCGATAACTTTACCCCTGCAAACCCACTAATAACACCAACACACATTCAGCAAGAATGATACTTCTTATTTGCATATGCAATCTTACGATCAATTCCTATAAAATTACGAATAGATGTAGTTTTTTTCAGTAGGGTCTGTATCTTAAATCATAGTATGCCCACATTTTCGCAATTCAGCTTGTAAGCAAGCGAATATTTATAGGTAAATGCGATTATAATTTGCGTTTTCTTATAGCCAGGCTCGTGAAATTCCGTTTGCAAGCATAATTTCTAGATCCAGGAAAGTAAGCATATATAAGCCCTACGGTCATTTATAGACATAGTTATTAGCTAAATTAAAAATTAGTATTTGCATCAAAGTGCTTTTTTTTTTATGAAAATCAGTTTATAACAAGGAAGAAAGATTTAGGGTTAAAAAATGTATTTTATTTATTTCTTCAAATTTATTCAATTTTATTACTACAAAATTATCCATGTTTGTCTGCACAAAGTCTGCATCCTTATACACATAAATTTCAGTTCTAATTCGTTAAATATGAAACTAACTATTCGGTCACTCGTGAACTTCTTGCCTTCTTGCAAGTCCTTGCCGCAGAAGCGGACCCAGGTGATTCGGCTGTCGTCACGTCGGAAGGAGCAGTAACGAGGGACGAAGATGTCTTCGTGGAAACAGACGTTGCTCCTGGTGATGAGGTGTCAGGTTCGTCATTCATACCGGTCGCAGGCGATTTTGGAGCCATAGGATCGAAATCGCTGACCGTCATTCCACCGATGGAGGCCGCAAGAATTCTCTGTTGCAGATCCAACACCAAGGCAACAAAGCTGCCTGCAGTTTAACTTTGCATGACCTTACGTGTTTGCAGTAAGTATCGCTGCGGTAGAAAAGCGACCCGCACCACAAGCACAGATATTTAATGTGGTTGGGAATGTTCATACAACCACGAAATTCATGGTACTGTGTGGTGTGTTGATCCATAAGCACAGATATTTAATGTAGTTGGGAATGTTCATACAACCACGAAATTCATGGTGCCGTGTGGTGTGTTGATCCATAAGCACAGATATTTAATGTAGTTGGGAATGTTCATACAACCACGAAATTCATGGTGCCGTGTGGTGTGTTGATCCATAAGCACAGATATTTAATGTAGTTGGGAATGTTCATACAACCACGAAATTCATGGTGCCGTGTGGTGTGTTGATCCATAAGCACAGATATTTAATGTAGTTGGGAATGTTCATACAACCACGAAATTCATGGTGCCGTGTGGTGTGTTGATCCATAAGCACAGATATTTAATGTAGTTGGGAATGTTCATACAACCACTAAATTCATGGTGCCGTGTGGTGTGTTGATCCATAAGCACAGATATTTAATGTAGTTGGGAATGTTCATACAACCACGAAATTCATGGTGCCGTGTGGTGTGTTGATCCATAAGCACAGATATTTAATGTAGTTGGGAATGTTCATACAACCACTAAATTCATGGTGCCGTGTGGTGTGTTGATGCCTAGTTACAGTACCTGCAGGGATTAGTTTTATCTGGTGGTTGCGATGCAGGCGAGGTTCCGAACTTTGCAGGAGACAGGTCAACCAAAGAACTGGATGATACAGTCGAAGAAAACGACGTCGCAAAAAGAAATGGCGCTGTCAGTTATTCTACATCGAAATATTTTTTAAAGCAAGGAAAATACATGAAAATTTTTGACACAAATGTTAACATCAATTCAACAAAAAGATTAGTTTTGCCGCAACATAAACACAACCTAATTGTCAACAGTAGAGTAAGGGGGTAATGTTGTTACAACAGTACTTAATGGGTCATGTATATTATTAGCTTAATAGTATATTAAATCAACAGCAACATTAGTTACTGAGGGCTCACTAATAACAGAAAAAATACTGTTTTAGTAACATTATTACTGTTGGCACAACATCAGATTTTTTTCTGTGTGGAGTGGAGAGATTTGGGCGGCTTTTAACATCGAAGTCTTGAGAGCCGATGAGGGTAAAGTGAAGTGAGTATGGAGTAGCGTTGAAATGCAGGGACGCTGGGAGTGGGAGATCCCCGAGTAATTTCGCCGACCAGCGGGAAGATCCCCACATGCGAAAATCTGAGAAAAGCTCCACCGGGAGTCAAGCCCGGTTCGCGTAAGTGGGAGGCGAGTAGACTAACCACTACACCACCGCGCCCCCCTTAAAATTGAGAGAAACGTGTGGAATAATAGATATAGCAGATTGGGCAAAAAATTGAAAACCATGGAACGACCGTGTCGACAGAAATGAAGAAGAGAGACTGGATAGAAAAGTCATTGACAAACACATATGAGGTAAAAGAACTGGACGACGAAGAATGAGATGGAAGAAGTGTAAAGAATAGTCAAGTTGGTTATAAACATAATTTTCTAAGAATAATTATTATATTGGTGATTTTGACACCACTGCAGGTTCTGGGCAAAGAAATACAAATAAATATATACCTAGATGTGTGTATATACAGGAAGGATATGAACACGAACAATCTTCGGCAGGTGATTTCTAATCTAAAATTAGGTCGAAAACATATACATTACATACAGCTTAAGTCTATTCCAAAAGGGGTGATATCCACCCTTGAAAGTGAATTTGAAGAAGAGGTTTATTGCTAGTGCCACAGCTGGAATGAATGACAAATGCATGAGTTTCCGGATACTGCACTATTAAACGACGAAGTACAAATCACAAAAATATGGGCTCCAAAATCAACCTCCATCCATGAAAATTAAGGGGTTAGCAGCACATTTGTGCAAATAAAAATGTAACTATCACTTTGATTGTTTTTTCCTGTGGATTTGTGATCTACCGTACATGGTGAACAAAACTTCCGTGTTGTGTTTTTAGATAAATGCCGCAGTTTTCAAGAAATTAATTTATGCCAATGAAGGTTACGTAGGGTGGTGATAGAGCAATGGCGTAACTACATAGCGGTGAAGTGGGTGTGCCCCGACAAAAAAACCAACTGGCCAATGGTAACGTCTGCCACGTCTCCCAGATACGAAAATAACGAGCCCGATTCGCCGTGGTGGCAGGCGAGCAGTCTGACCACTGCGCCACCACGGGCCCTACTTGCATATCAGCGATAGTTTGTTGGGTTAGGTATGGATAACAAGTAACACACTATTTGTTCCAATAAGACATGGCGTCATTTAAAACAGCAACACCATGGACCAACAGAAAATTTGTGGCTATGTGCTATGCGTTCAAATTCATTGTTGGAACATTACGAATTAACTTATCAAAAAAGGCGGTATTTACCTTAAAAATACAAGACTAAAGATTTGTTCATCATGTACGGTAGATAACACAGCCACAAGAAAAAAATTAGGTTATACAGATACATTTTTATTTGCACAAATGCGCTACCACCCCTCAATTTTCTTGGATGGGGGTTGATATTGGAGACCATATTTTTGTGATTTGAACTTAGTCGTTTAATAATGCAGTATCCGGAAACTCAGGCATTTATCATTCATGCTGTCTGTGCAACTAGTAAAAAACACCTGCTTCTACTACACTTTCAAGGGCAGTTTTCGACCCTTCGTAATAGTCTTAGGCTATATATAGTGTAAATGTTTTTGACCTATTTTTGATTAAGGAATCACCTGCTGAAATTTGTCAGTGGGGTTCATATCCATCCTGTATACATGCATATATATACCCATACATATATACATACACTGGAGAGCCAAAAAAAACTGGTATAGGGGTGCGTGTGGAAATAACAGAGGTATGGAACGAATCAGACCAACGCGATGCGGTCTATAGCGTCTATATAAGACAACAAGCGTCTGGCAAAGTTGCTAGATCGGTTACTACTGCTACAATGACAGGTTATCAAGATTTAAGTGAGTTTGAACGTGGTGTTATAGTAGGCGCACGAGAGATGGGACATAGCATCTCCGAGGTAGCTATACAATTTGAATTTCACGAGTGTACCATGAATATCGGGAATCCAGTAAAACATCAAATCTTCGATATCGCTGAGGCCGGAAAAATATCGTGAACGAACGGGACAAACGACGACTGGCGAGAGTCATTAAATGTGACAGACGTGCAACCATTTCTCAAATTTGCGCAGATTTCAATGCTGGGGCATCAATAAGTGGCAGCGTGTGAACTATTCAACGAACCATAATTGATATGGGATTTCGGAGCCGAAGGCCCACTCGTGTACCGTCATTGACTGCACGACACAAAGTGTTACGCCTCGCCTGGGCCCGCTAACACAGCCATTGTACTGTTGATGACTGGAAACACGTTGCCTGGTCTGACGAGTCTCGTTTCCTATTGTATAGAGCGGATTGGCGTGTACGGTTATGGATACTTCCTCATGAATCCATGGACCCTACATGTCAACAGGGGACTGTACAAGCTGGTGGAGGCTCTGTCATGGTATGGGGCGTGAGCAGTTGGCATGAAATGGGACCCCTCATACGTCTAGATACGACTCTGGCAGGTGACAGATACGTAAGCATTCTGTCCGATCACCTGCACCCATTCATGTCCATTGTGCATTCCAATGGACGTGGACAATTCTAGCAGGACATTTCGACGCCCCAAACGTCGAGAGTTGCTATCGAGTGGCTCCAGGAACACTCTTCTGACTTTAGACACTTCCATTGGCCACCTAAATCTCCAGACATGAACATTATTGAGCCTATCTGGGATACCTTGCAACTTGCTGTTCAGATGTAATCTCCACCACCTCGCACTCCTATGGATTTGTGGACTGCCCTGCAGGATTCATGGTGTGAAATGCCTCCTGCATACCTTCAGACATTAGTCGAGTCCATGCCATGTCGTATTGCGGCATTTCTGCGTGCTCGCGGGGGCCCTACACGATATTAGGCGGGTGTACCAGTATTTTTTTGGTCTTCAGTGTATTAAAGCAGTGGCAAAGCAGTAAACAAATGTTGTTTTGATGTTGGGAGTATATTATTGTCTTCCTCCCGAAATTGCGCCAATATACGGGATGTGCTGGATATATCAAGTGAAACTTTAGGATGGTGTTACAGGAGGTGAGGATTGTGTGTTTGCCAGCTCATTTCGAGTCTGCGGAACTATATAAAAGATTTTTATGGTCAAAAGGTATTACGAATTAATTGTTTTCTGCTATAAAAACGGGCTTGAACGGCTTCAGGTATATTTTAAATTTGTCTCAAAAAAGATTTCTTTCATGAGAAGAAAACAATTTAGTTGGCTAATTAGAATGCGTTTCATACTAGCGACAGCAAGGAAAACAGGACTAAGTACTGAAAAAAAGACGTAGCTAAAAAAAACCAAGTACTTAATATCTAGTAGAATTGATTTCGTGTTGAGTGAAGCGCATCTTTTAGTTCCTTCAATTCGAGCATGTTTTTTTTCGTTTATGAGAGATTAAGAATGAATAATTGAACCTCCGGCCACTTACGATTTCTTGATTGAGTTGCCGCTAATTTTGTGAAAACATTTTAAGTTAACAGTATCATAATCAGAGGCAATATTCCAAAATACTCATTAATAGAAGCAAGTGAAAAGTAAATTAATAGTGTTTTTACACTTAGCATGGCTGTTTGAGAAAGCTTAATTAAATTCTAGGTAGGTCTCTATATAGTATACGATATGACAGGAAAATACGCGAAATTAAATGTGAATAATGATCAGCGCAGTAAGATTTTTCTCTAGTATTCATATTCATAGTTTTATTCTGTATACAGAAACATCTTTATTTTGATTAGTTATCTGACTGTAGTTTGAAAGGTTTCTTTCTCATCTTCGGTGCAGAACATTTCTGAAGAATTCAGAGAAATAACTAATATGGAATAACGTTTTGAAAACGGGTAATTGCATAATAAATGAAGGCGTTCTTACTGATTCTACGAAGAAACTGTATTTCAGACTAGCTTTTGTCACATGCGCACATACATCTGTGCGCACACGTATTTTACCCATTTCATCAGGACAAACTGTCCGGGAGTTTTGATAAGTCACGTGTTGGTGTTTGTTCGTTAAATTTGCGTTTTTTATTGGACCGTCGATAACCAAATGTGGTACATCGATTTTTTACTATCGTCCAAAATGATAAAACCGGTTCACGAATTCGTAATTTCACAACAGCTTTTATAACCTATTTATTTTCTTTTATGTATGAAAAAAGTTATTAGGCAAGTCGTTGTATTAATTGGATTATTAGCCTTTTTTAAATAAGTATAAACAGTCTTCGTTAAAACATTTACATAGTCATTTCAAAGTTTTATAAATGTTAAAACATCTTTGAATGCGACCTTTATTAAATGTTGTTCACGTTTCTTTCAAACGAGAAGTTAACAGCTCATGATAGCTATCTTACCATGCATAAATAAAAGAAAAATTGTTTACAGTGCGTGATTTCAATTCCATTTGTAACATGTCAAACGAATCTGAAATATTCAACAGGATGAATATCAAATTGAAAAGAAAATATCTCAGAGATATCGTTATTTTATATTCCGTTATTAGCAAATCAAAGCCGAAGAAAATAAAATCACTCTACAGGATGTCCCAGGAAGCGGTGTAAATCCCAAGCAAGGATATAGAGAACCTGAAGACCTATCCGAAACACCCCTATGTATTTGAAGCGATTGTTGATAATTTAGTGGTTATGCATTTTTTCTATGTTTTGTACCTCACTCGCAGTTCCGCGAGAAATATTGGTGTGGTGATATGAATAAATGTGATAGACGCATATATATTTGTTTTGTATTAGTGGAATTATTGGCCAATCCGGTGCAACAACTTTTACGTTCATCTGTTTTAGCATGGCGCAGAGAAAAATATCTAAAAACAGAAAATATCGGAAAGCGTTTTTTGTCCATAATATTTGGTGACTTAAAAAAAAGTTCGCATCAAACGTGTTCCTTACCTACTTCAAAAACGCCCTCATTTTATCAACAACGTGCCCTGCAAATTTCATCGATCTACTTTAATGGCTTCATTTTAAGAATGTGATTCGAAATTCGGTCCGTCCAAAATCCTAATTTGTGAGAGTAAGTAAAAGTATAATTAAGTAAATTACAGCCGATAAATGATGCGTTTACTGGAACAAATTGCAAACAGTTTTCAAAATTATGACCCTCTTGTTCAATACAAATGCGGCACTGCCGGAAGAAATTCTTTTGCAATCGTCGAAACGCCATTTGATTTTTTTAAATGGTTACTTCGGCGTCTTGCAGTATTCTTGTTAGTTACTCCAAACTGCAGCATTCTGCGGAGTAAACAAGCTCTTTGTAATATCACCACACAAAGAAATCAATCGGATTCAGGTCGGGGGACCTTGGAGGCCCTGCCATGGGTCCACCTCGATCAATCCATTTTCCTGGGAACCTTCGGTTTAGAAAATTCCTTACGCACAAGGCGTAGTGACACGGAGCACCATCATTTTGAAATGTCATGTTTCTGCGTGTCCCCAAATCAACATCCTATAGCAGTCCAAGTAGATCGTTAGTTACAAGTAGCAAATAGGATTCGCCGTTTAATCGATCTGGTAGTTATAGATGGGCTGATTAGCTGGCCATTTAGTATGCCACACTACAGATTAACACTAAACTGCTCTTGAAAATTGGATCATCATGTCAAGTGTGGGATTCGTTACTCCATTAAACACCCCGTTGCGCTTAAAATGGGATTCGTCCACCCACAAAATTTGTCCGAATAACATCTCGTTGTCCTCTTGTCTTCGTAACATATCTTCACAAAACGGCACTCTTCTGTCGTAATCCTCTGGTCGCAATTGTTGGCTATGTCTGACATGGTACGGATGATATCCAACTGCTTATAGTGTGCGATGTACCTCTGATTTTGAGATGCCGGTACGGTGACTCACCATTGACACTCATCAATGGATCTCTCTCCGTTTATTTGAAAACCGTATCTGCCAGATCCGGATCCCTCATAGTGGGTGTACGGTCAGATCTAGTCCCTGGTACGCGACCTTCCATGTAGGCATTATGAACTCTTAGAATCATTCGGTGGTCAGAGAACCGCTCGTGCTGAGGCCTAACTCTACGTTCTACATTTTCCATGTAGAGTCTTGCTGTATGTAGAGCATTCCCCATCGCATAACCGTAAAAGTAATGTATTTATGCGCAATCACGCGATAAAACGCCGTGGCCCCTCACATGCAAATTAAATGCTGGTATAAACTTGCTGCTTTACAGTCCCTGGTAATTACACCACGCCAATGTGTTATGCAATTCTCAGTTCAGTGCATTGTGCCACGTTTCCAGTCCCCGTATTAACACAAATTCACTTCGTTGCGCACTTCAGCGTCTGTGAAAGAATTATGAGACAATGCTGTAGCCGTAATAGCAGATGGCAAGCGATTGACTGCAAAACAAGGAATGGTAAACATCAGTACCTGTCTGTGTCTAACGCACATGTAAATTCCAATGCAATCATCACAAACAATCGAATGGGGTTTAGATGCTCGCAAGAGAATTTCTGTAATTGGTAACACACCCATTTACTAATGTTTTTATTTTGTTTTTATCACATTTTCGCTTACTCTCACAAATTACAATTTCGCACATACTCAATTTCGAATCACATTCTTGGGACGAAGCCGTGGAAATAGCGGGATGAAATTTACAAGGTACGTAGCAGCTAAAACGAGGACTTTTTTAAGTGAGTAAGGAACACGTTTGATGCGAAATTTTTTTTTAACGTCACCAAATATTGTGGACAATCTACGCTTTACGATCTTTTCTGTTTATCGATATTTTTCTCGGCGCCATGCTAAGACAGATGAACGTAAATGTTGTTGCACCGGATTGGCCAATCATTCTACTAATACAAAACAAATACTTATGCATCTATCACATTTGTTCATGTCACCATACCAATATTTCTCGTGGAACTGCGAGTAAGGCACAAAACATCGAAAAATATTCATAGCCTCTAAACTATCAACAATCACTTAATATACATAGGCGTGTTTCGGATAGGTCTTGGGGTCCTCTGCCTTCTTACTTCGGCTTGATATTACTTACTGGGGCATCTTGTATATGTTTCAAAACTACGTTAAAAAGGTTTTTTTTCCGAATGTCGTTACTTACAAGTAATGCATAAGACAAACAGCAACATTTATTTTAAAAATTGTTTTAGATATGTAGTATACATTTTTGAAATAAATGCACATTTAAACTGCTAATTTTGGGTAGTTCAAGCCATTAAAACACACTGATATAATTCTTATTTCACTGCAGAATTTTTTAATTTACCCATTCGCCAGGCTGACGAGAAAAAAAGCGTATTTTGAATACGGCAGCCGCCTTTACTATATAAGATATTAAGGAAGCGTTTCTATTTTTGGGAAAAATATTTCCTAATCACTGACATTCCGTATCCTTGGCATACTCTATTTGTGGCAGAGTATTCACTACCAAATAGGAAGTAGGTGCATGTGAAAGTAACCTTTATATTAGTAGTAAATTAATATTTCATACTGCCGAAAATATTGTATGAGATTGCTTCGGTTTATTTCATTTCGTGCATGTTCAAGAAATATGGATGAAGTAAACGGTAAACTCGATTAGAGAAGAAAATTTTACCATATGTGTGATTATAATATATGTAAAATGTCGCCTGCATTTCAGATTTACCCAAATATTTTTGCTCTACATTTGACATAACAAGTACGATTAACACTGAAGAGCCAAAAACTGGTACAGGCGTGCGTATGCAAATAACAGAGGTATGGAGACAATCAGAGTAACGCGATGCGGTCGGCAGCGCCTAGATAAGACAACAAGCGTCTGGCAAAGTTGATAGATTGGTTACTGCTGCTACAATGGCAGGTTATCAAGATTTAAGTGAGTTTGAACGTGGTGTTATAGTCGGCGCACGAGAGATGGGACATAGCATCTCCGAGGTAGCGATACAATTTGAATTTTCGTGTACGACCATTTCACGAGTGTACCGTGAGCATCGGGAATCCGGTAAAACATCAAATATTTGACATCGCTGCGGCCGGAAAAAGATCGTGAACGAACGGGACAAACGACGACTGACGGGAATCATTAAACGTGTCAGACGTGCAACCCTTTCTCAAATTGGCGCAGATTTAAATACCTCCTGCATACCTTCAGACATTAGTCTAGTCCATGCCATGTCGTCTAGCGGCACTTCTGCGTGCTCGCGGGGGCCCTACACGATATTAGGCAGGTGTACCAGTTTTTTTGGCTCTTCAGTGTATTTGGTGTATATGAAACGATTTTAATTATATGACGAAAAATTATTCTTACTGGTTCACTGTTAATTGAACGCTTTCCAAAACATTCCTTGAGAAAAAATCACTCGCTCATTATTTTACTATATCTTCTAACGTGTAAACAAACTGGAGTTTTTGAAGCAAAGTTAGCAGGAAGTAAAAAAAAGTGTATTGTCAGAAGAGTTAGAAGTAGAAATTTAATAGACAAAAATAGACATAGTAATAATAATTGTTTTTAATACGCTATTTGTGCTTAAATGAGCACTTCTAAAAGCCCTGATTAGAACCTACTTTCTCTCTAATTTAGTATTATTCCACCTTATGCAAAATTATCATTGGCATGGGTCTGATCACTTTAGTCATGCGCCATCCAACTGAAACCTTATATTTGTTGGGAACGTTCATTTTTTACTTAAAGACCTAATTCGTGCTGTTACTTTGTATAAAACACGAAACACTGACTCCTGTTGCCCATACACTTTAAAATTCCATTCGCAACAATTTTTATTAAATTTCTACCAACTTAATTAAAAGCCTCTATGCGAGTGTGTATTCTAGCATAGGAAATAGTTGTAGTCAGTATTTTTTTCTCCAAATGTTGATTTCAAAACTGTTTACTTTACCGTGAACATTCTTTAAGAGGGAAAGGGATATAAATTAATTCCAAATAAGTCAACGGAATTCTTCATATTTTTGGACGCCAAAGTAAAAAAACTAAAAAAGAGCAATCCTAGATAATGGGGGTTGACAAATTTGTGAACAATTATTTTGCAATATCGGTGCGTTTATTTCAAACGATATCTTGCGCCTCTATAAAATATATAAAATTTTGGCCTCACAAATAGTTTACCAAAAAACGTCACCGGTAAAATATTTGTTTTCGTTGTAAATACGTACAACAAATTTGGTAGATTGCCTTTTCTTTGTTTTTCTCTATTGGCTTCTATCAAATTTGAAATACAATTTTTAACGTTTTATTTTTTGTACTGCAGTGGCGCGAAATATGCAATGCTGTACCATTTCCTATTTTTGCGTTTTGCAGTCCATGTTTAGATATGTGAGACTCTTTTTTTAAAGTTAATATTGAGGGTAGGTATTAAAGCGACTAAATACATAGTTTTGTTTTGGCGTTTTCGGTGCTGCTGCACTTGATGTTGAGAAATTCCCTTAAAAATTAGCTTGAGTTCCAGTAATATTACTTCTACTCAGGTTGAGAAAATCATTTTTAAAAGTTTGGCAACTAAATATTTTCACCACTAGGTAAGTGCTAGTGTCGCATTTGTACCAGATTTATGTTTTTTCTACGTTAAAAGCAGGATAATAGCAATAATCGTAAATGAGAAATAAACTAACTTCGTAACTAAGTAAATATTACTCTTTTATTATTCACGTAGCTTAAAATTTTTTCTAAATGTTCTCTTTTGAAACACTGCGCACCTAGCGGCGGAAATTTTCCCTATTCCAAAATCGCCATCAGAAATCACGTTTTGTTCCTAACCTAAATAGAATAAACCTTAGTCTTTCCAGAATGTACCTTATTATTTTATAACGTTTTTGATAAATTAATTGTATACAACTTTTGGAGTAAGGATGAGCTGGGAGGGGGATAGGAAGGATTCTCCTCTTCTCCCCCTCCCACTGCCCGCAAATTGTATCCACCCCTAGTTGAAGCGAGAATTGTTTACTGGTCGACATTGGGCGATGGAGTTGGCACCAGGGTGCAATGGCGTCTGGCGGTACACGGTCTGCCGGCTCATCCTGTGGTTTTTCGCCGGCGCGGCGATGCTAATGTATGTGTCCGTGCGTGACAGAGGGAGAGGGACAGTGCGAATGGGAGGGGTGGAACCCCAGCGGTGGAATGCGTGTGTCGCTACATGTGTTTCGTAATCCCTACTGTTCAGCGGCCTGGTCCAGTATATGCGTCGCCAGCACACCACGCAGCAGGGATGCCAACATTTCAACAGCCAATTTCCCTTTCCGCTTATGAAAATTTGCTTCTATTTGAATGTTATTTCATGCATAACAGTATCACGTAGATTTAAAAAACAAATAGATTAGCGTACTTCCGGTTAAGATAAATTTTCTTAGGGAGACTGTTTATTGCAGGATAGCTTGTAGATATCCATATTGAAAACTTTCGTGTTGATACTAACATTTAAGCTTATTCTATTAATAAATTTGTTTGCGCAATAAAACCTTAACAAATCTCGCTCGGCATCTATTAATAATTAAAATTATTGAAAATAATAATAACATTACGCCCATTAAATATTCCTTTTTTATATATTGTTTATTTCATAACATAGCACTATATACTGTCACATATCGTACACATTTGAAATGCAAATATAGAATTCCTGTAACAACTTAATTAACAACCTTCCTTTGGTTTTAAATTCTTCCAAAATTCAAGTTATGTATTTAAAAATAAAATTATTATCTTTACCTTTTAAAAGTATTGAAAATTACCCATTAAAAATGAAATTCCCGTCGATTTAGAGACACTGAGACGCAGTGTTCTCGTAGCAGTTTGTGGTATTTTACGGTCATAAAGAACCACAGGTCACGGCAAACCACTAACACACCCAATATTGTCAACCCTGCGTGTCACTGCATTGTCATTTATACACAGCCATACACGTGCCTCTTGTTCATCGTGGGGCAAAAAACCGAGAGGTGGGAGGTTTCGGGTTTCACCCATTTCACGGCTTCATCAAAGTGTACTACGTCATTGATGAAAATTCGCTACACTCTACTCGAATTTCACGTGTCGAAAACCAAAGAGAACCGGACATGCACCCACACGGAACATTGCAGCCAACCCGGTAGTGCACCAATTACAACGCGTGAACACGGTGAGTACGTGTGCGTCCTCGACAGTCAGCTGAAACCATGATTAACTTTTGATTCAGTTCACGAAGAAATGGGAGGATTTAATTTCGCTTAATATACGCAGAGTAGCCTCAGAAACAATAATTTATATCATCGAGTACTTTAAACCTAGAACGTGAATACTATGTTTTCATCTGCATACCGTTAGAAAAATGTTTAGTTGAATCAAACAAAGTTTGTTTGGCGTAACCAAATACAAAATACCATTTGATCAGTATATGCAGTATCGTTTGCTAATAATAAATTCTATATAATACTGTAATAAAATTCTGGAATTTCTTCAGAAATATTTATTATTAAATAAACGCAATAAATAGGGCTTGTGCGTTCCAGTAGTTATTTAATAGCTTTAAAAAGAAATCACACCTTGGAGCGGACCACTTTTGGTGTGAGAAAGCTGTATCGTTAACGTCAGATAAAAATCTGTGGCAAAAAAAGTTTAATATAACGATAAATTAACCTCATAGGTAGGTCTAATATAACACCCGGATAGGGTTGCCATAAAAAAAGAGACAGTGGAAACGGCAGGGTGTATAAAAAATCAGTTATGGCTTGTGATTTTTACAGTGATGATAAATCTATTGCTAGATAATACTGAAGATCTGAACTTCAAACGGAATACACAGTATAGTTGTTGGCCGGTAGCTTTCCGCCCCCCTCTACAAACCAACAACTTTTGCCGCCGACGATGCAGGTGAATTACGCACATGGAAACGGTACTAGTTAATGAAAGGAAATAAGTAGTTACAGGGGTAGCGTGGAATGACGTGATTTGCCAGTGCCTGTTTGACAGTTCACTCCTGGCAGCATTATCGCACACCTTTGGGAAAGTTCGAATATCATATTCCCTTTGAAAAAACGTCTCCCATTATTGAGAAATGTCTGGAAGCTGAATAACGTCACATATGGGCGTGTAATAATGCGTAAAAGACTCATAAACACCGCCAAAATATTACACTTATACTCCTTTTAATTTACAAACGAAACTAACAACCAGTTGTCAATTTTTTGTATCACTAGAATCAATAATGGGAAACAAATTAATTTTATAGTGTTCTCGTAAACAATGACATAATGTAATATAGGAGGAAAAGTCCTTCTAATGTCCACAAAATGAAAAAAGGAAAGAAAACTTTGCTGGGACCGGGACTCGAAACCGCTTCCTTCGATCCACACAGCAAGCGATTTACCACACGGCCACTTCACCTTATAGGCTTTCGTCTTCTTTTGGTGATAGCATTGTAGTTTGGGCAAAAACACGTAAACTTCTTGGAAAGGATTGAGGTTTGTTAATTTAGGCAATTACTGCGCTTCAGAATAACATTAAGTCTGCAGGTGGATTCAACATTTGCATATTTCGAGTTTTATAATTGCAGAAATGTATTGTTTTATGAACTTTGCGTCGGGAGGACAGGTGCTGGCATTGCAGACCAACACATCATCATAACAATCTGTTCGGCTGTCTGCGAAAATACTGGGTAGGAGAAATACGCTCGAAAGAACGTTAAAAGAAAGCGTTTCCTTCCCCCCCCCCACTTAAATTATTGTTATTCAACAGCAGATCATCCGTAAACACGTTCAGTTGTTTTAATTGAAATAATTATCGGAGGACGTAATAGTTTGTAACTCTGTCTTCGCGTCTTAACGTGATACGTAGTCATTACAAAAATATTTCTAGATGTATTAGGGGCCGCGATGGGGTAGTAGTAAGACTACTCACCTCCGATATAGGTGAACCGGGTTCAATTCCCGGCGGAGTCACTCCGGGATTTTCGCATTTGTGTATAGTGCCATATGATGCCACTGGTCGGAGGGTTTTCTCGGTGATATTCCGTTTCCCAGCTCTTGCATTCCAGCGCTGCTCTATACTCATCTCGTTTCACTCTCATCGGCTCTCAAGACATCGATGTTAAGAGCTACCCAAATTTCTCCACTCCACTTAACACGACTAGATGTATTAAAAATACGGATCTTGTAACGTTACAAAGAAAACATTTTGTCAGCAGTTACGTATTGTGTAAATATTTGGGCGTTCCAAAAATCAATCGCAAGTCTCACACTGATGGTAAAATTAATTTTTTTCGATCTCACTTTTTGGTTGTCTTATTGTGCCAGTTAACCGATTTCCGATTTTAGTCAATCTGTACAGTATGTACCTAAAAGCCTATTTTGCACCATTTTATTGGTAATTTTAATGACATCAGCAACAAAGTGAGTATAAACATTGATGCATTGAATTTTTATAAATTTTTCCATATAATATAGTTTTAAATCAAAACAAAATATTTCAAGTAAATCTGAATGCGAAAAGGGTGCTGAACAGTGTTGCCCAATCAACCATCCAAAATACACATCCCACAAGCGAATTCCACACACAATAACAGAATGCAAATTCGCAAAAAATAACCCCCACCTTTTTATATTATTAAACTCTTACTACACATAATTACGAGTACATAAAATTTTTGCAGCCAACGCAGTTTTATAAGAATTTAATTTTGTACTTTTAAGAACATAGTTTGAGCTTTTTGCCAACGTTGTGGGATTTATGAGCGCCAACTTTCTGAAATAAAATATTCTGAGTACAGAGATATTGACAAAATCAATTCATATTGAAAAGTACCGTTAGTACATTTCGCGAAAAAGTTAGCTTATTTAAAAGATTACAGTCGGAGGTGGAAATTTCACAAAAAATCAACGCAGTCATTCCTTCACACAGCAACATAAATTACACCCACCTTTTTTTGGTATTACACATAGTTTGGTAAGACTGGTGCCGCAAAAATAAAAACCTCAGAAATCCCTGCCCTACGGTTCTGATGGATACTATTTGTTCCAGCGCGTAAACAGCGAGATGTTCCCTGTTGCCAGGTGTCAGTTAACAGCTTGGAATTTATGCGTGTTGGGAGAGAACGGCGTCAATACCGGGTACTTGCGAGAGAACCAGAACCGTCGGGGGGGCGTGTGTGTTACATTGCAGCATTTGCTCGCGTGGTGAGTTGTTTATGAAGAGCAGTTTGTGGTGTACTTCAGGGAGCGTGATGAAGGGGGTGACGGGAGAGGTTGGATGTTTGCGTTGCTATGGCAACACGTGTGACGCTGCGAGCTGTAGAATTAGCTCCCTGGAGAGGGGGAGCGGAAAATCGCGAAGGTTCGGCATTCCCTTTGGCGATAAACGTGTTGCTACAAGTGCCCCGGCTCCCGTATGAAGGTTTATTTTGTGTTCTTAATCCACGATGTTACGATAGCTGTCAGTTTCGTTTCACGGGAATGACGTTATTTAAATCCGCGTAGTTTTAAAATTGTTTGCTTGGAAGGTATTTTCTTTGATATTCTCAGAAATACTGGTAAGCTGATTTACTAATTTTTTATATCTGAAAAAAATGCGCTTCTTTAATTTAAAATTACGTATAGTAAATTTTTTTTTCCACTCATGAAGGAAGACCAACCAGGAATTTCATCTAATGAGTGAGTAATTGGGATGGAAAATGATTTCTGGAAATACCATTCAACACCCAGCCAGACAACATCGAACCCACTACCTCTTTAATGCGAGAAAGAAATGCTAAAATTTACAGCAAATAGTACAATATTAGGTAGTGTATCGCCGTATGACCATTAGAAAGGAAGGACACTATACTAAACGAAAGGTAAAAAACAACTAAAATTTTTTTGTCATAATCTTATGTTACAAAAATTTGAAAATTCCACCTTGTTTAGTGTCATGCCAGTAACTTTCACATTAAGTTAATTATTTATGACACCAGTCAGTCTAAAAACATAAACGAATTACGACATTCTACTATAGTCGCCTTTTCCAAACTATCCTATAGGTGTATGGCTAAGAGTAATCTGCATTCAACGATTGAGTTGAAAGTGCAAAAACTCACCTCACGTTGAGTCTTTCTTCTTGATGCGAAACAAAACTAACTTCACTATGTGTGTAGGCAACTAATATTAAACCGTTGGGGGCCGCGGCGGTGTAGTGGTCAGACTACTCGCCCCACACCAAGGAGAACCGGATTTTCGCATGTGGGATGGCGATGGAGGGTGGGTTTTCTCGAGGATCTCCCGTTTCCCACCGACACTGCTCCATGCTCACCTTGCTTCGCCCTCGTCGGCTTTCTAAAACCCCCGATGTTAGGAGCCGCCCAAACCTCTTCACTCCATTCCATTGGCCCGTTGAGTCATATTGCCCACGGTCGTGGACACGTTGCACGTGAATTACACTTATTGGCAGTACTGTACACAGTAAGGCACCATACTGCCAAATACTTTGAGAGTCTTCCTTGTGCCTACTCTGACTTGTGGGATTTTCTCCACTTCTTCAACATGAATGGTTAGTGCCAATGTCATCGAGCACGCACCACGTTGTTCACTGGTTGCAAGAAAAATAATGAACACAAACATAAGTACAGCGCATACCAAAAGCGTTTACATGAGAACTACTTCTTACTAGGCACTTCCAACACACCTCTTTTCTCTCGGTTTTTTTAACTCGTATCAATGATAAATGAAATAAAGTAATTTACAGAAAAGTTCAATTCAATAAAAAATAAGATAATTTAATGTTAAGAGAAGTATAAAACGTCTGTGACGCATGTAACATCTACACTGTAAAAACACTTTCTTTGCGGCAACACATGATTTGTTGCCGCAAATAAAGATTTGTTTAAATGTGAACCGCTGCAAAGTAGGCTTCCCACAAACATGTATTTTTGTTAGATCTATATAGCAGAGGAAGGGCGCCAAACGCGGATCCCTGTCCCTAGAGTAGACCCCCTCTCTAAAAGGTGCTGTATGCTTCTGACATCTAACGGCGAGCACGTGAACTACTGCGGACGGACGCAGTGCGGGTAGGGAAGAAGGCTCGCCTGTCTGCCAAACGGCCCGCAAGTGATAGCGCTGGTTTGGTGATTTTCGATGTTTCAAAGTTTTCTCGAGGGGTTTTCGAAGCGTTACCATCTTCTCTGTGTGCAAGTTAGTGAATGTCTTGTGTAAAATAGCGATAGATACAAACTAGTGACAATGATTTATGGTTTTATTTGAGTTATTTTAATGAGGAGAGAGAAAGTTGGTTTGACAAAACGAAAACATGGCAGGTGCCTAGAGTGGACCCCTCTCGCGTTCCTTGAGTGGACCCCAGTGATGTGCATTCCATAGACTCTATAGGCAAGCACTGCTGACAGGAAATAATTAAGTCAGACATTTTAAATAATAATTTTACATGATTGGCCACAGCTTCTAAATGTTCCCTCTCTTTTCTTGTATTTATACTTGCCGCATGCTGTGGTTTCGTTTCTCATATTTCACCTTTTCTCTCCACCCGCTGTTAGAGTTGCCATGACAACATAAACACAAGGGATTTCGTACATTTCCATGGGATGTCAGTATGTACTTAGCCACGTCCCACTGAGGCAAACGTAGCATAACATATGAAGGGCTCACCACCACGCCTCTCGCTGTTTTCTAAAGTGAAATGTTTGAAATGTGTGTATAGAATGATTTTATTTCTTCCAGAACAGTGCTAATGTGTAACACGCATGCAAAGTAATTGTAGGATCAGTTTCATGTGTATTTCAGCCTTGTTTGAGTACGTTACAGTGTGGTTTCCTCTACATTGTAGTGAATCATGTATAACCACCCCTGTGTAAGTTAAGGGTGCCGCCTGACTAGGTCGCCATGCGCTGTGCAGAGCTCCAAAGGGTTTATAAAAAAGACCACTCCACGTGCCTACATGGTGTCTATTTATGAACAGCGTGTAAGAATTGTGACATGTGCGATGATAATTTTCCATTTTCCATTTCCATTTATTCAGCCTATATTCTAGTATGGGGGTTAAAAGGCCTAAAATGGCCATTTTCGCGATTATGTTTAGTTCATTATATGTAGATCTAATGCTGTTTTGGGATGTGCACAACACCTTTTTCTTTATAGACTGTTGTCAGCAACAATCATAGAGTCCCCGCTGAAAGTCACACAAAGGCGAGTTGCTGATAGGAAGAATACACATCAGTTCAGTGCCTTACGTGTAAAGGCGACGAGGTAGGCGAAATGCATAAATTACTTTTCTTATCGCTGCCGCACTTCTAGGCATCGAACACACAAAATCCGAACAGCCAGGCGGAATCTTCAGCTGTGAGTCCCGCAGCGTATGCAGTCCGGGATGACGCAGTAAACGAAAAGTGTCACCATTCAGGTTTAGAGATACAGCTGACCCACACAAAAAGTTACCTCATGCCACTGGCGGACCCTCTGTTTTTTTATTTAACAAAACAAACACAAGCACATGTGTATACTTTCTTACAAAGAAGGGGGTGAAGAAGTTGCAGAAGGGAAGAGAGTGGAATGGTGATTCCATGGAAAAAGCTATAAGAGCAGTGCGCGATAAGAAGATGGGATGGAAAAAAGCAGCTAAAAAGTTTTCTGCTCCTAAAACTACATTAATGAGATTGAGTAACGAAAAGTATGGGGATCCTCATAAAGCTGCTAACACAAAGTGGGGACGTCAGACTGTTCTAACTCCTGAGTTAGAAGAGCAACTTGTGCAGTACTGTCTGACAATGGAAGCCAATTTGTTTGGATTGACCCGGGGGATTTGAGGAGGATGGCATTTCAGTTAGCCGAGAGAGATAACTTCAGGCATCCCTTTAGCAAAGCAGATGACATGGCAGGAAGGAAGTGGCTCAAACCGTTTATGCAAAGGCACAAACAACGGCTTTCCTTTCGTAACCATACTGTTGCATACTATGCCAGGGCAGTTAGGTTCACCAACGAAAATGTTAATTAATTTTTTGATCTCCTTGAAGCCCTTTTTGAAAAACATAATTATCCACCAACCAGGATTTTTAACGTAGATGAAAGTGGACTTGCGGTCGTGCAATCAAAAGTTGCACAAGTGATTGGCCTAAGAGGTAAACGCCAAATTGGAAGTCTTACATCAGCTGAGAGGGGCTCGTTAATAACTGTGATAGTTTGCATGAGTGCAGGTGGCAACTACGTCCCCCCTATGGTGGTTTTCCCTCGATAAAACACGAGTGCACGATTGACAAACGGAGCTCCTCCGGGAACACTGCTTCATTGTCACTCTTCTGGTTGGATCCAGACGCATTTGTTTACAGCATNGCTCCTCCGGGAACACTGCTTCATTGTCACTCTTCTGGTTGGATCCAGACGCATTTGTTTACAGCATGGTTCCAGCATTTGGTTGCAATTACCAACCCGACTAAAGACTCGCCTGTATTGATGATTCTGGATGGGCATTACAGCCATACACGAAACATCGATGTTNAGTGCAGGTGGCAACTACGTCCCCCCTATGGTGGTTTTCCCTCGATAAAACACGAGTGCACGATTGACAAACGGAGCTCCTCCGGGAACACTGCTTCATTGTCACTCTTCTGGTTGGATCCAGACGCATTTGTTTACAGCATGGTTCCAGCATTTGGTTGCAATTACCAACCCGACTAAAGACTCGCCTGTATTGATGATTCTGGATGGGCATTACAGCCATACACGAAACATCGATGTTATAGACAAGACACGGGAAAACAATGTGACCATTGTCTCACTGCCACCACACTCGACACACAAAATGCAGCCATTGGATAAAACATTTTTANTAACCGTGCTGTAGCAAACCATGGTGTCATGGATGTTTTTGGGCAATCCTATATTAAATGCCAAACAGCAGCAATTGCAGTGAATGGCTTTAAAGTAACAGGGATCTATCCGACAAATATACACATATTCAATGAGGCTGAATTTATTTCTGAAGCGATACAAGAAGTTCAGCAACTTTATGGAGATAGCGATGAAAATTTGCAGTCCCTTAGTGACATTTCCTCTGACAAGTGTGAAGAAATATCTGGTTCCCAAGAAGAAAACGAAGTTCCTCCCAACCAATCAAATCCAATAACACCAACATCCTGCCAACCGTCAACATCAACCTCAGTCACTCTAACCAATACACCCGTCCCTTCCAAATCCATGTGATGTTAGCCCCTTCCAGATCCGACCAGTCCCAAAACTTGTCAAGAAGAAATCCACTAGAGGACGAAAGCCCTCCTCTGCTAACATTATAACATCATCTCTCTATAAAATGAGCTAGGTGGAATCAAAAGAGCAAAGAGGGAAAGGAATGTGCCGTGGAAGAGGACGAGGAAGAGGAAAAGGAAGAGGAAAAGGAAGAGGGTGGGGAATAGCTCGAGGAATGGGAAGAAGAAGGGGGGAAGCACAAACAAACATTGCACAAGTTACAAAGCGTAAAGCTGACGATGATGATTATTCTTACAACGAAACATTGGATTATATATCATCGGGTTCTTCAGCGGTGGATTTTCTTGGACTGGGTGAAGACCCTACTGAGGAAGATGCTGAATGCATGTTTTGCAGCCAGTTTTGGTCAAGTGGTACCAGCGGAGAACAGTGGATGAAGTGCATAATATGTAGTGATTGGGCCCATGTGGAGTGTTCAGGGTGGAAAAAGACCTATACATATGTGATTTTTGTGCCTAATTAACTACATTTTAATAAAATTGAAGAAACATTGGAAAATTAGGGGTCCACTTTAGGACAAAAATATGGGGTCCACTAGTGGATTACTTTTTCTCAAACGCCAATAATGTCACGTTTTAGAATTTAAAAAAAAATTGTATAAATTTTTTTTATATTCTTTTTATTTTCAAATTCTGATGAAAACAGATATTTGTTTGTTTTTGTTTTGCTTTTATTTCAATAATATTGGACTTAATAAGTGGTTAATTGGCCAAAAGCAAACCGGGGGTCCACTTATGGTGCACTTCCTCTAGTGAATATGATAACCTTTGACGTCCAGCAGACGTCTTTGGGTTAATATCAGTTAGACTCTAAAGATGATTTGTGCTCTGAAAAACAGCCGTGATTAGTAAATAAGTAAGAAGTAACAAATCAAATCTTTTAAATTATATTCACTAAACAAAAATGACGATTTTGAGTTTTGAACCCGCATCTCTACTGTTGTTAGCCTAACGCCCTTTACCATACTACCATTATGCCTTATTGTGTTCCGATTACTCTTGATAGTTAGGTTATTTAAGGTAGTAAAATGAGCTAGAATATAATGCCACCACTAGGGAGGAGTTGAGGTAAGTGATTTGGAGGATCACTCCACTCAGAATGACATTAAACGTCTGAAGGGGACTGTACATTTGCTCTGTTACAGTTTCGTATATGCAGAATATATTGGTTTATTGATGTTTGAGATGGGAAAACAGTTATGTACTGAAAAATACAGTGAATGACAGAAACCTTTAACACCGTTAAACCGTCTACCTTTGNGATGGGAAAACAGTTATGTACTGAAAAATACAGTGAATGACAGAAACCTTTAACACCGTTAAACCGTCTACCTTTGGTGCGAAGTAATATTTATTTACTCTTAACGAAAGCAGTTCAAAGAATGTTTATATATTTGATATAAAGGAAGGTAAATTTGCCATAAAACAAAAACGTATAGAAAACTATTTATTGACAACAAACCTACGTTTATCTAACCTTCTCTCTTAATTAAAGTGTAAACAACACAGATTATAAAAAATATTCTTCTTTGCTGTACTGAAATCTTTATGAGAGCGTAAGAAACGCCCAAACAAGCCATGTATAATAAATAATTTTTTTAAAGGATTAATTGAAAAAGTGTGAATAAACTGCGGACTATAGGAGGCTTGCTGTTTCCAGTCGTCGAGTGTCCGAAGGCGGCGTTCTTGTTGAACCCAGACAGGATGAAGTGTACGAGAGTGGATAGGTTTGGGCGGCTCTTAACATCGGGGTCTTGAGAGCCAACAATGGTGAGGTGAGGTGAGTATGAAACAGCACCGGAATGCGGGAGCGAGGGTAAAAGGAGATACCCGAGAAAAAAAAACCCGCCGACCAGCGGCATCGTCCGGCACGATTCCCACATGCGAAAATCCGGGAGTGGTCCGGCCAGGAATCGAACCCGGTTCGCCTTGGTGGGAGGCGAACAGATTACCCGCTCAACCACCGCCATCCTTAGACTAGCCATGGTTCGTTCCCGAAACCCGAAGTTATAGGAAGTACGGAGACTTCCCGTGCTTTGTACTTACGGAGCTCAGCTCCGGTTTTTCNTTCCCGAAACCCGAAGTTATAGGAAGTACGGAGACTTCCCGTGCTTTGTACTTACGGAGCTCAGCTCCGGTTTTTCCGTCGTTAAGACTTCGTTACCCCTATAACTGTACATTTCCGTAAATATGCGGACACTTTTAATAGTGCTGAAGAGAGTGGCGTATATGTTTCACGTTGATGTTTATCAAAGACCTAGAATTTAAGGACTCTGCCACCAAGCTTGCAGCCACGGAGTTCAAATGTGGAATCAACGTTTCAGTAATTCCATCTCAATGTACAAGTTTTGAATATAAATGCAAACGAAGAGTGGTTTTTGTCTGAAATGGTTATCTTTAAAACTGATGCATTGAGAAGGAATTTCTAACACTGATTCACCATTTAAACTCTGTGACTGCAGGCAGATGATTTTCATTGGTGTCACATGTTAGTTGCTTAAAAAAAAGTATCTTTGACAGCAGGCGCGTGCATCCAGCGTCTTTCGGCGGCCCATTGCCGACGTAATTTCCACGTTCCACAGCATTTCTTGTATAGTGGAGGTACAGTAAGCATTTCAAATGGTCTGATGTGAAAATCCAAAGTTCTTCTGTGTCGCCTTAATGTCATGATCAACCTCAACGAGCTTCTGTTATAACACCTGCCACTTAAACACACACTTTAATTTACAGTTTCAAATGTTAAAAAAAATATATTTATGATGCGCCAACAAAGCGCTCATATTTCATCACCACATAAAATAGAATGCTAGTCTTTGTGTTCGGCGATACACGCTATTCATTGTAAACTGAGCCCTTTGAAATTAACCTTAAAAAAAATCACTGGCCATTCACTGAATATTGCTACCGCACACAGACACCCGCAGGCTCCCAGTTAATTTGGCAACGAATGAAGAATAATAGTCCCAAGTCTTAAAGTTGTATTAAGAGTACAGTTTTTTAATTTATCGTAAAACAAGTCGGTGTTTTTCTGCTTTATACATATTACAATATGAAATGGCATATATGTTACACATTTAGGTTCCCAACAATTCCTCGTTTTCATTTCACTGGTGCGTGAATAAAGACATTAGGCTCATGACAATGTGAACTTCACACACGGCGGAAGAATACAAAATTAAGAGAAAGGGAAATCCTGAACAGGACTTTTGAAAGCATTTTGCCGTGAACAGCCCATATAAATATGAACCCTTCTTAACCCAGAACAGTAGCCCGGTTTACGAATCAGTTGTCCAGAGGGTAGGTCACTGGTACTGAGTGGGGCCGCGGTTGCTCAGTGGCTATATCACCCCCTACCAAGGCGAACCTGGTTCGATTCCCGGCGGGGTCACTCCTGAATTTTCGCACGTGGGAAACGTGGCGGACGATATCGCTGGTCGGCAGGTTTTCTCGGGAATCTCCTGTTTCCCCCGCCACTTCATCCTGGTGCTTCTCCATACTCACCTCACATCACCCTCGTTGGCTTTCAATACTCCGATATTAAGAACCGATCAAATCTCTAAAACACTACTCCACTCTTTACTGCGTACTGGGGGTCACAGTACAACACCGGCCGAATAACATCTTTCAGAGCTTTCGTTCGATCCGATATACGACTACAGTACGAGAGTAAACATGAGTGTGTACCGCGCATGCGCAGACCACGGGCGGAGACGACTGGCTGCAATCTCGGGCGTGGGCGAAGATATCCAGGCAGTACGTCTCGCGACTCCGCCACGCTAGCGCGCTGATTTCGGTGCCAAACGAAAGACATCGTCTATATCTGTTGATATAAACCATGCAAGGCATGAAGGCCTTTACATTTCATTCAAATGTCCCAGAGAAAATATATGCCGGTAAACGCAGAAGTATTCACGTAAAATTTACCACCATGTCCCTGACAGGCCTTGTCCACAACAGCTCATCCGTGGACCTACTTCGTCCGCAGACGGATGTCTCAACACGCGCGTCTACAATTACGACGTCCTAAGCTAAGCTTTCAGACACTGCTACTAGAGTGCACTCAAATTGGCGCGCCAATAAATTGTGTGCGATTAGTCGTAAATATTGATATTTGTAGCCTATTTTATTTTGTTTTCAAATTTGAGTTATACGAGTGAGTAAGTTTAGATTTTGCTTTATTATAAGTTAATTTCGACTTTTTTTTTTTTGCTCGAGTCAGTAAATTTCTGTATTTTTATTTATTAAAGTTCCGTTTTTGCGGCTGCGAGATCAAATTTGCCTTTGAGCAAATAGCGTGTTTTATATTGTCAATCTTCACGCTTCGATATCAATACAACATTGTTTACTTTTACCGTTTGCGCGCGGTAAAATGTAAACAAAACAAACAATACGTCCGCGTGCGTCCATCGCGAATGATCTTGGGACATTGGGGACGCGAGCTGTGACGTCAGACGGTCACGTGCACCAATCAGCAGTTAGGCGTCCGCGGACCAGCTATTGTGGGCAAGGCCACGCAGTTACGCCCCGATAGTATTTTTTTCCCCTACTTTCCAGGGCCCACCGAGTACTCGATGCCAGTGCACGACGGAGACAGTTAAAGTGTTCCTCGCCTCCACCCCCGCCCTTCACCCACGGCAGCGGCCGGTGTAGATTAGGTGCGGTAATCAATCAGCGCGCTACATATTCATGGCATCCCCCGTCGCGCGAGTGTGTGCGCGTGTGCGTGTGCGTGTGTGTGGATACAGCTAACGAAGGGGATCGGAGTGGTAACGAGTTCCGCTACACCGCATTAACCACCCGCCCCTTCCCGATATTAGATATCGGTAAACAAATTAGACGACCTTCAACCACGCCGGGTATCGCACGCTATCGGGACAGCTCCTGTACCACGTGCTTTCTCAAGCACGAAAACACACTTAATTGAAAAACATGTATTATTAATTCTATGTTTGTGTATCTGCAGATAAATAAATTTTTTTATAAATTTTTTATTATTATTTTATATTATTAATCCTTAGTTCCTAGCTTTTTGTCGTTCATGTTCAGAGATTTGTTTAGTCTTCGGTTGCTTTGTTCTGTTCTTACGCTTATTCTTGGCAGTGGATATAGTCCATTTAAATAGCCTGCTTACAGAAATCTGGCATAACGACGGTCATTAAAAATTATATTTTTATTTTATTATTTTCAGNTTCCCGAAACCCGAAGTTATAGGAAGTACGGAGACTTCCCGTGCTTTGTACTTACGGAGCTCAGCTCCGGTTTTTTCGTCGTTAAGACTTCGTTACCCCTATAACTGTACATTTCCGTAAATATGCGGACACTTTTAATAGTGCTGAAGAGAGCGGCGTATATTTTTCACGTTGATGTTTATCAAAGACCTAGAATTTAAGGGCTCTGCCACCAAGCTTGCAGCCACGGAGTTCAAATGTGGAATCAACGTTTCAGTAATTCCATCTCAATGTACAAGTTTTGAATATAAATGCAAACGAAGAGTAGTTTTTGTCTGAAATGGTTATCTTTAAAACTGATGCATTGAGAAGGAATTTCTAACACTGATTCACCATTTAAACTCTGTGACTGCAGGCAGATGATTTTCATTGGTGTCACATGTTAGTTGCTTAAAAAAAAGTATCTTTGACAGCAGGCGCGTGCATCCAGCGTCTTTCGGCGGCCCATTGCCGACGTAATTTCCACGTTCCACCGCATTTCTTGTTTAGTGGAGGTACAGTAAGCATTTCAAATGGTCTGATGTGAAAATCCAAAGTTCTTCTGTGTCGCCTTAATGTCATGATCAACCTCAACGAGCTTCTGTTATAACACCTGCCACTTAAACACACACTTTAATTTACAGTTTCAAATGTTAAAAAACATATGTTTATGATGCGCCACCAAAGCACTCATATTTCATCACCACATATAATAGAATGCTAGGCTTTGTGTTCGGCAATACACACTATTCATTGTAAACTGAGCCCTTTGAAATTAACCTTAGAAAAAAAAAGCACTGGCCATCCACTGAATATTGCTGCCGTACACAGAAACCCGCAGGCTCTCAGTTAATTTGGCAACGAATGCAGAATAATAGTCCCAAGTCGTAAAGTTGCATTTAGAGTATAGTTTTTAAATTTATCGTAAAACAAGTCGGTGTTTTTCTGCTTTATACATATTAGAATGTGAAATGGCATATATGTTACACATTTAGGTTCCCAACAATTTCTCGTTTTCATTTCACTGGTGCGTGAATAAAGACATTAGGCTCATGACAATGTGAACTTCACACACGGCGGAAGAATATAAAATTAAGAGAAAGGGAAATCATGAACAGGGCTTTCAAAAGCATTTTGCCGTGAACAGCCCATATTGATATGAACCCTTCTTAACCTAGAACAGTAGCCCGGTTTACGAATCAGTTGTCCAGAAGGTAGGTCACTGGTACTGAGTGGGGCCGCGGTTGCTCAGTGGCTAGATAACCCCCTACCAAGGCTAACCTGGTTCGATTCTCGGCGGGGTCACTCCTGAATTTTCGCACGTGGGAAACGTGGCGGACGATGTCGCTGGTTGGCAGGTTTTCTCGGGGATCTCCTGTTTCCCCCGCCACTTCATCCTGGTGCTGCTCCATACTCACCTCACATCACCCTCGTTGGCTTTCAATACTCCGATATTTAAGAGCCGATCAAATCTCCAAAACACTATTCCACTCTTTACTGCGTACTGAGGGTCGCAGTACAACACCGGCCGAATAACACCTTTCAGAGCTTTCATTCGATCCGATATAAGACTACAGTGCGAGAGTAAGCATGAGTGTGTGCCGCGCATGCGCAAGACCACGGGCAGGGTTCCGCGACGACTGGCTGCAATCTCGGGCGTGGGCGGAAATATCCAGGCAGTACGTCTCGAGACTCCGCCATGCTAGCGCGCTGGTTTTGGTGCCAAACGAAAGACATCGTCTATATCTGTGAATTTAAGCCATACAGGGCATGTAGGCCTATCCATTTCATTCAAATGTCCCAGAGAAAATATATACCGGTAAACGCAGAAGTATTCACGTAAAACTTACTTCGTCCGCGGACGGATGTCTCAACGTGCGCGTCTACAATTACGACGTCCTAAGCTAAGCTTTCAGACACTGCTACTAGAGTGCACTCAAATTGGCGCGTCAATAAATTGTATGCGATTGGTCGTAAATATTGCAATTGTAGCTTATTTTATTTTGTTATCAAATTTGAGATATACGAGTAAGTAAGTTTAGATTTCGAGTTTTTTTTTTTTTTTTGCTTGAGTCAGTACTTTTCTGTATTTTTATGTATTAAAGTTCCGTTTATGCGGCTGCGAGATCGAATTTGCCTTTGAGCAAATAACGTGTTTTATATTTTCAATCTTCACGCTTCGATATCAATACAGCATTGTTTACTTTTACCGTTTGCGCGCGGTAAAATGTAAACAAAACAAACAATACGTCCACGTGCGACCATCGCGAATGATCTTGGGACATTGGGGACGCGAGCTGTGACGTCAGACGGTCACGTGCACCAATCAGCAGTTAGGCGTCCGCGGACCAGCTATTGTGGGCAAGGCCACGCAGTTACGCCCCGAGAGTATTTTTTTCCCTACTTTCCAGGGCCCACCGAGTACTCGATGCCAGTGCACGACGGAGACAGTTAAAGTGTTCCTCGCCTCCACCCCCGCCCTTCACCCACGGCAGCGGCCGGTGTAGATTAGGTGCGGTAATCAATCAGCGCGCTACATATTCATGGCATCCCCCGTCGCGCGAGTGTGTGCGCGTGTGCGTGTGCGTGTGTGTGGATACAGCTAACGAAGGGGATCGGAGTGGTAACGAGTCCCGCTACACCGCATTAACCACCCGCCCCTTCCCGATATTAGATATCGGTAAACAAATTAGACGACCTTCAACCACGCCGGGTATCGCACGCTATCGGGACAGCTCCTGTACCACGTGCTTTCTCAAGCAGGAAAACACACTCAATTGAAAAACATGTATTATTAATTCTATGTTTATGCATCTGCAGATGAATATTTTTTTTATAATTTATCATTATTATTTTATATTATTAATCCGTAGTTCCTAGCTTTTTGTCGTTCATGTTCAGAGATTTGTTTAGTCTTCGGTTGCTTTGTTTTGTTTCTACGCTTATTCTCGGCAGTGGATATAGTCCATTTAAATAGCCTGCTTACAGAAATCTGGCATAACGACGGTCATTAAAAATTATATTTTTATTTTATTATTTTCAGTTTTAATTATATTGTATGGATCCATTATTATAATATTTACTATAACAGGCCCAAAAACCACAAATCTAACCACAGATCTTCACTTATGGTTAGCACTTACATTATTTGCGTTAGTTAAAAATACAGGAAGAATATTTACTTAACTACCACTGACGTGAACGCTGCTGGTATTAATAACTTCCANTTTAATTATATTGTATGGATCCATTATTATAATATTTACTATAACAGGCCCAAAAACCACAAATCTAACCACAGACCTTCACTTATGGTTAGCACTTACATTATTGGCGTTAGTTAAAAATACAGGAAGAATATTTACTTAACTACCACTGACGTGAACGCTGCTGGTATTAATAACTTCCANGCGTTAGTTAAAAATACAGGAAGAATATTTACTTAACTACCACTGACGTGAACGCTGCTGGTATTAATAACTTCCATATTATGCACTGAAATCGTTAATATCATCCGGTCGAAGATACTGCTGTGCCCACTATATCTTCTAAATGGATTCATCTGAAGCATTTGTGAGCCTATGCTTCATTTCACCTGTGAGTCTATACTTCACATACACGTTTATTTTACAGTAATTTAAAATCAAAGCAAGACTAACATGAAATGTAACAAGAAGTTTCTGATATAAATAATGAGTCCACTTTCTTCAAAATGGGCGCAATTAATTTCTAAATAATATCTTAAAAGCTGAGTTGGTAGGAAGGACATAACTTCGCTTCGAAAGCAATAACTATAGAAATGAAACCAGAAACTTGTGCAACAGTAGTGAGACAATTACAAATACACACGTACCTTAGCCGGGACTTGAACCCACAAAACCTCGTACTATAAGCTAGCGCGCAATCCACTCCATTACAAAGGTTGGATTCAGAACATAAACTTCGGATTTAATCAGTCTAATTTTTCGAATGATAGAGTTTACTAAACTGATATTTACAGGGCTTTTTATGAGACAGAGCCACATAACACATGTTAGTTTGCATGCCCTGCCGTAGCGCTACTTGTGTGAATAATTTGATATAAATCGGTTCTTTGGTCCATGCGATATGAAAATAAACTTTATTTTCTTATTTGATGCTATCGTACAAAATTGCCAGAGAAAGAGGTTCTATATACGATGCTTCTAACGTATACCCTCTGCATACAAATTTTGTTTGAATTAGGTTAAATTATTTAATATATTGTGACGGTACAACCCCTTCAACCTCACGAACACCCCGTAAATGTAACGAGTGGTAGATTATTATGGTAATTGATAAATGTACTTGACTATGGGAATTTTTAAATTACACGACTTGCTTCAGATTCGTGGATGACAATACCAGAGTAGGAATAATAAAGCTGGAACCAATTTTAGAAGTAATTAAGTATTAACAAAATTTTGTGGGAATTCAGTTGGTTTGAGAAACTTACTTTGTGGAAATTAGCCATTAAATTAAATTTATAATAACTTACAAGCTCTCGTAGATGACATCTTGTATTCAATACAAATAACATATTTTAAGTATCACTCTTGAATCTCAAATAAAAAGACGAATTGTTAATTTATTTTACTTGAGAATAGTTACATCAGTAATAATAAATAAGTGTCAACCGACAAGCTCATATATAACCACCATAAATATTATTATATCCTTGTTACTCTGAATATTCGTTAAAACATAGAAGAATAATAAGTGGGAAGTCCATGTGTTTCGAATGTTGTATCTAAACAAGGACACTAGATGTCGCTTCGTGCAGAGGACTGTGCGAGACGACCCAGACGAACACCATCAGACACGGCGGTGTGTTGCAGTATATGTCAAAATTAACTAAATGATTTGTGAAGCTGCCATTTTTTATATCGTTGTCTGACTCATTTAAATCACGAAAGTTTACATGGCTTTATGTAGCATTTATGGTGTGCACAGTTTGGTACAAATTAGTTTAAATGTTCCAGTGTAACGTCAAGTGGGAATTGGTTGATTGTCGTTGAGATATTGCATAAAACCTCCACAATTATTATGTGGCGATCTTCATAAATGGAAGACAAAAATATAATATAGTAGCAATTTCGATGATTGCATACTGCCAATATACGAAGTTAAGTTAAAATATATTTCATAGTTTCGTAGATATCACTCACAAAACTAAAATGATTATATAGCCGTCATTCTGAAAATAAGCCCTACTTTTAAAAAATACAGTTATTATTATGGCCTACCAAGGTACATATTCGCCAAATTTTGTAAGAATGGGTTGATTGTTTCCCGAGATACGAGACAAAATCATTAATTTTATTGATAGGACTATCTTACAAAATGGCAGAGAAATGATGCTCTGCATAGACAAAATTGATGGTTGTAATAGGTACTGACAGCATACAAAGTTTAGGTAAAATATGTTTCGTTAGTTAAATATACTGCGCTAACATATTTATATTGCCACCATTTTGAAATAGGTTCCTAACTTACATAAAACATACCAGTTTACACCACCTGCTACAGTACTATTTTTTTTTGCCGAATTTGGAAGAAATCTATCATTGTTTCAAGAGATATGACATAAAAACTTTATTTATTTGCATGACGCTATCTTACAAAATGATAGACAAAAGATGCTCTACGTACATAGAGTTGATAGTAGTAATATCTACTGCCAGCATACAAAGTTTAGTTGAAATTGATTACATGGTTTTGACAATATATCATTCTAAGCTAAAAAATAGATATATGGTCGCCATTTTTAAAATAAGTGGGATATGCTTAAAACATAACCCTTGACATCATATGTCTCAGTACTGCTTGTTTGCCCAATTTGGTAGGAATTGGTCCATTCTTTCCCGAGATATAACCTAAATTTTTATTTTATTCTGATGGTGCTATCTTACAAAATGGCTTACAAAAGATTCTTCATGTAGATACAGTTAATAGTTTTAACGTCTACTGCCAGCATACAAATATGTGTTGGAATTGATTACATAGTTCCGATGATAAAACATTCTAAGTTAAATTTCTATATGGCCACCATTTTGAAATACGTTTCTGATATGCATAAAACAGATCAACGTAGTCTGCATCAGTACTACTTGTTTGCAAAATTTGGTAGGAATAAGTTAGTTATATACCGAGTTATGGCATAATAATTTCATTTATTCGTATGGCGCTGTCTTCCAAAATGGCAGATAAAAGTGGTTATTTGTTGGTATAAATGTTGCTTCTAAGATATAATTTAAGTGTTCAAAATTTGGTCGACATTTGTTAAATCAGATACACTAAATTAACTTAAAACGTTTGTATGGCCGCCATTGTGTTTTCATGACCTATCATAGTATTACTTACATACCAAATTGGGTAAGAATTTATTGAATTGTTTTCTAGATATTATGTAAAATATATATTTCTTAAATTGGTGCTATTTTCCAAAACTGTGGACCAGCAACAATACAATATTAATAATTTAATGCCCACACATTGTTCTGCTAGCATTTGTTTAAATCAGTTAAATGGTTCTCGAGATATGACTTGTTACGCAAAATTCTAAAATGGCCGCGATTTTGAAAGTAAGTGCCCGATTTGGTCGAAAACTATAAAAGTCAGGTGTCCTTACTAAATATTATATGTACACCAAGTTNCCTTCGGAAGGTAAACTAAAAATGTTTGTAAGGGATATGAAATAACTGTGGTGAATTCTTGCACAGGCATTTATTTATATAATCGTACATTGTTTAAGATAAAAAAATTAAACTCGAAAGGATGTGTCCAAGGAATGAATTATTCCAGGAAAAATATGTTACCCTGTAGTTTTTTTTTTTCGTTCCGATTTGTCTCTAACTAAAATCCACCAAATAAATTTAATTTTCAACAAAAAAAATTCAACNTTTTTTTTTTTCGTTCCGATTTGTCTCTAACTAAAATCCACCAAATAAATTTAATTTTCAACAAAAAAAATTCAACGTAAATAACCTCTTAAAGGCTATTTTTATAAATCTACTCACTGAAGTTGCATGGCATTTCCCAAAGTTATCTTCCTCGGAAAACACAAAAATAAATAAGTACATAAATATGTTTTGATTAGGAGTAGTGAATATACTCGTAACTTCATGTATTTATACTTCTTCATTTTACTAAAGCATTTTTTAAACTATTAATTTTGCAGATATTTAAATATAGTGTTGTTGGTATAGAANACTTCTTCATTTTACTAAAGCATTTTTTAAACTATTAATTTTGCAGATATTTAAATATAGTGTTGTTGGTATAGAACAAAAAGGAAACATTTGCGGGAAACGCTTTGCTGTAATAATAAATACCTGCGAAAGTGTAGCGCTACAATAAAAAGACTTGGTTACTGGCCGAATTGTAATCGACAGGAATTAAATTCTGTGTATTAAAAAACATAAATGCGCCCTTAAATGGGGACTGCTGCAAATTCAATTGTTGTACAAGAATTTACCTTTTTTAATTAATGCCACGAAGATACATAGACAAGATCAAACACGGAACTAAATTATTTAGCNTACAAGAATTTACCTTTTTTAATTAATGCCACGAAGATACATAGACAAGATCAAACACGGAACTAAATTATTTAGCAAAATGTTATCATAAACTTATGTGTATCGGTATGCAATAAATATAATTACTCTGTGAACTAAAGTAAGTAAAAGTCCTTGGTATTTGAAATTTAGATTTAGGTGGACGTGATTCCGTGGTCCCCGATTCCAATGCCTTGTTTGTGGATAATCATGTACTACTAATCGCGGGTTCGTGGTTCCTGGTACTGTTGATGTTACAGCATCAGTATGACCTTGTGAGGTAGCCCACCCATAAGGAAGCTCCTGATTTTCTCGAGCCAGATCCTGTACTGGTATTGGTCCATTCACCTGCCTCTCATCTCCATGTCTCACTTGGTTAAGGTCGGAGCGTTGTGCCGTAAGAACTGGTTACTCTTCGCCTGCTGGTCTCACTTCCATGGTGTGCGCTTATTTCACCATTGGTTGAAAATATAGATTGACACTGCACAGCAAGTAAAATAACTTCGCACACCTTAACCTTACCTTGCATGCTTGCATATTTTAATATTCGTTTATACGCATAAATGAAGTAAACCATACTGAGAAACCAGACAATGTTCATCTTCCAGACACACACCAACGTAAATCAATGGCGCAGCTGAAAGTCGTTTATAGTCCATTCACGGTTACTTTGAACTTTACTGAAGCCCTGCTAAAGTTATACTTTGACGATATTTTCCCACCTCATGAACTCAAAGCTTAACTAAGTGTAGGAAACTACACGAAAGAGACAACGCCCACTCAGAGTACTATTATTTTCCATAAGATCTATATCTTATTAGGTATCACTTACGTACTATTATCTACCCGTTCTTATTCATATTAATCATAAATAAAATACTATATTTTATACATAGAATATAAATAAAATATCAATTTAACTAAAAATAAGGTATTTTTATGTTAACACTATTATAAAACGCATGTAATAAGTGACATTTTTAAGAAACAACCAAACAAGTAATACCAAGGATGATTTTTCTAATATTTGAGTAAAAAAGTTGAAAAAATCCTAATAGACTGTAACGTTCTAGCCTAACTTGCTGCACGTTAACGCCAGAATGACGCGCCAACGTGACGACAACGCTCGGAGCATTTGTGCTGCAGACTAGAGATGCAACGAATAGTTATTTGGCCGAATACCGAATATTCAGCCACGCTCTCTGCCGAAGCGCCGAATATTCGGCTGCCGAATACTCGGCGAAAGATGTCTGCATTTCGCGCGTAACCACGCGTTGTGTTATAAATCATTATTATCAAAAATATGCTTTTTATTTAGTTACGATTTTTTATAATGGCACCAGTAATTAATAAAAAGTCGCCTGCTTGAGAATATTATGAGATTGCTAATGAAGATAATAAGGTGGTTGTGTGTTTGTTATGCAACAACAAGATCTCGCATGGTAGAGAAAGAAAGAAAGCAAGTAAGTAAAAACTTAAATAAAACATAATTTCAATAAAATTTAGCGCTAACATACACTAGCAGGGTTAGGTATGCATGCACGTAGATATAGAAGTGCGTACGTGCGTGTTTTTATCCAAGCGTTCATCCACAACAGGTGCCGAATTCTGATTGGTATCTGTCATTTGCCAAATTTTTTATTCAGGAATTTTCAAGTGGTTTGTTTACCTTTAGCCAATGTTAATCAACTAGTTTATGAGTACGGGCTTGGGATCGAACCTGGTCCTTCCAGGTTGTAAATCCGGCTTTAACTAACTAAGTAATCACAAATTTATAAGTTTTTATCGTATCATGTAATATGTGAGCGAAGTTAGTTTAATTATTGCGTTAGTTTTTTTTTTTTGCTTGCAGCTACAACTTCCCTGAAAAACAATCTTAAAAGCAAACATGCTGAGCAGTACGCTACTTTTACTGCTGCTCCCTCGGCAAGTGGAAGTAAAAATGACAGTACTCTTGCATCTGCCGATTCCAAGATACTTGTAGTACCAAGTACGTCACAAAAACAAAAACAAGTTAACTGTAAAGGAAACAACTGAAAGGAAAATGTTGTGGGATATAAATGACCCTTAATCAATAAAATAGCATTATTTAACCGGTGAAATTATTGCCATAGACAACAAACCGTTTTCACTTATTCAACGAGTCGGCTTTACAAGGCTTATGGAAAAGGCAGTGCTTCAATACAAAGTGCCTAGTCCGAGAAAGTTATCCCCGATATACACGACAGAATTTACTCAAAAAATGAAGCTGGTATCTCGCGAGCAACAGCAGTATCAGTGACATCTGATATGTGGACATGTTAGCACAATAATGAGAGTTTATTGAGCTTCACTGCGTATTAGTTATCTCCAGAGTTTATTCTTGAACATGGCGTTTTAGCGATGAAGCCGTTTGCTGGCTCACATACTGGTGACAATATCGCAAAAGAGCTCAATGCCATTGCAGAAAGATGAAACATTCCTCAGAGCAAGATTGATTTACTTGTCCATGACAGCCAATATGATAAAAGGCGTAGGAGTCGCAGAATATGATTCTGCCAAGTGTTTTATTCATTCACTGCAACGAGCTGTCAAGGAATCGCTGAAGTCCCAAGTGGAGGTATTAGAGATGGTAGTTGCTGCGAGACGAATTGTTACCCAACCACTCTGGTATAGCATAACAAAAGCAGAAATCCATTCGTCAAGAACTTGACTTGCCAAACCACCAACTAGTACAAGATGTTAGCACACGTTGGAATTCTACTCATTATTTAATGGGGCGATTGCTAGAACAGAAACGAGCTATATCTTTGTACATAACAGATCACGTCTCTTTGAACAATTTGACACCGTCACAGTGGGATTTAATGGAGCAATGCATCAAACTCCTCAAACCGCTCGAAGAGATAACTAAAATGACCAGCTAAGGTCTTTTCTACATCTATGAAGTGATTCCACATATTGTCACATTGTTGAAATACCTGGGAAAGGAAGATACTGCAGATAGAACACCAAATTTGTTGAGAATGATATCTTCATTAAGGGCTGAGCTTGAAAAACTGTTTGTCTTTGATGAGAATGACAAATACTTGGTTGCCACTTTTCTTGACCCACGATTCAAAATTAGTTTTCTGAGAATAGTTCAAACGGAAAGAGCAAGACAAAAAATTATTTCAGAAGCTCTGAAAATTAGTTGTGATGAACCTAGTGCCGATGATGATTCTTCTCCTCCTAGTAAGAAATGAAAAACCAATGAAAATGATACAACCATTGAAATACACGACAGTTTCTGGAACTGTTTTGAGGAAGTCGCTACAGACAATATGCAAACTGTGGTTACGGAGAAAAGTGCTATTGCAAATGAGATAAATTTTTATTTGAAAACTGTTCGCCTAGATCAGACGGCAGACCCTTACAAGTGGTGGTCAGAAAAAGCAAAACAGTATCCAAGCCTAACAAAGTTCGCTAAGATTTATCTTTCCTCTCCTGGCAGTAGTGTTTATAGTGAGAGAAGCAGGTATTATCTCACAGAAGCAGGTATTATCTATGAGGAAAAACGCAATTTTTTGCTAGCAAAAAATGTTGAAAAACTTGTTTTTATTCATCATATCTTGCCACTATTAGATGATAAGTATTACATTTGTAATAATTTTTTATTGAAATAGATACATTTTTGAGTAATATGCGTTTTTTTTCATGATTAGGTATTCGGTATTCTGCCGAATAGTAGGCAGTATTCGGCCGAATACCGAATACACAAAAAATTTGCCGAATAGGCCGAATACCGAATAGTGGCCGAATATTCGTTGCATCACTACTGCAGACCTCGTGCAGTTGATGCGCGAGATGGCCGGAAGTATAATGACGTATGATGTACCCAGATGCGCCACTACACAGGTAACGGAACAACTTGTTTGCGCATTTTACGCATTGCAGAGGTGACGGAATACGGCCCGAGTGACCATACACCAGATATGTGGAGGCGTGTTTCGTCAGGGCGGCTTGTTTGTTCGTTTGTTTTATTGCATCCATTTTATCTATTTTCCATGTTGGAGTGAGTGAAGAGATTTGGGCGGCTCTCAACATCGAGATCTTTAGAGCCAATGAGGGTGAAGTGAGGTGAGTATGAAGCAACGCCGGCATGAAAATGGCGGGGGTAACGGGAGATGCCCGAGAAAACCCGCCGACCAGTGGCATCGTCCACACGATTCCCACTTTCCAAAAAAATCCGGAGTGAACCGGCCGGGGACTGAGCCTTGTTCGCCTTGGTGGGAGGCGAGCAGTCTAACCGCTCAGCCACCGTGGCCCTACAGATGTAGGACACGTCGTACAATTCTTGTAATATAGGATAACAATAAACATATCTTGTTATACATATAATAGCCTAGTTATACAAATAAATGAATAATTTAAAGTCGATATATTAAGTGGACATGTTAAATGATTAAGTGGAAACGCCAATATAAAAATAAACTGTGTTGCTACAGTGATTGACACTAGTAACTCATCTCTAGCTTCTATTGCAATACAATTAATTTATTGAAAGTTCAAAGTATTAAAAGAAAATGTTTTTATCTTCTCAATTTTGACATCAAATAATACATCTAAAGAAAAAGAGAAGTTTTAATCCACATCAATGTATTCTATGCGTCGCCATGATTCTCCACTCCCCGTTCCTTGCAGATTACCCACGGGGCTTAAGATAGTGATTCACGACTAATAAAGCAAGCGCTCTTACAACTTTGACAGCGGGGTGCCTCGTATATCGAAAATATTAATAGAGTATCATAATACATAAATCCTGCATGACGTAAGATATGGCGACCGAGACGGAATTGATCACGTCGAAAACATAAAAATGTTTTATGGTTAGTAAACACTCTGTCGGTTTTTATACCTGGTGCTCGGTTAAATAGCACTTTTATAATAAAACTTTGATTTAAAAAAAGTATGTTATTTATATGCATATTGCAACACAAGCACGTGTGGGTATAGCTGAATTTACCCCGGGGAAAAATAACGGAAAGCAATTCCATTAATGTTTAAATTACACCCTCCCCAGCAAGAAAGACTCTTCCTCTTTTCTTGTTCGGTTCACACGTTATAGTCTATTCGCGGTTTCTTCATACTTTTTCGATAAAACTTCTGAAAAACAACTCCATGTATAACGTGCTTGGTTGTATACGAAATATTTCATGTACGAAAAGCGTTTTACACTTGTGATGACATAGAAGTATGTTATATATAACTGATATGATTTTAAAACAAGGGCGGGGGATAGGTGTTTTGGTAATACCTAGTAAGAAGTAGTCCTCGTGCAAACTATTATTAAAGCGAGTGCGCAAGAAAGTGACGTGTTCTCTGTTTGGCGTAAATGTTTAGACTTCGTCAAGCTTTGTTTGCGTGAGTCGCAGGAGAAGTTGGAAGTAACTGTGACTGGACTATAAAGAGTGGCTCACAAACTAAGGTGTAGTGATTTTGACGAACGCGGACGCCATAAACATCTTCCGAAATGGATGGCATACGCGGCATGTCCCAATCGTTGAGACAGACAAAAATTCGCCGTAAGTGCATGTCCTCCACGCGTCGTTATCTACTTGACCCTACCCCCCTTGCCGTTTGACTTGTTGGCAAAAATTTTTAACAGTCGCCATTAAAACGTGACGTTACTACTGACAGCGTCACAGCAAGAACAGCCATTTCCACGCAACCGATCTTATACAGTAGAACTTCGCTTGTCTGGCTCTTGTTGATCTGTCAGCATGGTCTAGGCCTTGGTATAAAATTACGGGTTTGTGAAGGTGCCATCACAGTGATTTAATATCCTTTGAAAAGGAAGGACAAACATCCATCTTGCAAGCAGGAAATAAGACAAGCTTGTTCCTGTCTATTTTTTTTAAAACAAAATATTACGTGTAAAGCAAAAGAAAATATATTTTTTTTGTTATGTTGCTGGTTGTAATACGTCTGATATTTATCTTATACGCCTAATTATATACACTAAAGAGCCAAAAAAACTGGTATAGACGTGCGTATGCAAATAACAGAGGTATGGAACCAATCAGAGTAACGCGATGCTGTCGGCAGCTAGATCGGTTACTGCTGCTACAATGTCAGATTATCAAAATTTAAGTGAGTTTGAACGTGGTGTTATAGTTGGCGCACGAGAGATGGGACATAGCATATCCGAGGTAGCGATAACATTTGGATGTTCGCGTACGACCATTTCACGAGTGTACCGTGAATATCGGGAATCCGGTAAAACATCACATCTTAAAGATCGTGAAAGAACGGGACAAACGACGACTGACGAAAATCATTAAACGTGACAGACGTGCAACCCTTTCTCAANATCGTGAAAGAACGGGACAAACGACGACTGACGAAAATCATTAAACGTGACAGACGTGCAACCCTTTCTCAAATTTGCGCAGATTGGATTTGTGGATTGCCCTGCAGGTTTCGTGGTGTGGATTGCCTCCTGCATACCTTCAGACATTAGTCGAGTCCATGCCACGTCGTCTTGCGGCACTTATTCATGCAGGGAGGGGGGGTGACCTACGCGATATTAGGCATGCGTACCAGTTTTTTTGGCTCTTCAGTGTAGAAATATTGTTATTCAAATTTTTTAAATAAACAAGGAAAGAACACTTTAAGTTTGTAGGCAGTAGCCAAATTGTGCTAGCAGAAAAATTATTCATCTTTTAATAAAGATATAATTAAATTTTTTTCCCCGATCTTACTGCCTATATTATTTAAAACTAAATTATAACGAAGGCAAGATTATATAACCACCATTGTTATTGTAGAGCACAATACACCGAATGAACTTAGTTACGAGGTAGTATGACTTACTCTGCACTCAGAAGAACATTGTTTGAANTAGAGCACAATACACCGAATGAACTTAGTTACGAGGTAGTATGACTTACTCTGCACTCAGAAGAACATTGTTTGAATCCCTACACTGAAGGCACGACTCGTTTATTTCCTGCGATGTTTTAATTCGCCATTTCGAAGAAGCTCTGCTACACCCAAAGGATACAGGAATTTTAATTTTTGTAGGGAAATATTATGTGTTGATGTTTAATTATCGTGGGGATATGGTAAGAAATCAAAACACTCCATATCTCGTTTTACACAGTTAAAAAAAAAATCCATCACTTTATGGAAAAGTGCTGGTAAATATTTCTCCAGAAATATCCGTAAAATTACGGACACGTTGCTTTTTTCAAGCAGCCTTTCCGTATATTTTACTACTTTCAGTGCATTCACGGAAACTCTCCATGAATTTGCTAGTTAGTTCTTTTGTACTTCCAGATTTACAGATAGGTTGCTATTAATATTTGTATGTGGTAAGTGTGATACAACTTTAGTAAAATCTGTCAAACGTTGTGACCAACCTACACAGCATGTAAACAGTAAACACCCCCATTTGCAAAAGCACTATGCCAGCTGATGGTTGCTGAGGGATGCGTGTTATTGTGTTGGTGGTTTTTGAGATGATTATAGAAGAAAACAGTACTAGGCATTAAAAATTATAATGCAGAAAATGAATGATAATTACAACATTTACGGTTAAAATNTAGAGCACAATACACCGAATGAACTTAGTTACGAGGTAGTATGACTTACTCTGCACTCAGAAGAACATTGTTTGAGTCCCTACACTGAAGGCACGACTCGTTTATTTCCTGCGATGTTTTAATTCGCCATTTCGAAGAAGCTCTGCTACACCCAAAGGATACAGGAATTTTAATTTTTGTAGGGAAATATTATGTGTTGATGTTTAATTATCGTGGGGATATGTTAAGAAATCAAAACACTCCATATCTCGTTTTACACAGTTAAAAAAAAATATCCATCACTTTATGGAAAAGTGCTGGTAAATATTTCTCCAGAAATATCCGTAAAATTACGGACACGTTACTTTTTTCAAGCAGCCTTTCCGTATATTTTACTACTTTCAGTGCATTCACGGAAACTCTCCATTAATTTGCTAGTTAGTTCTTTTGTACTTCCAGATTTACAGATAGGTTGCTATTAATATTTGTATGTGGTAAGTGTGATACAACTTTAGTAAAATCTGTCAAACGTTGTGACCAACCTACACAGCATGTAAACAGTAAACACCCCCATTTGCAAAAGCACTATGTCAGCTGATGGTTGCTGAGGGATGCGTGTTATTATGTTGGTGGTTTTTGAGATGATTGTAGAAGAAAACAGTACTAGGCATTAAAAATTATAATGCAGAAAATGAATGATAATTACAACATTTACGGTTAAAATNTAGAAGAAAACAGTACTAGGCATTAAAAATTATAATGCAGAAAATGAATGATAATTACAACATTTACGGTTAAAATTGTGCTCATGGACTAATTTACAATTTTTCTGAGTTATAGAGCAGAGGCTTTAAAAACATTTAGAAATATCGTGGTAGAGCATGCGAACATTACGGTTACGTGAAAGGCATCCACCAATCTCCCTTGTCCGATATCTATGGTCTCCACCCGCCCGGTGATATGCCATTGTCATTGAGCTCTCTTCCCTCATAATTTATCTATATGCGAGAATTTTCTGGTGATATCGGAATATTATATATGCAGTTAATTATTGTTGTATTTGCGTATTTCATTAAATGTAGTTCGTTTTAGGTGCCTTTTAAGAACGGTATCCTCAGTGAAATGAATTATCGCACGTGTCTGCCGCTTTGTTATGTGCTGTGATNTAGGTGCCTTTTAAGAACGGTATCCTCAGTGAAATGAATTATCGCACGTGTCTGCCGCTTTGTTATGTGCTGTGAGCGGAAAAGTAATTACTTTGGGAAGTTTAAATTGGTTGGTTTGAAGAAATAGCTCAATTGTTTTGTTAATTGTATAAGTCAGGAAATGAATTATTTCGTATCAGTGACCGACAAAAGTGATTTCGGTGAAGTGGTCATCCAAAGCTCGCCACGTGTTTACGAATTACGAATTGGACAATAAGTTCGTGTGTTTTGTAAGTATTGTTTTCTTAAATTATTCTTAGATTATTTGATATGTATTTAGCTTTTTAAAAAAACTTGTTTTACCGTAATAGTAAAGTTAAATTTGCTGAAAATGTTTGCATTTTGCTTTACAAACGTAGGTATTTACAGTGACTTATTTATTGCAATTTGTTATTGCGGGAGGTTTTCAAATAAACATAGCCTAAATGAACGCCCTTTTAATGTAGTTAATTATTTTAAAAATGTGACAACTTTTATGTGTTGAATATTTACCGCATCGGTATGAACAGCGACACATTTATGGCGTTTAGTTCTTTCGATGAAGTTAAATAGGGTTATAGTAAATTGAATTGTATTTCCGTACGAACAAAATTTTCCACTGCATCATCAAAACAATATAAGTTTCAATCGCCACTCTCTCATAGGAAGAACCGCAAAACAATCACGTCTCACGAAAGACGTTAAACTTAAGATCCCCATCCTACCAAAAAAATAAACAGAACCCTAACTAGATATTGTGTGGCCATAACAAAAATAAAACAGTTGTGAATGGTAACCTGCTATAGTAGGCTAAGTACTGGACTGAAGTTGTCAGTCTTTGGATGCCTGCCAATCGATTCGTAGTTTGTTTACAAATATTGTTTTCGACACCGATAGAATAACTGTGGTGTAGGAATACATCGTGGCCGCACTTATTTTCAAGAAATGTCAAAATTTACTGCAGTTATATGAAACCGAGTATAACTGACGCCTGATGCTAATTTTTTATGTTTGAAGAAATAAGTCTGACGTGAATGTATTGACTGTCGCAGAAACGATAATTTTCTGGTTACAGTGGCGAAGAAAGCTTCGTGTAGACTCGGCGTTGTTCGTTTCTGAAACACGAAGCTGTAGGAAATACGGACACCAGTTTACCTTCGTTTTGGGACAACGGGATGTGGGATTGGAGCTGTTCATGCTCTGTCATTCCGGTCACCCGGCGTCCATCTTGTCCGCCATGTTGGAAGTCAGTGACCTTTGACATTTAACCTTTGACCCCGGCAACCTTTAACCCCAAAAAATACAAAAATATATATATGAAAATCCCAGAACATTTATAAAAATGTATAAAAAAATATTTAAAATTATTAACAAATTATTAAAATGTTTTATTTAAAACACTTACATTTCCAGAGTTCCCCCTCACCACCACAACTCGCCATCTACACTTATTCTATCGTGAGCAGCCGTCTTGTTTTTTTCATCTGTTATTTGTTTATACATTGCTGGAGGACGCCATCTTGTTTNTAGGTGCCTTTTAAGAACGGTATCCTCAGTGAAATGAATTATCGCACGTGTCTGCCGCTTTGTTATGTGCTGTGATCCGCCATTTTCTTTGACCATCGCGAAGCGTGAGCGGAAAAGTAATTACTTTGGGAAGTTTAAATTGGTTGGTTTGAAGAAATAGCTCAATTGTTTTGTTAATTGTATAAGTCAGGAAATGAATTATTTCGTATCAGTGACCGACAAAAGTGATTTCGGTGAAGTAGTCATCCAAAGCTCGCCACGTGTTTACGAATTACGAATTGAANAAGCTCGCCACGTGTTTACGAATTACGAATTGAACAATAAGTTCGTGTGTTTTGTAAGTATTGTTTTCTTAAATTATTCTTAGATTATTTGATATGTATTTAGCTTTTTAAAAAAACTTGTTTTACCGTAATAGTGAAGTTAAATTTGCTGAAAATGTTTGCATTTTGCTTTACAAACGTAGGTATTTACAGTGACTTATTTATTGCAATTTGTTATTGCGGGAGGTTTTCAAATAAACATAGCCTAAATGAATGCCCTTTTAGTGTAGTTAATTATTTTAAAAATGTGACAACTTTTATGTGTTGAATATTTACCGCATCGGTATGAACAGCGACACATTTATGGCGTTTAGTTCTTTTGATGAAGTTAAATAGGGTTATAGTAAATTGAATTGTATTTCCGTACGAACAAAATTTTCCACTGCATCATCAAAACAATATAAGTTTCAATCGCCACTCTCTCATAGGAAGAACCGCAAAACAATCACGTCTCACGAACGACGTTAAACTTAGGATCCCCATCCTACCAAAAAAATAAACAGAACCCTAACTAGATATTGTGTGGCCATAACAAAAATAAAACAGTTGTGAATGGTAACCTGCTATAGTAGGCTAAGTACTGGACTGAAGTTGTCAGTCTTTGGATGCCTGCCAATCGATTCGTAGTTTGTTTACAAATATTGTTTTCGACACCGATAGAATAACTGTGGTGTAGGAATACATCGTGGCCGCACTTATTTTCAAGAAATGTCAAAATTTACTGCAGTTATATGAAACCGAGTATAACTGACGCCTGATGCTAATTTTTTATGTTTGAAGAAATAAGTCTGACGTGAATGTATTGACTGTCGCAGAAACGATAATTTTCTGGTTACAGTGGCGAAGAAAGCTTCGTGTAGACTCGGCGTTGTTCGTTTCTGAAACACGAAGCTGTAGGAAATACGGACACCAGTTTACCTTCGTTTTGGGACAACGGGATGTGGGATTGGAGCTGTTCATGCTCTGTCATTCCGGTCAGCCGGCGTCCATCTTGTCCGCCATGTTGGAAGTCAGTGACCTTTGACATTTAACCTTTGACCCCGGCAACCTTTAACCCCAAAAAATACAAAAAAATATATATAAAAATCCCAGAACATTTATAAAAATGTATAAAAAAATATTTAAAATTATTAACAAATTATTAAAATGTTTTATTTAAAACACTTACATTTCCAGAGTTCCCCCTCACCACCACAACTCGCCATCTACACTCATTCTATCGTGAGCAGCCGTCTTGTTTTTTTCATCTGTTATTTGTTTATACATTGCTGGAGGACGCCATCTTGTTTNATTCTATCGTGAGCAGCCGTCTTGTTTTTTTCATCTGTTATTTGTTTATACATTGCTGGAGGACGCCATCTTGTTTTTTTTAGTTTGTCATTAGTTAGTACATTGATGGAGGACACCATTTTTATTTTTCGTTTGGCATTTGTTTATACATTGCTGGAGGACGCCATATTGATTTTTTAGTTCGTCATTTGTTTATACATTGCTGAGGACGCCATCTTGGTTTTTAGTTTGTCATTTGCCTATACATTACTAAGGACTCCATCTTGAATTTCAAATGTTTTCGTCACTTAGGTGGCACTAGTGTATTAATTTACCCACCAGGCGGGAGCAATACTTGTTTATGTTTTTGAAGTATAGGTGGCACTGTCGGCCCTCTCTGTGTTGGATTCTATTTTCAACACATAGGTAGCATTAATTTATCGATTCAGCTGCTAGATGAGCTGAGGGCACTAATATTTATAGACATATAAAAAATACGTAATTATTCATTTCTACTTTTAAAAAAATATTTGTTCATTCAACAGTTTAACTACATGCATAATTTATGAAATTGGTAATTTTTTATTAAAAACTTTAATAACGATTATAAAAAAGTAATTTTCTATTAAGTACCATTGCACTTTATACAATTATTTTATCCGTAATTGATTTGTATTTTCAACTACAAACTTTTTNTTTCTATTAAGTACCATTGCACTTTATACAATTATTTTATCCGTAATTGATTTGTATTTTCAACTACAAACTTTTTAAAAAAATTTTTGTGACAGACAAGGAATAAATTAAAATTGCAATTATTTCAAAAACATCCATTTATTCGGTAAAATCAACAACTTCTTCATTCACACGTATTTTATTCGTAGTCTTCGCATCAACTTACCCCACTTATAAAAGAATCCAAGCTTTCGTACACTTGTGAACTTCATGGCCACGAAGGGCGAGTTTCAATGCAAACTCCGTGCAGAAAAAGCGACACCGANTTTCGTACACTTGTGAACTTCATGGCCACGAAGGGCGAGTTTCAATGCAAACTCCGTGCAGAAAAAGCGACACCGACAGGCTGGTAGTACAGTGCTGACCCCAGGAGGTTTCGTCTCACCCAAAGGTACAGGAACTGACGGTAGTGCGTTCGTAGATAATGCAGGCGTGGAAGGAAGAGAGAAACGATGGTTTTTGTAGTTCATCACAGCAATAATGACGTTTGGAGGATCTCTTTCTTACAGAACTGGCACTGAAGAATCTACGAGCTCCGCAGTTTAACTTTTCACTACCTTACATGTTTGCAAAAAAGGTCATTACGGTAGAACATCAACCCACATTTCAAGCAAAAATACCTTATACCTATTGTATTCTTCGTACATCCATGAATTTCATGTGTTGGTGTGAAAATACATTGCCGTAGTAGCAGCAGGGATAAGTTTTCTCTGGCGAGGATGGTTCAGCCGATGGGGCGAACTCTGTTGAAGATGGTACAGCCAAAAAGCCAGATGGCTCTGCCAGTGGTGCGAGTGCGACAGTCACAGGTGAAGGAGCTACTGGAACAGCCGAAGACATCGTTGAAGTCGATGGCGCAGCTTGAAGGTTGTCCATAGAGTTTCCCAAGTAGAGTAACTTATAGAGACGATCTGCTCTCAACGACGTCTGCCAGTAAACTGGAGCTCTCCGTCATCAATCTAGCTGCTTATTAAGCAACACACGTGTTACATAAAACCATGCGGTCATGCTTCAATGTACCCCTTTCACCAGTGCACAGTAGCAACTTCAGCCAGGTGTATGACCCACTGCTCATCCTCCAACTGTTTGTTTCCACCTATATACATATTTCGTGNGTAGCAACTTCAGCCAGGTGTATGACCCACTGCTCATCCTCCAACTGTTTGTTTCCACCTATATACATATTTCGTGGACATGCGTCGACTCCCTCCCTCTTACCGCCCATATGGCTGTGATCAATCCATGTGAGCGGTTCCTCGGACGTTGGGACTGAGAACTACATATTACAGAAATTTTTAAAAAAATGTTTCAAGAGTTTTTTTGTCATAATGATTATCTTCGTAAGATGTAGGTGGGTTCCGACGACGCACACCCCAACAACGTTGATTTTTTTTCTACACACAACATTTTCAAGCGATAACTGCTTAAGAGGATGGTAAATTTCCAACGCTGAAAACCTCAGTGTACCAAAACGAGCCAAAGACGTCACAACATTGAATCAAACAAATAAGCTACAGCTGAACCAATGAAAAACGAATTCCAGATACTCTAAACGACGTTGTCTTCCACGGGCGTGACGTCGCTAGTGCTGCNGCTGAACCAATGAAAAACGAATTCCAGATACTCTAAACGACGTTGTCTTCCACGGGCGTGACGTCGCTAGTGCTGCTCGGCGGGCCTTGCACCAACTCCTGCGACGCGGCGTGTCAGGAACCGAGGTGGTGCAGCCCTCGAAGCACTCCTTACACGGGAGTCAGTCCTGTATGTCTTCGTTCTGCTGTAGTTAGGGCGGCAAATACTCGGATACAGTCAAAATTTCGTGAGGTGCAAAGACCAGGAGAAATTCTTTCGGCAGGTATGGCCACTCGTCCCGTTTGTCCAAGACATTAAGCGAGCGCACCCTTCCAAATGCCAAAATGACCGCAAATATTTTGTGGCCGCTTGGATAGCACGCGTATATTTTCAAGAGCGAGAAAATGACTGCTTTCCCGAGAGGGCTCGGAGTGTGTCTTAAAAATTGTTTAATGTTTNGTTTGGGGGGGGGGGGAATTATTCCGCGCTTGCGACTAAAGTAGGCCGCTGATTAGTAGGAACGAAAGTTTCCGAAAACGGACGAGAAATTAGCCAATGAGAGAGATAGTCACGTGGCGTGGTTAGCCAATGAGAATCATTGGAGGGGATGTATTAATTTGGGGGTCGAACGAACATGAGTAATTAGTCAATGAGAATCATGAGTGGGTATCAAACGAATGTGAGTAATTGGTGGAGGCCTGCCGACTAGTTGGCTGATCGAACGAACGTGAGTAATAAGGTAATGAGAATCAGGGGTGGGGGTCGAACGAAGGTGAGTAATTGGGAGGGTGGGGAATCAGCCAATGAGAAACATTGGTGGAGCAATTAAATATATTGGAAGGGGATAGAACGAAGGTGAGTAATTAGCTGATGAGAATCATTGGTAAGAGTGGAGGGCGTCAGTCGTCTGCTGGGCGTGGTACTGGGTGACCTCCGTAAATGTGTAAACAAATGACAAAAGAAATACCAAAATAACGTCCTCCAGCAATGTATAAACAAATGACAAACGAAAAAACCAAGAGGGCTGCAAATGATAGAATGACTATTGGTGAGGGGTGGTGGGAGTGAGGGATAAACTACGGAAATGTACGTTTTTTAAATAAATTTGGTAATAATTTTGCAATAATTTAGAAATATTTTTAAAATGTTTTTTTATAAATTTTGTGTAAATAATTTTGAAAGATTTTTTTTTTTTTTTTAATTCTTTGGATTTGTTGGGTCAAAGGTCACCAGGATCAAAAGTAAAATATCAAAGGTCAAAGGTCACTGACATCCAACATGGCTGAGAATATGGCCGCTGGCCTACCGGAATGACAGAGCATGAACAGCTCCGAGCACTAATCCCAGGTACCGTTGTCCCAAAACGAAGGTAATCATACTACTGAAACTTTCCGTATTTCGTTTGCGAAGCTAAACTCCGTTTTTCTTCGTTACGGAGTCAGTTTCCGTATATATACTGTACATACGAAAATTTTGAACAGTGTGTCATTTTTTCAGTCACAGATATTTACATAAATATATTTGTTGTGGTGGACAAATATTTTGTTTGTAACTTTGCAAGTGTTAGTATAACACTTAGTCATATGTCGCAACCAATACAAATGTGTTTTTTTTACAGTATTGCCATTTGTTGTTTTTGATATTGCAGAACATATGCTTCTGTGTAAAGAAACCTGACTTAATGAAGTAATTATGCAAATGAAACAAAACGCTCAGGAAACGGAAATCAGGGCATGATAAACAAATGATTAGAATTTAATAATGCTTGCGAATGCTTAGATCCAACAATGTCCTCTGAACTGGCGTGTAAAAACGTATAAATATGAGACTGTTGAGAATTGAGTACCCAGACAAGTATTTGTTTATCATCAGTGAGCTCAAAATTTTCCCAATGGCATCAGTATGACTCATTGAATGGAAAGGGCAAGTTTTTAAAGTTACGAAGCTTAAACGAGGCCGAATTGCCGGCTTGCTTGAAGGAGGATTTCCATGCCGCTCGATTGCTTTTCATGCGGGCCATAATGCCATGACAGTGACGCGAGTGTGTAACCAGTAGAATGAAGAGAACAGACCGAATCGAAAACCCGGAACTGTGCCAAGAAATGTCACGACACTACGAGATGAAATACACCTCGTCCTCATAGCAGTGAGTAATTGTTCAGCTTCTTCTCGAGTGTTAGCAGAACGTCGGAACACTGCAACAGGTCTGACNTCCTCATAGCAGTGAGTAATTGTTCAGCTTCTTCTCGAGTGTTAGCAGAACGTCGGAACACTGCAACAGGTCTGACATTGTCTGCTTTCACGGTTCGACGGAGTGAGCGAGTGAAGAGATTTGGACGGCTCTTAACTTCGAGGCCTCAAGAGCCGATGAGGATGAAGCGAGGAGAGAATGGAGCAGCCCCGGAATGCAAGGGCGGGGGAAACGTGAGATCCCCGAGAAAACCTGCCGACCAGCGGCATCGTCCGACGCGATTCCCACATGCAAAAATCCGGGGATGACACCTCCGGGAATCGAACCCCGGTTCACCTTGGTAGGAGGCGGGTAATCTACCCTCTACACCACCGCAGCCTCAGCTTCGGAGAGGACTGCGTGCACGNAGCATGAACAGCTCCGAGCACTAATCCCAGGTACCGTTGTCCCAAAACGAAGGTAATCATACTACTGAAACTTTCTGTATTTCGTTTGCGAAGCTAAACTCCGTTTTTCGTCGTTACGGAGTCAGTTTTCGTATATATACTGTACATACAAAAATTTTGAACAGTGTGTCATTTTTTCAGTCACAGATATTTACATAAATATATTTGTTGTGGTGGACAAATATTTTGTTTGTAACTTTGCAAGTGTTAGTATAACACTTAGTCATATGTCGCAACCAATACAAATGTGTTTTTTTTACAGTATTGCCATTTGTTGTTTTTGATATTGCAGAACATATGCTTCTGTGTAAAGAAACCTGACTTAATGAAGTAATTATGCAAATGAAACAAAACGCTCAGGAAACGGAAATCAGGGCATGATAAACAAATGATTAGAATTTAATAATGCTTGCGAATGCTTAGATCCAACAATGTCCTCTGAACTGGCGTGTAAAAACGTATAAATATGAGACTGTTGAGGATTGAGTACCCAGACAAGTATTTGTTTATCATCAGTGAGCTCAAAATTTTCCCAATGGCATCAGTATGACTCATTGAATGGAAAGGGCAAGTTTTTAAAGTTACGAAGCTTAAACGAGGCCGAATTGCCGGCTTGCTTGAAGGAGGATTTCCATGCCGCTCGATTGCTTTTCATGCGGGCCATAATGCCATGACAGTGACGCGAGTGTGTAACCAGTAGAATGAAGAGAACAGACCGAATCGAAAACCCGGAACTGTGCCAAGAAATGTCACGACACTACGAGATGAAATACACCTCATCCTCATAGCAGTGAGTAATTGTTCAGCTTCTTCTCGAGTGTTAGCAGAACGTCGGAACACTGCAACAGGTCTGACATTGTCTGCTTTCACGGTTCGACGGAGTGAGCGAGTGAAGAGATTTGGACGGCTCTTAACTTCGAGGCCTCAAGAGCCGATGAGGATGAAGCGAGGAGAGAATGGAGCAGCCCCGGAATGCAAGGGCGGGGGAAACGTGAGATCCCCGAGAAAACCTGCCGACCAGCGGCATCGTCCGACGCGATTCCCACATGCAAAAATCCGGGGATGACACCTCCGGGAATCGAACCCCGGTTCACCTTGGTAGGAGGCGGGTAATCTACCCTCTACACCACCGCAGCCTCAGCTTCGGAGAGGACTGCGTGCACTCATTTATTTGCGAAGGTTTCCCGTGAGCCCGAACCATCGTCGCATCAGCCTACAACGGGCTCGCGAACGCACGCACTGACGTACGGCGTGGAAATATGTGTTTTCGGTCGAGTCCCGGTTCAACGTGGATCACAATGATGGCCGCAAACGCATTCGACGGTCTCAAGGTGAGCGCCTTCTCCCAGAATCACACTGCACGGGCGGTGGGCGTGATGGTGCGGGCGAGAGATTGCTGTTATCGTGTGTGATTTCCGGTTGCTACGAACTGTGAGCAATCTCAAAAGCAACCGCTGCATCAGGTAAGTTGTGAAGGCCGAAGTCGTAACCTTCATTAACACACTCCTGGAAACCATTCCCCATCAATACAACAACCTACCACATGTTGCCAGAAAAGTACAGGCCATCTTCTAAACAGGTCAGGCACCGTTTCTTCCCTGGTATGCATGTTCGCCCAATGTCACCTATCGAATATATCTGGGATATCGTCACTCGGCAACTTAAGTCAATTCGTGGTTTCTTTACACTTTTTGAATCCTCCCTTTGAAAAATAACTCCATATATGATATGTTTGGCTATTCCGTAAATATGCCATGTAGCACAAGCGTTTTATACTTAATGTTAACCTGAAAGTACTTTATTTTTGATTAAATTGAACTTTTACCTATACTTTATTTATAAATTATGATACGTCAGTAATAATTAATATTAATTAAACATAGTGAGAAAACGGGTGTGTTGGTAATGCCACGTAAGAAATAGTTATGAAGCAGAATATTATTAAAGGAGATGCGCACGAATGCGGTGTGTTGTCCCTTTGGTGTAATCTTCTATAATTAGTTAATATTATTTTGCATGAGGGTGGTGAATATCGTGAATGCAGAACTCCAGCAGGGCATCAGAAAAGTTGGAAGTTATCGTGAATGGACTACAGTGCATCATTCTCATCAAGCAGGGTAGAAGCAGCCTGATAAGCGATAGTCCAGGAGCACATCAAAAGGCCAGTTTGATTCGATGCCACAGCTGGTGGCATTACTTTGCAAGTAATAATGTTTCATTGCTCTGAAACTGTGATCATTTGTTTGTAATACTGTTAGTAAAGTGTGTGACAAATTTCCGTTCTTTGTGATGGTTCCTTCACGGTGTTGCATTTTTCGCGAACGTGAATGTACTCTCAACAAACAATGACATCTCACCCCACGCGACGGACTTTCACTTACGCTGTCCAACTATTCGCCTCCCACCACGGCGAACTGGATTCGAATTGCGACGGGGTCGCTCCCGGATTTTCGCGTGCGGGAATCGTGCTGGACGATGCTGATGGTTAGCAGGTTTTCTCGGGGATCTCCCGTTTACACTGCCCTTGCATTCTGGCGCCGATCCATACTCACCTCGCTTCTCCCTCATCGGCTCTCAAAATCTTGACGTGAAGAGCAGCCCAAATCTCTCCACTCCACTGCTCTCCACTTCCCTGTATTGGACCCTGTTTTCTGCTTTGTATAGTGCACATCGATAAGGTGGCCGCCGAACGGTGCACGGAGCTGCAGCAGAAAACGATATATTGAAAGCCGTCCAACGTGTCTGAGTGAGGTCTGCTTGCGAACACCATTTAAGAACCGTTACGCGTCTATGTGCGTTTTTCAGTTCCTCCATTTCTCTGTAAAGCATATTTTTGTGATAGTGAAAATGGTTGAAACGGGTGTTTTCAAGGTCATTTTTAGGTATGAACATTCCGATACAAAACATTAAAAAAGGATTAGGGAGGTCCATAAAACCTTTATTATTATTATTGCGTCATAAAATGGTATGGTTTCCGTTGTACGTCTCATAGAGGCGCGTTGTCGACGGCAAGCCTACATGTTATTTCAGTTATTTGCGCGTAGAGGTGATGAGAGAGTTGATGCGCAGGTCTCGGCTGCCCCTAGCATTCCCACGCTTTTAGGAATCAGACGTGTAAAACTCCTTTAACAAAGCCGCCACCTTAACATACATCCTGTGTCATGTATGTGACTAAATTATTTAATTTTATGGTGTTGTACGATTTATAATCTACGTGATTATTAAATTTGTAGAAGCTAATTTCGGAAAAAATTAGGAGTATATTTTAAAAACCACTAAATATCAGAGAAAGGATTCAGAAGGAACAGAAAAAAAAATTAGGTCAACGACGCGGGTGAAAAATAAAGCGATTTTAATAGCCACTTGCCCCGGTTTGCGCGGGAGATCCGCTAATTCATTCATATCGGCGGGAAAAGCGGGTGTTTGGGCTGAGGGTAAAAGGCTTTGGTGGGGGGAGATGGGTTTGAGTGGCCCGCGGGAGTGCTTGCTGTTTGCTCAGACGAAATTATGTAAATCTGCAGATAAAGCAAAGATGCAAGGGAACGTGCTGAAGACGTTCTGGAGCGGCATTTAGCGCCGCAGCTGCCCCAGGATGTTTCACTCGCAGTTGGCCCTTGATGCTCGCCCATAGATATTAAACTATTGGTCATAGAGTAATGGAGTGGAGTGACATGGGAGGCTGTCAACAACGAGGTCTTGAGAGCTGATGAGGGTGAAGCGAGGTGAGTATGAGCAGCGCCGGAATGAAATGGCGGGGGAAACGAGATATCCCCAAGAAAACCCGCCGACCAGCGGCATCGTCCAGCACGATTGCCACGTACGTGCGGGAATCCGGGAATCGAACCCGGTTCGTTTAGGTGGGAGATGAGTAGTCTGACCACTACACCAGTGTGGCTCCAACGTCATTGTAGGTAGCGTGACAGTCTCTACAGTCCTTGAGTGGGCATGCGTTTGCGTACGAGCAATTCGGTTGTTTAATCCCACCAGTACGGACGTGTGCTTTCGGTACTGAGCTCTCGTCCGCGTCGCTGTGACGTACCTGTTGTTAGTGCTCGCTCGGGTACGCTACAGAGGGACCGCGGTAAGAACACTTGTTAGAGCACTCGCCTCCCACCGAGGTGAACCGGGTTCCATTCCCGGTGGGTTGTCCCCGGATTTTCGCATGCTGGAATTGTTCCTGTGGGTTTTCTCGGGGATCTCCCGTTTCAGCCGCCCTTGTATTCCGGACGCTGCTCCATGCTCACCTTGCTTAGTCCTCATCGGCTCTCACGTCCGGTATGTGGCGGTTCCCACCTACCTAGAGCTTGAACTGCGTTGCAGTGTGTTTTAATTGCACGTTTTTCCCCGAACCTTTTAAACGTGCGTCCAATGTGCTGATCAACGAAAGAGACGCACACTTCAGACGAGGACTGTTGAGTTCTTTCAAAACGTCACGCACGTTAAAAACACTATTTCAGAGTACTCCCAAATCGCTATAAACGGCTTGTTCAAAGCTCTGTAGTTCAAAATATACGCATCATATATTTACAAAACTACTCAAGGACCTTGCACCGAACCTTCCTACATAATTTCCACCAATAAAATAATACGGTCACCTCTGAAAGTCCCATAGGTGCACGCAGTGCGACAAGAACACAGTACGCCAGTTCAGAGCCTTGCGCTTAGCGGCGATGGGGCACTTGATACGCGTGGCAGTGTCACCCTTATGGCTCATGCACTTCTCAGCCTCAAACACTGGAAATAACTCAAGGTAGGCGGGAGCATTAAGAGCCGTCCAAACCTCCCTACTACACTTGGGTACAGTACGAGACGGTATGCAGTGGAGCTTGCCAATTCTTCTGTTCAGTGCCGAGAGCGAGTGAAACATCCCGTATACTCTGTTCGTAGTTTCTTCACACTTTTTGAATCAAACCTTTGAAAAATTACCACATATATAATGTGTTTTGTTGTTTCCTAAATATGCCATGTATCACAAGCGTTGTATACGTGCGTTAACATAAAACACATCATTTTGTTATTAAATAAAACTTTTAATTATATTTTTAATTGAAAATTATTTCATTTATAAATAATATGAATAAAACAGTGAGAAAACAAGTGTGTTTGTAATGCTTGGTAGGAAATAGTTCTGACGTAAAATATTATTATACTAAGTGCGCACGAATACGGTGCGCTGTCCCTTTGGTGTAATTTTCTAGACTCTGTTAGGCTTGGTTTGCGCCAGGCGTAGGAATATCCTGGAAGTACAACTTTAGCAGGGCTTTGGAAAAGTTGTAAGTAACCATGAATGGATTATACCAGCGCCTCTTCCTTTGAGGGCCGTCCAACGAGACAGCGAGCAACGACGGCGTCTACTTCAAGAAGGGGCGGCTTTAATTATTTGAGATCTCTATCATAGCTGTAATTACTTGTTGAACTTCTTCTTTTTTATTTTAATGATCGCTCGTAATAGTCCCCACCCCTTCAGCAGAAGAGGTACGTAACTATTCATTTCCGGTTTAATTTCCTTCTTCAGAAGCCATTATGCAGACACTTGTGCAACCACGCTCCGGATCTAACATTCCACGTCTGAGGCGATTACTTGAAATTGCAACTCTCTGCTAAATGAACTGAACAACGAATTTTATAAAAAAATTCGTTTACGACGTGCAATAATCTCGAAGGTAGTTGGCTATATTTGCAAAATGAAACTCAGAAAATCAGCTATTGCTATTCTCCCTCGTCGAAATCCACTTATTAGAGATAATATATATATGGACTATTATAAACATTACGCATCGAATATCTGGCACTTTCTTAATATTTCTGGGGCAGTCACGAAATCTTTACAGAGTTTACTGGTATAATGAAACTCTCATTTGCGTCGGTTCGTTAACCAAAAAATTTGTTCGCGTGTTTCAAAATGGTAGTCGTTTTGTCAACAGAAAATTAATATCCCCATTGTTAATAATCTAATTGTCAAGAATTATTTTTTTGTTTGAAGTATTTCCGGTTTAGCGAATTATGCTCCAGATGTTGCTAGTTTCTTGGCTGGTACGTATTAGTTTCGTTGACCGCGGAGTTCATTAGAAACGAAACCACCGACTCTGAGAATCACACACGGATGAAAATATATAATGGCTTCCACCAAGGAACCGTATCTGCAATCTCCTGGAGCGATTTCGGGAAACCACGGGAAGAGGAAATCAGAACGTCCGTATCAGGAATTGAATCGCGGACACTCCCGAATGCAAACACAATTGTATAACCACTCCACGTCCTCGCTCATTGCGTTCATATTCGATAGATCTACGTGAATTAACTTTTTTTACGTCAGCCATACAGGATGAGCAAGCCTTCAGGTACTAACTACGTGAGATGATGCGTTGTGGAAAATGAGGGAGTAAAATATAACACGACCTCTGGCTTGACGTGAGAAGCATGGGAGAGAGATGCCCTTGAAAACTGGTAATTATAGTCTGTTCAGGTAAAGTGAGCACTTTTGAGGCCCTACTTACTTTTCTCATTTCAGCCATTTTTTATCCTTTAACCACCTTTTTAAGTACATATTGTCATGTAAGTAACAGACACGGTATGTATATTCCACCGCACTCGGAATTTAACGTCTAAGGCTAAAATAAAATATATTTATTGGCCATTATTCCAAATGAAAGGGCCTCCAAAAGTGCGCACTTTACTGTGAATAGTCTATAAAAGTAGGTACTTGCAAAATTTCAAAAACTACGCCAGATATACAAAACATTTGTGACATATGCCATCTGTGAACATATGACATGTGACCCCGTCATCAGGAAATTAGGGTATGCAATTTTATTAACCAAAAAAAGTATGTTACCTGTGGGTGTGTAAATATTGTCTGCTTACAGTTCGGTCTTAAGCGAGCGCCGGTGAGGATGAAATGAAGTAGAGCTGGAGCAGCGACGGAATGCAAGGGCGGGGCAAACGGGAGATCCCCGAGAAACCCTGCCGACCAGCGGCATCTTGAGGCAACGAAAAAAACCTGTTCCCACTGCTACGTATCGAGATATAGTGAAAGCAATACAACTGCTTTATGTCTTTGATATTTTACATTCACGCCCATTTTCTTTTACTTGGTTCAAAATTATAACTTGATTTACTTAATAATATTGAGTACAGATTTTGAATAAATTCATGCAATGTTTACGTCTGTAGTTCCCGGCAAGAAAGTTCAAGGAATTATTCTTAAAAATGGTACACTATTCAATAACCTTGTAAAAGGGGAATGTTTTGTCTGATGACCTAATATTACTTGTTTGTTCACAAAACACAGAAATATAGAAATTATGAACCGTAAGCTTATTAAGTACGCATCAGAGAATGTATGGAGTGTTAGATTACTGAAACGAAAACAGAATGAACTTATATTAAATAATTCCAATACGAAATATAACACTGAAAACGTTAGGGGAGGTAACAGCGCTACAATTTTATAGTAAAGATGTGAATTTATCATAAAGCATAAAACTTTACAAGAATATTTGATAATAAAATTTACACTGCTGTTTACGACAGGGAACTGTATTCTCCTTCAATGACAATAAAGACACAAAAAAATTGTATAAGAAATATAAAAATATATTTTAGAGCATAAATGTTTACAAAAAATGCGTTTATTCAAACTTGGACCATAAATTGCATTAAGTTCTCACTAATATAGAGTGTTTATGGTAAACTGAGCACCTTTGAGCGGCCTGCTAAGGGGCCGCCTGCCTGACGCTAGGACTGCGTTGCAGTGTGTTTGAAATCGTGCGTCCAATTTGCTGAACTACGAAAAGTAAACACACTTAAGACTACGCCTGTTGATTTCTTCTAAAACGTCACGCGCATTAAAAACACCATTTCAGAACACTTCAGCATGGTTAAAAAAGGCTTTTTCAAAGCGCTGTATCTCAAAATATACGCGTTAAATACACACAAAAGTACTCAAAGGGCATGCACTGAACTTTGCTGCATACTTTCGACAAAAAAAATTATATGTTTACCGCTGAAAGTGCCATAGGTAGACGCAGCACGACGAGAACACTGCACGCCAGTTCAGAGACCTGCTCTTAGTGGCGATGGCGCACTTGATGCACCAGGCAGTGTAGCCCTTGCAGCTCTCGCGCTTCTCGGTCTAAAACGCGGAAAAAATTCCAAGCAGGTGGGCCCTTTAAGATCTACTTGTATGCACATTGTGTATTTTTCCACCATGTGTAAAATAAACATTGCTACGGGACTGATCACTTAAATCATGCGTCGGCCAAGTGAAACTGTGAAATTATCAGAAAAGTAAATCTGTTAACAAATTTGTTAAATCTTACACTTACGAACGTAAAAAAAGCGGAAAGTAAAATAGATAGTTTCAGTATTCACAAATGTTTCCCTAACACTTTTAATTTAACGTTAGGACATGGAACTACTTTACCTCCATCGTTGCCAACGTTGCTGGGCGCATGCCAGTCAGTGTGTCCGTAAAGTTGTATGCAGGTACAGGCAGTAACATATTTCAAAGGATGATTTCAAAAGTGCTTAGCTAATCGTGAACAGCCTTTACTAACGAAATCGGAAAAAGTGTTCATTTATAACTCTGGTAAAAATATATCTGATAGTTCCAAAATTTGGTAATTTTAAATATTTAAGTGGGCTCTCATTCGCGTGACTTACTATAAGGATTATTCGCAAATTGTAGGCTTTTCACGGTCATTTGAGTACTTTTCGAGTCAACCTTTGGAAAATATCACTGTCCCATATATTTGAACTGGCACACTGTCTGATATGCGCCCAGTAAATCCAGCAACAATGGAGGAACAGTAGTTGCATTCCTTACTGATTATATATAAGTGTCAGGTATACATTTTTAAGCACTAAAATAATTTATTTCACTTTTTTTTATGCATGTAAGTGTAAGACTGAGAAAATTGGTAAAATATTTAACACCTCTGCGTCCTACTGGAAACTGTCGTGGTTTTTTTCAATGACACTTCCAACTTGTCAGTAACACGTATATTTTACTATTACTATGTACGTCAATTTTTAATGTTGCTTATAAATCTAGCTGAACTGCCCATTTTTACCCAGGTGTAATTTTTGTAAGTGGTTCATTATAGCGAAGTTTGTAGTGGCAGTAGCCTATGTTGTTGGATTCCTTATGCATAAACGCTTTAATTGGGTCTCATATCGAAACAAATAAGAACATACACTATAGTTGTTAATGAGAGATATGCTACCCCGTTTTTTTGGGTTTCTGGCCCAATGGAGGGGCCGAAGCCAATTTTGGCCTAGACAGTATTATATGTTGGGTACTGAAAGTTATCCCAGCAAAATTTGTTCCACATCCATCAAACGGTGTACAATTGTATATATATCATACGAGTACATACCTGCATGCATACGATCTTTGACTTTTATATACAAGATGTTTTTAAATTACCTGTCGAAATTCAAACCACGGCATATATGGGCTAATGTAAACAATATATTCCAGTAGCAAAATGTTCGGAAAATGCATCAAGTTTTTTTTAAAAAATTGGAATTGAAATTAGAAAGACAGCACAGGTAGTCAGCAATTTCACGTACCTGCGTGCATAACAAATTGCATATCACGAAGGCGAACTAAACTGGCGCACCATGCGGAGAACGCCTGCACATAGGACACCTTAACCTCGAGGTACGTGGGCGCCGCTAGTGGCTGCTTGCTAGTACACGTGTGTCAAACTACATGAACAATGGGAGATTAGCTATTGGGTAGTAAAGGCTGCCGGAAGTGACAGTTTTTTTATTTCCAACAACACACAAACAGCAGTACTGGCGATGTAGTGTNAATACAACTGCTTTATGTCTTTGATATTTTACATTCACGCCCATTTTCTTTTACTTGGTTCAAAATTATAACTTGATTTACTTAATAATATTGAGTACAGATTTTGAATAAATTCATGCAATGTTTACGTCTGTAGTTCCCGGCAAGAAAGTTCAAGGAATTATTCTTAAAAATGGTACACTATTCAATAACCTTGTAAAAGGGGAATGTTTCGTCTGATGACCTAATATTACTTGTTTGTTCACAAAACACAGAAATATAGAAATTATGAACCGTAAGCTTATTAAGTACGCATCAGAGAATGTATGGAGTGTTAGATTACTGAAACGAAAACAGAATGAACTTATATTAAATAATTCCAATACGAAATATAACACTGAAAACGTTAGGGGAGGTAACAGCGCTACAATTTTATAGTAAAGATGTGAATTTATCATAAAGCATAAAACTTTACAAGAATATTTGATAATAAAATTTACAGTGCTGTTTACGACAGGGAACTGTATTCTCCTTCAATGACAATAAAGACACAAACAAATTGTATAAGAAATATAAAAATACATTTTAGAGCAAAAATGTTTACAAAAAATGCGTTTATTCAAACTTGGACCATAAATTGCATTAAGTTCTCATTAATATAGAGTGTTTATGGTAAACTGAGCACCTTTGAGCGGCCTGCTAAGGGGCCGCCTGCCTGACGCTAGGACTGCGTTGCAGTGTGTTTGAAATCGTGCGTCCAATTTGCTGAACTACGAAAAGTAAACACACTTCAGACTACGCCTGTTGATTTCTTCTAAAACGTCACGCGCATTAAAAACACCATTTCAGAACACTTCAACATGGTTAAAAAAGGCTTTTTCAAAGCGCTGTATCTCAAAATATACGCGTTAAATACACACAAAAGTACTCAAAAGGCATGCACTGAACTTTGCTGCATACTTTCGACAAAAAAAATTATATGTTTACCGCTGAAAGTGCCATAGGTAGACGCAGCACGACGAGAACACTGCACGCCAGTTCAGAGACCTGCGCTTAGCGGCGATGGCGCACTTGATGCACCAGGCAGTGTAGCCCTTGCAGCTCTCGCGCTTCTCGGTCTAAAACGCGGAAAAAATTCCAAGCAGGTGGGCCCTTTAAGATCTACTTGTATGCACATTGTGTATTTTTCCACCATGTGTAAAATAAACATTGCTACGGGACTGCTCACTTAAATCATGCGTCGGCCAAGTGAAACTGTGAAATTATCAGAGAAGTAAATCTTTTAACAAATTTGTTAAATCTTACACTTACGAACGTAAAAAAAGCGGAAAGTAAAATAGATAGTTTCAGTATTCACAAATGTTTCCCTAACACTTTTAATTTAACGTTAGGACATGGAACTACTTTACCTCCATCGTTGCCAACGTTGCTGGGCGCATGCCAGTCAGTGTGTCCGTAAAGTTGTATGCAGGTACAGGCAGTAACATATTTCAAAGGATGATTTCAAAAGTGCTTAGCTAATCGTGAACAGCCTTTACTAACGAAATCGGAAAAAGTGTTCATTTATAACTCTGGTAAAAATATATCTGATAGTTTCAGAATTTGGTAATTTTAAATATTTAAGTGGGCTCTCATTCGCGTGACTTACTATAAGGATTATTCGCAAATTGTAGGCTTTTCACGGTCATTTGAGTACTTTTCGAGTCAACCTTTGGAAAATATCACTGTCCCTATCCGTATATATTTGAACTGGCACACTGTCTGATATGCGCCCAGTAAATCCAGCAACAATGGAGGAACAGTAGTTGCATTCCTTACTGATTATATATAAGTGTCAGGTATACATTTTTAAGCACTAAAATAATTTATTTCACTTTTTTTTATGCATGTAAGTGTAAGACTGAGAAAATAGGTAAAATATTTAACACCTCTGCGTCCTACTGGAAACTGTCGTGGTTTTTTTCAATGGCGCTTCCAACTTGTCAGTAACGCGTATATTTTACTATTACTATGTACGTCAATTTTTAATGTTGCTTATAAATCTAGCTGAACTGCCCATTTTTACCCGGGTATAATTTTTGTAAGTGGTTCATTATAGCGAAGTTTGTAGTGGCAGTAGCCTATGTTGTTGGATTCCTTATGCATAAACGCTTTAATTGGGTCTCATATCGAAACAAATAAGAACATACACTATAGTTGTTAATGAGAGATATGCTACCCCGTTTTTTTGGGTTTCTGGCCCAATGGAGGGGCCGAAGCCAATTTTGGCCTAGACAGTATTATATGTTGGGTACTGAAAGTTATCCCAGCAAAATTTGTTCCACATCCATCAAACGGTGTACAATTGTATATATATCATACGAGTACATACCTGCATGCATACGATCTTTGACTTTTATATACAAGATGTTTTTAAATTACCTGTCGAAATTCAAACCACGGCATATATGGGCTAATGTAAACAATATATTCCAGTAGCAAAATGTTCGGAAAATGCATCAAGTTTTTTTTTTTAAATTGGAATTGAAATTAGAAAGACAGCACAGGTAGTCAGCAATTTCACATACCTGCGTGCATAACAAATTGCATATCACGAAGGCGAACTAAACTGGCGCGCCATGCGGAGAACGCCTGCACATAGGACACCTTAACCTCGAGGTACGTGGGCGCCGCTAGTGGCTGCTTGCTAGTACACGTGTGTCAAACTACATGAACAATGGGAGATTAGCTATTAGGTAGTAAAGGCTGCCGGAAGTGACAGTTTTTTTATTTCCAACAACACACAAACAGCAGTACTGGCGATGTAGTGTTTATACGTATTTTCATGGTGGCCTATACAGGCGGTAGCCGCATGACGCGCCAGTTACATTCGCCTTCATGATATGCAACTTGTTGTGCATTCAAGTGATTGGAGTTGCAGACTCCCGGCGTCTTTTTTGCTAACTTCAAATTCATTTATAAATGCTACATGAGATTTACAAACATTTTGCTACGGGGATTTATTGTTTATTTTAGCCCACATAAGCCGTGGTTTGAATATTTAAACATGTAGTTAAAAAACACCTTGTATATCATTAAACACAATTTCATACTTTTGTTTAATAAAATGACACGCCTCATAAATACTTTTCATGATTCGCTTCCAACGTCAATCTAAGAAACCAGAAAAGTGTCAAAGTTGACTTTTTTTTTTTTTTTTTTTGCAGTTTCAAGGATGGTTTTTTAAAGTTAACTTGAGGTGTTGAGATAATATCAAGTTGCCAGTAAATTTGGCTATTTCATCCTTTCAGCAAAATCGTGCGATGCGTCCTACATGCTAAGCTGACTCCAAATTGTACTTAAAACCACCCATGTTCACACGACTTACACAGGAATAGAATCCAGGACGTCGCATACCATAAGCCATTGGCAACCAGTTAAGCAAATGGAACTCGGATTGAAAAGTTAGAGGTTTATGTTCAGATTGTCACATCTGCCAATTTTCCTGTTTATGTGATCCCGCCTACCCATGAACGAATCGATTAACATTACCGAGCGTAATTTTAATTTTGCCAAACTAATTGTCATTTGTGAGTTGTTGCGCAGTCGCGCGCGACAACAGGAGACGAATCTACTTTATTTCAAGTGACGTAACATAATAACATTAGTGATGCGGGCTTTCATGTCCAAACGCCTGGTTACCCAGAAATATACCATGCCAAGTAGGAATAGCCAGCGTATTTTAAACCATCCCGATTAGGCCTTTGAACTCGATACATGTCCGAAGTATCATGTGAGCTGGTAAACCAGCCGTATTGAGTAGCTATGTGTGCGGCGACCACTAATGAGCTTTCGTGTCTGTTATCCTCCTCTGCCAGCTGTGTTTGTAACACGCCAGTTTGGGTGCCCGTCACTGTAAACTGACCTTTATTGCGGTAGCTTGTTCTTCAAGTTCAATTTACACTCGCGGCGTGATGGTACATTTTTAATACGCATACCCTTTTTCGTGTTTTTTTTAATAAGACACTATGGAAGTTGGCGGATGCGGCCATTTAACAGAGAGTTTTCCCGAGTTACTCCCATTTACTCCCCGTTATTTTACTCTTTTGCTACTCCAGCTCCATCTCATTTCATCTACATTGGCACTAAAGACATAGCTGTTGCACACTTTCAGTCTCCCAACTCAATTCCGTCATATAATATATAAACGTAAATTCTCCTTTTTCATTGTAAATAATTTGTGGAAATTGTTTTATTTTTGAGTAAAAATGAGTTACCTTTGTTTATGTAATGTATTGAGGGTTTTTGTTTGCAAAAGTCGGAAAAACTTTACAATACCCGAATTCACGTGGTGAAATAAATCGCTTTAGGGAGAAGTCGGAGGGAATAAAAATTATTTTCTTTTCAAAGGACTTCGAAGAAAGAATAAATACTTTACAAAATAACGAATTTAATTTTTTTTTAAATGAACTCTAATAGTTCCGTATACTTTAATGCAAAAAAATCAGTGGGTATCTCTAGAACGGTAAAACTATTAAAACCAGAACAACCTTCAGCTAACGAAATTGTCTCTATAGAATATTCACTGTTACTTCCGACTTTTCTGAAGCCCTGCTTAAGTTTTAGTTCCTGGATATTCTTCCACCTTATGCAAACAGAGCTTAATAGAGTCTAGAAAATTACACCAAAGGTACAACGCACCGCATTCGTGCACACTCAGCGTAATAATGTTTTGCATGAGAACTATTTCGTACTAGAGATTACCAACCCACCTATTTTCGCCTTATATCTATCCATGTTAATTGTAAATTAAATATAGTAATTTATAGATAAAATATATGTTAACTATAATTGAACTAAAAATAAGATAGTTTTATGTTAAGACAAGTATAAACGCTCGTGATACATGAAATATTTAGGAAACAACCAAACACGCCAGGCATGTAGTAATTTTTAAAAATTTTGATTCAAAAGCTTTGAAGAAACCGCGAATAGACTGCATTCTATGGACAGCAAAGGCAATTCTATAATCGCTTATTTTCAACATTTGAGTAATCTAAACATCAGCTTTCTGAAACTACAATACATTGTTATAGAGTTTAAAATTTGCCAGCTGGAGGACTTCTGAAAAACCACTGCCGCCTGAAACAATAACCATAGTTTAAACATTTTAAGGAACTTGTTAGAATTTTCAAACACTTCATTTATTTCTGGTAATTAGTGAACGGGAATGTCCTTTGGGCGAAACTTTACATTTCACCAGGAAGTATAAAAATATTTGTAATTCGGTAGTCACTGAATTTTTGAGTTGAAATTCGGTGTTTTATTTTACATGAATATACGACGAAGTTATGTTGTAGTCAGCATGAAAGAGGATTATTTTGCAACAATTCTCAAATAACCAAAACCATTTTTTAAAACGTAAACAACTTTGAATATTTTAACACTAAACCGATAAGTTTACAATACTATCGATACCAGTTATTGTCAAATCCTTTGAACCCGTATGAGTATCTGTAGGCATGAGTAAGTTCCCTTACATTTTTGCCAATTTCCACGATTGTTTTAAGACAGTGGTAAAAGTTTCATAGTCACGTTACAGGACAAATGTTTTATTATTATTACTAGCTTATATTATACTCACGTATAAAGACATTAAGTGGGCGTCAGAATAACTTGCTACATTCTGATCAAAATTAACAGCCGTGACTTATCTGCGACTTGAAGCAACGGACCTACACCGTAAGTTAAATTTCTATGATTTCCGGATCTTTTTTATGGTCTTGCCATGTGTTTCCCACAACGAAATTAGATCACCGAGGAAACAATATTAACCATCGAAATTCAAAATTGTTTTGTAATGCAGCGATGACAGGCGTAATTACCTTCTAAAATATGTATCTATATAGTAGCATGTAAAAATTAAATATATGAATTTTTATTGTACATAATAAAATTCATACTTAAAATTTGTTTTATTGGATATAATGTTAAGTTCTCAGTAGTCCATTAAGTAATGGTGTGCTTAACTCAAAAATTTGAAGTGATAAGTCTGAGTTGAGTTGAGAGGTTTGGGCGGCTCTTAACATCGAGGTCTTGAGAGCCAATGATAAATTTGAGGTTGCGAAATTTTTATACCAGAGCTTCAGTTTTAATTCTTGTAATTAGTAAATAATGATTACAACTTTTTAACTACTAGTTCTCCTTATGAATTATTTAATATTTTTAATTTATTGAAGATTAAAAAATAACTTTGAGGAAAAGATCTTAACTTACATGTATTTTGAGAGATGACTTTAAAGTACGTAAACCAACCTTTGTTTCTCACCAGTTCTTTCCTGATACCCACGTTTCATTTTGTGCGAGAGTTTCTGTATTTTTTCCTCGCATGTTTGCACAAACTCGAATATAAGCATTTCTGATTCCGTTGCCGATATAAAACCCAGCAACTAGGTTTGTTCCGCAATGGGCCAGGGTAAGCCAATCCACGTAGAAATCATATATTTTTACTCGGCTTGTGTTAGGGGAGGCTAAATATTTTATTTGCTCCGTCGGTCCCCTAGCCCCTAGTCCCTTGTGCGTCACGCAACCGCTGTCCGAGAAGCTGATCAACTTTCGATCACATTCTCGGTCGCCCGCGCCGCACACACAGATACTGTAATAACGCTAAAGGAAAGGAAATTGAATTTTATCTGCCGGCGACCCCAATTCTCCCTGGTTTCTTTCCACGTCCCGCAACCAATTCCACGACAAATTGCGCGTTGGAAATCGTGACAAACGCTTCCCTCCCCTCTTCTCCCCTCCTCGTGCCGTCCCCAGCCTGGGAAAAAATAAAGGACTTCTTCTGCCCTGAAATTGTGCGACATTACGTCTGTTCTATAGAAAAATTACTCTGCATTTGAACCAGGGTGACGTATTATGAGCCTTTTTCATGTTGCAAGATGAATGTCGGGAAATTCGAAGTTGAACAGTTTTTTTTTTCAATTGAATGCAGTCTTCCGAAAACTGAGGTAAAATACACGTGTCTTGAAAAACACTCTTAAGAGAGAGTGTAATATTCTAAATAATTTTCAAATCGTTAAAAATTCAATTTATATATTTATTTATATCACGAGAATAAAAATTAACTTGGGAAAAATATTGTAAAATCTTCTAACATACGTTTAAAGTACGCAACAAAAGTTTTTATTTTCACCAGTTCTGTTTTCCAAAGCTCACGTTTCACGTTGCGCAAAAGTTACGGTATTAATTGCTCCAAGTTTGTACAATCCCAATTCATGCATTCTTGATGCAGTTATCAAAATAGAAATAATACATTTTTGTAATATTTTAATAGGCGCTGGTAAATATACAAATAGTCCCACAGCGTAACTGCTAACATAAGCAGCTGGCGTCAGTTCTGAGGTTCCTGAATTCGCTCTCACCAAGACGAACCGGGTTCAATCACAAGCCAGGTCACTCCCGGATTTTCTCAAGTGGTATTCGTGCCGGACGATGCCTGCTGGTCTGCGGGTTTTCTCATGGATTTCCCATTTCCTTCGCCTATGCATTCCTGCTCTGCTCCATACTCACCTCACTTCACCTCATCGGCTCTCAAGACCTCAATATTAAGAGCCACCTTAATCTCTTCACTCCACTCAGTTTACCGTGAACAGCCTATATAAAAAATAAACGGGAAATTTTAATGTTTGAAAACCGTTTATGTACTAAAGAGCTTTGAGACTTTTACACACTTTTTCTAACCTAGTTTCAGTTCAATTAGAATATATTATATTTAGTTATACTATTTCATACATATAATAAGGCGGGTCTGTTGCACATACGAACGTAAACATNTTGTAATGCAGCGATGACAGGCGTAATTACCTTCTAAAATATGTATCTATATAGTAGCATGTAAAAATTAAATATCTGAATTTTTATTGTACATAATAAAATTCATACTTAAAATTTGTTTTAATGGATATAATGTTAAGTTCTCAGTAGTCCATTAAGTAATGGTGTGCTTAACTCAAAAATTTGAAGTGATAAGTCTGAGTTGAGTTGAGAGGTTTGGGCGGCTCTTAACATCGAGGTCTTGAGAGCCAATGATAAATTTGAGGTTGCGAAATTTTTATACCAGAGCTTCAGTTTTAATTCTTGTAATTAGTAAATAATGATTACAACTTTTTAACTACTAGTTCTACTTATGAATTATTTAATATTTTAAATTTATTGAAGATTAAAAAATAACTTTGAGGAAAAGATCTTAACTTACATGTATTTTGAGAGATGACTTTAAAGTACGTAAACCAACCTTTGTTTCTCACCAGTTCTTTCCTGATACCCACGTTTCATTTTGTGCGAGAGTTTCTGTATTTTTTTCCTCGCATGTTTGCACAAACTCGAATATAAGCATTTCTGATTCCGTTGCCGATATAAAACCCAGCAACTAGGTTTGTTCCGCAATGGGCCAGGGTAAGCCAATCCACGTAGAAATCATATATTTTTACTCGGCTTGTGTTAGGGGGAGGCTAAATATTTTATTTGCTCCGTCGGTCCCCTAGCCCCTAGTCCCTTGTGCGTCACGCAACCGCTGTCCGAGAAGCTGATCAACTTTCGATCACATTCTCGGTCGCCCGCGCCGCACACACAGATACTGTAATAACGCTAAAGGAAAGGAAATTGAATTTTATCTGCCGGCGACCCCAATTCTCCCTGGTTTCTTTCCACGTCCCGCAACCAATTCCACGACAAATTGCGCGTTGGAAATCGTGACAAACGCTTCCCTCCCCTCTTCTCCCCTCCTCGTGCCGTCCCCAGCCTGGGAAAAAATAAAGGACTTCTTCTGCCCTGAAATTGTGCGACATTACGTCTGTTCTGTAGAAAAATTACTCTGCATTTGAACCAGGGTGACTTATTATGAGCGTTTTTCATGTTGCAAGATGAATGTCGGGACATTCGAAGTTGAACAGTTTTTTTTTTTTCAATTGAATGCAGTCTTCCGAAAACTGAGGTAAAATACACGTGTCTTGAAAAACACTCTTAAGTGAGAGTGTAATATTCTAAATAATTTTAAAATCGTTAAAAATTCAATTTATATATTTATTTATATCATGAGAATAAAAATGAACTTGGGAAAAATATTGTAAAATCTTTTAACATACGTTTAAAGTACGCAACAAAAGTTTTTATTTTCACCAGTTCTGTTTTCCAAATCTCACGTTTCACGTTGCGCAGAAGTTACGGTATTAATTGCTCCAAGTTTGTACAATCCCGATTCAAGCATTCTTGATGCAGTTATCAAAATAGAAATAATACATTTTTGTAATATTTTAATAGGCGCTGGTAAATATACAAATAGTCCCACAGCGTAACTGCTAACAGAAGCAGCTGGCATCGGTTCTGAGGTTCCTGAATTCGCTCTCACTAAGACGAACTGGGTTCAATCACAAGCCAGGTCACTCCCGGATTTTCTCAAGTGGTATTCGTGCCGGACGATGCCTGCTGGTCTGCGGGTTTTCTCATGGATCTCCCATTTCCTTCGCCTATGCATTCCTGCTCTGCTCCATACTCACCTCACTTCACCTCATCGGCTCTCAAGACCTCGATATTAAGAGCCACCTTAATCTCTTCACTCCACTCAGTTTACCGTGAACAGCCTATATAAAAAATAAACGGAAAATTTTAATGTTTGAAAACCGTTTATGTACTANGATATTAAGAGCCACCTTAATCTCTTCACTCCACTCAGTTTACCGTGAACAGCCTATATAAAAAATAAACGGAAAATTTTAATGTTTGAAAACCGTTTATGTACTAAAGAGCTTTGAGACTTTTACACACTTTTTCTAACCTAGTTTCAGTTCAACTAGAATATATTATATTTAGTTATACTATTTCATACATATAATAAGGCGGGTCTGTTGCACATACGAACGTAAACATNTAGAATATATTATATTTAGTTATACTATTTCATACATATAATAAGGCGGGTCTGTTGCACATACGAACGTAAACATATACGTTTGACTGCTGACCATGTGATTTTGACAGTTTCATTAGCGATGTGCTAGTCAATCTTGGAGGACATATGCATAAAACTAAAATCTGTCTGCCTCATCTTTAGCCTATGGCCCACACTACGCTGAAAATGGGTGTCGTTCGATACCTCCAACAGGTATGCAGGACGTCGGTGTTTGTCCAGCCCTTGGTAGGATAGGATCTTCCCCTGTGCGTATACAGGTTGTTCACAAATAAGACCGACAAACTCCGGCAGATAATTCCTCGTTGAATAAATACGTAGATAATAAACACTGTGTTTTTGAGTAACATGTCGAAATTCAAACCACAGTATCTATAGAAAAATATAACAAGTATCCCGATAACAAAATTTTTGGAAAGGTAATTTAGTTCCTTTAAGTGTAAGTTTAAATTAATCAAAACAACGCAGGCAGACCGCAGCTGTACGTGCCTGCTTGAGCAGCAAGTTGCATACCATGAAGGCGAAAAGAATTGACGCGCCATACGGAGATTAAATTGCAAACACTTCTGGCAGCCCTTTCTACTCAAGTGTTAATCTCCCATTGCTCACGCAGTTTGACACACGTGCACTAACAAGCAACCACTAGCGGCGCCCACGTACCTCGAGTTTATGGTTTCCTATGTGTACGCGCTCTCCGCATGGTGCGCAAGTTCAGTTCGCCTTTGTGATATGCAACTTGTTGTGCACACGGGTACAGGACGCTGCGGACTACCAGCGCTGTTTTTTCTAACTTCAAGTGAAATTTAAAAATGCTAAATAACCATTCCAAAAATTATTTTACTAAAATTTTTTTGTTTATGTTAATTGGTTAATATATGCTGGGGTTTGAATTTCAAAATGTTATTCAAAAACATCTTGTAGGTGTATACTACCTATAGCCTAAGTCTATTATGGATAATCGTGACCATCCTGAAAGTGTAGCTGAAGCAGAAGTGTTTTGCTAGTAACACAGAATGGAAGATATATACCTGAGCTTGTGGATAATACAACAGTAAACGACAAAGTACAAGCCGTAAAAACATTGCGTGCGAAATTCGGCCTCTTCTAGAGAAACATGGGTTGGAACCACATGTGTGTGCATTAAAATTATAATTGTACGAAAGTTTTTGTTGTTTCTTGCGGATTAATATAACCTAACGTACGTTATTAACAATAAAGCAGTCTTGTGTTTTGACGCTAAATGTCACCGTATTCGAGAAACTAATACATTGTGATCTAGCATTGCCAATGTGATCTGAATCAGTGATTTCAATCGACATAACTGGTCTACTGAATGTTCAGTTAATTAGATGTTATCTACTGACGAATCAGTGGAGTGCATTGAGGGTTTATTACTATGCGTGCAATTCACTAGGAATCAGTATAAATAACTGTTTACTCAATACATACCAGTAACTAAACTGATCAATAACGTTTTACTGGTTCAAGTAGAGCAGTTTCAAGATATTTGCAGTTGAATTCGCTGGTGTTGGAGCAATTTTAACTGCTCACATTATAGAGTGTAAGGACAGTGACACTTTTTTAAAGGTTGAATTCAAAAGTTCTCAATTAACAGTGAACAGTAAATAACACATTTGTCTGATGTTTTACNCACTTTTTTAAAGGTTGAATTCAAAAGTTCTCAATTAACAGTGAACAGTAAATAACACATTTGTCTGATGTTTTACAGTTCTCCATTAAATCTGATGCGACATACATTCATTAACGTCTTTGCGTATTTCTATTTAAAGAGAAAATAATTTTTTCCTGACCAATTTTTGTTAGTTTCCATATTCCCGTCGCTATAATTTCCCGCATGAATGTTATATGTTCCTGACTCATGTTGCATCACTTGTGTCGTTCCGTATTTGCTATTGTTTCACTCGAACTAAACATTAACCACTTAACTGTCTCACACACGTTGCTTCGATAAAGCCAAGCCCTCAAAACTGACTAAAAAATACATATAAATGAAGTTAAATGCTACACGAGTCAACTGTAAAACGAGGCTTTAAAACTGCCACTAGAAATGTCCGTAGAACGCACATGGCCATGTAAGCACAGGCCAGCACGCCGAACTTCAAACACTGGCGTTGAATACAAAACAGCAGTTATACGCGGAGTGAAGTTCAAGCAAAGGGAATTATTGCTGTGTTGATGGAGTGAAAGGAAATTGAACGACGAGCGGATTACTGGTTCGATGTTGGGGAACGATATAGGTGAGTGGTTTTCAACGTTTGTAATAATTGCCATTGTGATTTTTAAAATAGAGTAAGATTGTTAGATGTCACGCATGGAGTATATTTGTTTTATAAAATATTCATTAACTTAACATCATTCAAAAAAACATTAATTTGGCTTGTTCCTATCAATATTTTAAACAGCATTCGCACTTCCCTTAACTTAAATAACTGTTTACTGAACATGAAAAGGTGTCCTTAAAACGCGAACAACTGAAAAACAATTCAGTTTCTAGATAAAGTCATGAATAATTTATAAGATTACTTTTTTACAAACGTTACAGTTTTCATAAAAAAAAGAGACGCAGCAAAAAAACTACCCCTCCTGGCGTTAAAATGAGGATATAAACTAAAAAAATTGAAACGTCCGAATTTAATAACAATAAGCATTACTTTTTTGTACACGCCGCATTAAAACAAAATTGTGGATTGTAGCACCGGGGTTGCGTGGAAAAGAGAAAACTGAGAAAAAACAACTGACATTTGTACTAAGACAAACCGTTTGGTCTCAGCTGTTCAATTAATCTAGCGTATAATCGTGTTTGGAGCACGTCAGCTGGGCAGTAGGGCTGTTATAAAGACAGTAAATTGTGAATTGCAAAGTTTCACATGTAATACAACATTTAACGACAGTAAACGTTGATACATACCGCTCTACAGTACAAGCATAAGAGCCGAACTAGCAGTGCACAATAGGGGCACACGACTCTTTGTCAGACGGGTGGGATTTGCATCAAATGTTCAAAGCGTTCACCGTCCATTCCCTGGCACGCAGCCTCCACACGTGTATGGGCTGTTCACGGTAAATTGAGCACTTTTGAAAGTCCTGCTTTAAGATATACTTGTATCCACACTGTGCATTCTTCCACCGTGTGTAAAATTAACATTGCTACGGACCTCACCACTTTATTAACGCACCGATCATGTAAAACTCCGAAATTATCAGAAAAGTAAATATTATACAAATGTGTTGATTCTCGCACTTATGAGCGTTAAAAAAGAAACAAAATAAATCACCCCAGTACTACAAATGTTTACCTAACAATTTTCCTTCAGCGTTCAGACATAGAACTATTTTCCATTCGTCATTACTGACTTTACTGGGAGTATGCCTATCCGTCTGCACTTTAAAACATTTGCAGGCAAGGGCAGTGACATTTTTCAAATGTGGATTTCAAAAGTGCTCATTTAACCGTGAACTTTCTCTCATCACAGGTTGCCTAAACAATAGGGTTCAACAGCTTCTTCGTCTAGTGGTAGCGGTGATCTACGCACGATNTCTCTCATCACAGGTTGCCTAAACAATAGGGTTCAACAGCTTCTTCGTCTAGTGGTAGCGGTGATCTACGCACGATCATACGCTAGATTCACGCGGCCGCTGCGACCAAGCGGTCGGCCATTTTACAATGTTGTATACTCGAAAACACGGCTATAGTGTATTCGCAGTTTCCTCGCACTTTTTGAATTTAAGCTTTGAAAAATCACTCTATCTATGACGAGTTTCGTTATTTCCTAAATACGCATGTATCACAAGCGTCTTATGGTTTTCTTAACGTAAAAATACATTATTTTTAGTTTAACTAAACTTTTACTTATATTCCATCCATCAATTGCAATATTTCATTTTAAATTAACAAGAATAAAAACCATGATAATACAGGTGTGATATTACTACCTAGTAAGAAATAGTTCTTATGCAAAATATTATTACACAGAGTGGGCATGAATGAGGTTTGTAGTCCCTTTGGTGTAATTTCCTAGACTTTATTAAGTAGAATTTAAGCAGGGCTTCAGAGAAAATTGGAAGTAACCGGGACTGGACTATACATTCAACTTCAATCAAATGGTACTTTTACAACCGAAGGTACATTTGACTAATGGCTATTGTGGTTTTTGTGTTGTTGCTTATTTAGAAAATTACCAATAAAAATTACTGATGCTGTTGCATATCATGGAAACCAACAGTTTTTCTACAAATTTTTATACTAACTCCAAGTACTTTTGATAAGCCAATTATTTTAAAAATACAACCACCTTGTTTTGGGGAAAGGAACGAGGAATTCTCTCGGGCGCACTCCTGACATCATCTTAAGGTCCTATCGTTATTATTATTTCTTTCCGTATCTGTAGAATGTAAAAACACACCCTTCATTTTTTTCATTTGAACTACGTGAATGTTTGCGTGCTCCCTGGAAGCATCGTAATATTACGAGCAAAGCCATCACCGAGTCTAGCGACAAGCAAGAAGTGTCGTCGCCGGAGGGTAACTTTGTATGGGATTCCGAAACAAGTTTCGTAGTTGGCGAAATGAGGAGGCGTAGGGGGGGGGGGAGAGAGTGTGTGTGTGTATATATATATAGAATATCAGAACATCATCGACAGTACGTGTGCCTGAGTGTTGGTTGGTATAGTCACCCCCCACGAACAAGTGCACATTTGACAGTTTTTTCAGCTATTTACAGATATTCCCATGGCTACAGCGGTTTTTTTCCCCCGCCACAGGTGATGTCAACATAAACACACTCAGCTGACTGTCAACCCGCCTAGTATTCCAACAGAAAATATTTTACCGTGGAATTAACTACACTAGTCTACTTTCAGAACTGTAAAAAAAAAAATTCACTAGTTCGTGAGACAGACTATATGGGAGGGGTAAGGGGAAGCGCTGTAGGGGGTTGGAAGGCCTGAAGAGTTGGGGGAGGGGGTGCTGAAGGAAGGGAGGTGGGCGTAGACGGCTGAGGGGAAATGGTTTCAGTGTTAGCAGCCTCCCGAGAGCAGCAAGTTATATTGCTTCATCTTGTATTCGCCAGACGTCCCAGCCGGCGAAAGTGGATGAAGAGAGGGGGTGGGGGTGGGGGAGAAGGGCAGGAGGGTACAAGAGAGAGTCTTGAGAGCGGCGTCAAGGGTCAGCGAGCATTCTCAGCTCACGTCACATCGTAAACTGCCGGCGCAGACGCCGCGCTACATATCGGGATCAGCAATATTTATCGTAGTTCATTGTGAGGCCGGCAGAGGGTAGGCGAGTCGTCTTCCTTCCCCGACCCTCGCCTCCCTTCATTTCGGACCGGTCCATTATCCCTGCAGAACAAGGGCGCGTCGTGGGAGATCGGGATACAGTCCGTGCTGCCAGCGTCTGCCAAATGCACGAGGTGTGAGAGAATGTATAGATGACCCTGAACTACAGGTGTAGTCTGCTCGCAGTTTCTTCGCACTTTTCGAATCAAACTTTTGAAAAATCGCCCTTTGTTTCGCGTGTTTGGTTGTTTCCTAAATATGTAACGTATTACAAGCGTTTTATTCTTTGGTACCGTAAAATAACATTATCTGTTAAATTGAAGTTCAACTTATATTCTACCTTAAATGAAAATATTTCAATTATAATAATATAAAAAACAAAGAAAGTAAATGTGTTGGTAATGCCTAGTAATATATAATTCTCATGCGTAATATTACTACACTGAGTGCGCACGAATGTGGTCCGTTGTCTCTGTGGTGTAATTTTCTAGACTTGGTTTGGCTTTGTTTGCACGAGGCGAAGGAATATCTTGGAGGTAGAACTTTGGCAGGGTTTCTTAAAAGTTGGAATTAACCGTGAATGGACTATAAAAACTTTGTGAGATTATGTATCATGGACAATTAAACAGAAAACGTAGCACTACATATGACCTAACGTGATAATTAAGGCAAAGATATTACCAAGAACATTGAGGAAAAAATAGTTATTTGCAATATTTCAGAAACTACATGAGATGAAACAATATATTCAAGAATAATATTAATCTGATATAATATATGCCATCTTTGAACATTTACCAATTAACATAATCGCTCGTCATTAAGGAACTGCGGGATATCACGTTTTTAACGGACAAAAATGTGTTGCCAGTGGGTGTTTATCGAGTGTTGTGTCGCAATACTAATATCTACATATAGAAATTAAAAAATCAGGCTAACTGAATCACGAATTGGTTTTTCATCTCACGTTGTTTCCAACATTTTGTGAGTAACTAATTTAAATTCCCAGATATTTAGGGTGCGTGTCTCCCGTTATAATTATGTTAGGTCATTGTCCTTAGGCGTACTATGATTTATATCTCATTTTCAATAAGGAATACAACATTTATACCAAAAGTTCAGGATCATTCTGTATATTATCGTGTGTTCCTGTGAATTTTGAACTTCGCAAAAAACAGTGGTAAAAATTAGGATATCACTGCTGTTTCACACAGGCAAATAAAACACACACAACAATTTTAATATTAAATGCTAATTTTTTTAAGGGGTTTATAGGTTCTTCAACAACCCTCCTTACTATTTTCCCACCAGGTGAGGTGGCGCAGTGGTTAGACTTTGAACACGCATTCGTCAGGACCTCAGTACGAATCCCGATCCAGCCATCCTGATCTCGTTTTTCCATGGTTTCCCGAAATCACTCCAGGCTGGTTCCTTTCTGTGGGTCATGGCCTGCTTCTCTGAACAACTTAATCCATCGCTGATGACCTCACTATCGACGAGATGTTAAGCCCTGGCTTCCCGCCTGCACTATTTTCCTAATTTTGCAGCCTTTACACTACAATTTATTTGAGAAAGTAAAAGCTCGGAGAGAATTGGTTGTGTGGTCGCTTTGTTGTAGCCAGCCACGTCAAATTTCTAAGTGGAATAATGTTAGCGCTTTGAGCAACAGTTGATGTACCACGTGCCATTCTTATGTTGGCACGGTAATTTTCGTCAGCTGTACGATAATCTTGGTGGAAAGTTTTGGCAGTGCTGGCTGCAGCAGTCAGGGAAACATCTTTCCTCGAGGGAGTTTAATAAGAGAGGGTTGGGGGCACGCTGGTGTTATCTGAGGTTGGCCACTCGCCGAGGTCCCTCTGGACCAGAGCTCTGTTCTCGAGAACTGGGCGGGGCTTGCTTGAGTGGGTCTGATTACGGGAGGGACATGGGTCACCCAGCCTGGCAAGACGAACACCCTGTGTAACCCGTACATCTGGTTAGTGGTTAACTGAATACTGCTCTAGTAAGTCTTTGATAAATGCTGTTCACGGTAAACTGACCACTCTTAAAAGCCCTGCTTAAGATCTACTTATATGCGCATCTTGTATCCTTCCGCAAATGTAACATTTACAATTATGTGAGCCTAATCACTTTATTGGTGAGTGGGCCAAGTAAAACAGTGAAAATTTTAGAAAAATAAATATTGAACAAATTTACTAATTCTTACACTGGCATGCATTAAAAAAAAATAAAACGAAAGTGATAATTCCAAGTATTCACAAATGCTTCCCTAATACTTTTAGTCCAACTTTAAAAGAAAAAATGACTACATTTCCACCCTTGTTATCAAATTTACTGAGCACATACTAGTCCGTACGCCCTTTAAAATATATTGTGCACGGTAGAGACAGAGACATTTTTCAAAGATTGAATTCAAAAGTGCTTATTTGATCGTGAACAGCCTATACTAAGACTGCCTCTGTCCATAACAACTTGTGCTTTAACTTCAAGATGCGTATGGAATACTTGGGCTGTAAGCCTTATTTACGACAGTCCCGAGACTGACTTCCATAGATTCACACGAATGTGGTAACGCTTGACTACCGGTACAATGATTATAGTTACCTTCTCCCCATGCATTAATTTGCAGTATTTCTATGTGCGGGAAAGTACGTAGCCAGCCAAAGGTCGGCCACGCTAAATTATCACGCCTGCACCCGTGCTTTTTCTGAGCAACGTAGGGCTGAAATAAATGTATTCCTTCGGCTGTTAATTTTATGCTATAAATCTTCTCTTCCGTCCTTAGGCTCTTTCTGGCAAAATAATATTTTATTGGGTTTTTTTCTGCGCGCGTGTTCAACAATGCGTAAATGCTACTGCAAAACAACGTGCGCGTGTTTATAAAAACAAAAATGATAATGGCCGCGGCAAATCCGTACACTTGTTGCCGTGTATACCACGATTGCTAAAAAAAACGAATGTCAACGATCCAAATACTCGATTCCGATTGGCCACACGGACTCGCGGACACTGGAGAGTTGGGAGTTGCCTAGCTTTCTTACGTGTGTCCGTACGTTAACCGCGTCCGCGTGTGACTAATTGTAGATTGAACACGAAGTATGCTGCGGGTTCCGCTTACGTGATCTGTATCGATACCATAAGTAGGAAACTGAATGAAGCTGACCCGCGATTACTAACTTCCGGCTAGAATTCCCCACAGTATAACTTTGAAAGCGAGGAGGTAAACTTCGTGAAAGCTGTGAGAAACGTAACAATTTTTGACACCCAATTACTCATGGATTTAGGCCGAGTCTCAATTTAAATAACTCTATCGTCAAATTAAAAACCGGCAAGTGGGCTCTTTCGTACGCCCTAACTTTCTCATTCTCTCGATTCGGGGCACACTAGTTTTGGTAAACAAAACACGCATACGATGGAGACAAGTGAAAGGTTTCAATGTCTCTTATACTATATGCAAACATAGGCGTGGGAAACTAAATAATAATTTTAAATCATTCTGTGCCTTGCTTAAACTTATAAGAGTATTTTAACACGTGGAATTAATTTATCGTATCTTTAAGTGCAATAGAAAGTTATGATGGCCAAAACTGTTACACATTATCTCAAATAAATAGCAAACATCGCTTAAATATGTAAGTGATGTCTTCAATAAATTTAACCCAGCCACCGTCCGAAATATCGTCAAGTTACAATTGTAAATTAACATGGAGTACGTCAAAGAGCATGCGATTGTGCAGTGAGTTCGCATCTTCAATCCCTCTCCGACTAATTAAAGTGACCAACGAGTGTTCTCTGTAACGACATTATTTGAGGTCTGGAGGCTTGGAAGGGTGGTAAAAGCTCTGGATTAATTCTCATACGACCTGGAGTGGTGGAGTGGAGAGGGGTTTGGGCGGGTATTAACCCTTTCAGTTACAGTGTCCTATATCTGGGACGTTGCATATGAAGTGGCGAGAATGGTCAGCACTGTGCACGGCAGAACATACAGTCCAATAAGAAAGGTTCCCTACGTGTGGGAGACATCATTAACTGCTGAGACTATGTTCTGTAGTCTCATAAACTACTGCTGCCAGTAATATAACCACAGATAGATATATATTGGTCCCGATGTAAGACAATGCGTCGTCTGGATATCAGTACAGTTCCGAACAAAAAACTTGTTTGTTTCAACGGGAGGTCTCAAGNATACAGTCCAATAAGAAAGGTTCCCTACGTGTGGGAGACATCATTAACTGCTGAGACTATGTTCTGTAGTCTCATAAACTACTGCTGCCAGTAACATAAACCACAGATAGATATATATTGGTCCCGCTGTAAGACAATGCGTCGTCTGGATATCAGTACAGTTCCGAACAAAAAACTTGTTTGTTTCAACGGGAGGTCTCAAGNTGTAAGACAATGCGTCGTCTGGATATCAGTACAGTTCCGAACAAAAAACTTGTTTGTTTCAACGGGAGGTCTCAAGAGCCATCGGATTGGCGAGATATACTGTCCGGAAATGTTCGCCCACGCCCGTAATAGCCGGCAGTCACCGCGGGTCCCCGCCCTTGCCTCGCGCATGTGCGGCGCCATCCCGAATACTCAGTTGAACAAGACCACGTCTATTTCAATCTTGTTTTTAGTCACAACGTCATATTGTCGGAATAAATCGCCCTCTAAACGTTGCATCGCTGTAGCCGCCCTGTCACATCCTGGGTCGGTCTGATTTTAAATACGTTGTCGTGTAACGCCTTTTGAGTAGAAGCCTCGCANGCCGCCCTGTCACATCCTGGGTCGGTCTGATTTTAAATACGTTGTCGTGTAACGCCTTTTGAGTAGAAGCCTCGCAGACCCCCTTCGCGAGCGCCTACCAGTTGACACGTGTCACGAGGCAGGTGAACAGCCAGAACAGATCGCAGTTACACNGTTCTGTTTTCCTCCCACCACCCCCTCCCCCAACAAGGCGACACGTGCCGACAATTAGGGAAGGAAGCTAGGGAGCATATAAGCTTCCTTGCGGGGAAGGTGGGTAGACAGTTCATTATCACCGGGCCGAGGGAATAGTTGCGTCAAGGAATCGCGAGAAGACATGAGCACGAGCCGACAGCCATCCAGTGAGACGACACCAACTGCGGGCCTTTGTCCAAGGCCTACCACTTCGCTGGAGCTCATCCCCAGATGACAGCTTACCAGCACCCACAGCAGAGATAAGTATACAGTCGCCATCCAGAGAAGCCCCCCTCCACCACAAAGTCGTACACAGTTAATACGAGTAGCCAGAATAGAGTACCACACCTTGGAAGTGTTGCTGTATTTTGTTTTTTTTTTTGGTTCAAACTCGACACAATATATTCGTCCTTCAAAATGAAACAGCAAAAGACTACCTTATTGAAAACCCCTCAACCTTCTAGGCACCTTATAGTCTATTCCTGGAGGAATTAACTACGACACTATAAGTCACCCTATATTCTCCACAGGTGGGGTAAAGTGCAAGTTGCATTGGCTTCCCCAACCAAATAGCGTCAACATATTCGCGAAAAAAATTTACGTAATGCATACTGTGCGAGAAAATGGACGAAGATCTTTCAATTATGCAGTAAGATATGATTCAAAATTCTGATATGTGATCAGCACCAGTTTCATAAACCAGAAGCTTACACGAAACTTAACTCTCGTCCTTCGTATTCACTTCGCCAAAGTAAGCCTTTTAATGTATCTTGAAAACTCGAATGCTGGGAATTCAAGCAATTTCAGCGCTTTAAATTATTCAGAGAGGTGCATCACTGATCCGTTGAAAGAATCATTTTAGCTGGAGAAGTAATCATGGATTACTATTTTTTTTCTTTCACTCATCTTTGAAGACAACTCCATTTACCGAAGAGCGTACAGACTGTAAAGATCCGTCGACCGAAAGAAAGATCAGGGACAGTCACCAAGAAATAACTGAGCATTCATTCTTGTGTACGATTTCACGATTGTATGGTCCGATATTCCCGTGATGTGCAGATTTTTACATACATTGTAATTATGAGGTACGGTTCGTTAAATGATCATTAAAATACCCGCCCTATGACAAGAATAGAAACCATCTCATGTAGTCAATCCTGGGTAGTACACTTCTATAACTGCAGCACTGTATATTGTTTTATAATACTCCTNAAACCATCTCATGTAGTCAATCCTGGGTAGTACACTTCTATAACTGCAGCACTGTATATTGTTTTATAATACTCCTCAGCAAATCTCCGCTATTTCTCTTGATTAAAAGTAGTTGAGAACATTGTAATTATGCCATACAATTCTCTACAGTTTCAAGATCGGCAATAATTCTTTCAGGATATTGACAACATCTTCAAGTTCTTCATAGTGAGTGCTAGTATTTCCATAAAATGACTCNAAACCATCTCATGTAGTCAATCCTGGGTAGTACACTTCTATAACTGCAGCACTGTATATTGTTTTATAATACTCCACAGCAAATCTCCGCTATTTCTCTTGATTAAAAGTAGTTGAGAACATTGTAATTATGCCATACAATTCTCTACAATTTCAAGATCTGCAATAATTCTTTCAGGATATTGACAACATCTTCAAGTTCTTCATAGTGAGTGCTAGTATTTCCATAAAATGACTCTCTAAAAAAATAGTCAAAATGTTTAGTGAACCATATATTCTGGTATTTCATTTGTTGCGTATTTAAATTACTACTGTAACAATATTACAATGTTACTTTTGCCAGGAACTTCATGTTGTATACATTGATGGATACTCCCAACGTTTATAAAGTCCTGCTAAAGTTCTACTTACAGTCTATTCGTCCGCCTCATGCAAACAAAGGTAAACTAAGTTTAGAAAAGGACATAAAATAGACAACGCGCCACATTCGTGCGCACTTAATTTAATAATATTTCGCATGAGAACTATTACTTACTAGACATTACCAATACACATTCTTTAACTACATCTTTATTTATACTGATTACAAATGAAATATTATTAACTTAAGTATAAAATATAAGTAACATTTCAATTTCACCAAAAATAAGATACTTTTATTTTAACAGAAGTATAACATTCTTGTGACACATGACATATCTAGGAAATAACAAAACACGTCATACATTGGGTGGTTTTTCGAAGGTTTGATTTAAAAAAGTAATATACTTCGAATAAACTAAATATAGTATTGAGGATTATTAGGCATGCGCACATTCCACCCTTTCCTGTGCGAAGGGCAAGTCTCATTGCCGTAAAAGCGAAGACTTGCAGTGACGGGTACCATCATGACAATACAGGCTTTACTTGTGAAAGGGTTGCAGGTAATCCCTAATAACGTAAAGCTCGCGGTAGTAGAGGCTGTTCACGGTAATGTAAGCCATTTGAATCAACAAAGAAAAAAAAACACTGCTCGTTATGCAGGATGGTCCTGAACTACAGGTACAAACGCTGTGAGGTGTCATTACCAGTTTATAACCTGGAGGTACCATCGGCGAAAACTCGTGCAGCGTATTGCTTCGCCTACCGTTGAGATACGTGTGGCTCGCCAAATTGCAGTTTATTCGTATCACATTAACAGTCAAGATATTTACGGGTTGCAACGATTCGTGGATTTTTTCCAGCTTCGAATATGCGTGACTCAAACCCCAGCATCGTTCCGATGAAATCCGGTCTCGCAAAGTCTACATCTTCGTTGCATCTGATGGCGCTCTTCAGAGTATTGGACTTTTCACGTAGTTGGAATTCTGTATCGGGAGACAGCAAATCTTCGATGTACCTTGCAATGTCGTCTAATTTGTACGAGCCTACGGGCAATGTTACCTCGTGGGAGACATTACCTCTTTTCACTAGATACATCTTGCAGTTTTTTTCTTCGATGTTCGATATTACATTGTAGGTTTGAAAATCCACCAAACCTATGCACCGTTCTCCCTCAAAGTTCGAGTGGAGTAAAGTGTACAGCATGCAGCTCAAAGCTACGACTCATCAAGGTAAGCGTTATCGACTTGATCGATGGTTTCCGGTCAATGTAAAGTCATTATATTCCATAATTGTACCCTGAAGAGCCAAAAAAACTGGTATAGGCGTGCGTATGCAAATAACAGAGGTATGGAACCAATCAGAGTAACGCGATGCGGTCTGCAGCTAGATCGGTTACTGCTGCTGCAATGGCAGGTTATCAAGATTTAAGTGAGTTTGAACGTGGTGTTATAGTCTGCGCACGAGAGATAGGCCATAGTTTCTCCGAGGTAGCGATATCATTTGGATGTTCGCGTACGACCATTTCACTAGTGTACCGTGAATATCGGGAATCCGGGAAAACATCAAATCTTCAACATCGCTGCGGCCGGAAAAAGATTGTGAAAAAATGGGACAAATGACGACTGACGAGAATCATTAAAAGTGACAGACGTGCTATCCTTTCTCAAATTGGCGCAGATTGGATTTGTGGACTGCCCTGCAGGATTCATGGTGTGAACTGCCTCCTGCATACCTTCAGGCATTAGTCGAGTCCATTCCACGTCGTCTTGCGGCACTTCTGCGTGCTCGGGAGCCCTACACGATATTAGGCAGGCGTACCAATTTTTTTGGCTGTTCAGTGTACGAACGAACAAGGAAGCTAAGACACAAATGTCCGCGGTTCCACGTGTTCGGCATCTGCTCCATCTCTTAGTTGTAAGTTAGTTTGCAAATTTTCAGGTGCAGTCGCAGCTCGGGTGGAGGACGGAAATTACTGAATCTGTCGTAGCAGTCTGCATATTTGCCACGTTTAACATACGTTCCCCAGTGCGTACCGAGCCTGGCTATTGTGTCCAGGTTGAGATAGACGTTTTGAAAGCAGCGACATTACTCTATAATGGCAACCGCGAATACAAGCGAAACACGTTCACCATGTTGAAATACGTGGACAAATCCACTTCACTTTCACGACGCAGCTCGGTTAGAAACAGCTGATTTTTTCTTAAGCTGTGTTTTATGTAATTTTAGCTATAAAAACGATTTATTACTTCAAATTTCGGATTTACTTTTTTAACATTTATTTCATATTATCGTTGGCAAATTTTAATTCACAGAGAAAAATTAAATTCCTATCGCTCATTAGCAAGTGACTTCCGTTTTCTTTGGAATGAGAATAAACCAAATTTAATTAGTTTTTATTAAAAACGCAAGTGGTACATGGCGACAAGGCCGCACAGCAGCCGACTTGCGATAAATGTCAGTTCACGCGAACTTGACTCAGGGTCATTTATACTTCCTCTTTCATTTCCCCACAGTGCTCTAAGGACGTCGCCTGCCTCACGCGCCTGTTCTGACGTGTGTGTATGTCTCGCACGCCTCTCGATTCGTGTGTGGTTACAAGGCTAGACTGCTATATATATTTTTTAAATTAAATTCTTTTTGTACTAAAACATTAAGAACAAATGAAATTAAGTAAATATTAAAAAGATAGATGTAATTGATTGAAAAAAGCAAAATATTAAAATTCGAATTATTTTTACAGGGTTCTAGCTGGAATGTACAGTCAACTAATAGTAAATAAAAACTCAATGTTAAAAGTAAAAAGTCTTATTGGGGTCTGGCCTACCGTACGTTTGATTTTGCTAACAGTTATTTAGATCGGAAGAATTCGNCGGGGTCATTTATACTTCCTCTTTCATTTCCCCACAGTGCTCTAAGGACGTCACCTGCCGCACGCGCCTGTTCTGACGTGTGTGTATGTCTCGCACGCCTCTCGATTCGTGTGTGGTTACAAGGCTAGACTGCTTTATATATTTTTTAAATTAAATTCTTTTTGTACTAAAACATTAAGAACAAATGAAATTAAGTAAATATTAAAAAGATAGATTTAATTGATTGAAAAAAGCAAAATATTAAAATTCGAATTATATTTACAGGGTTCTAGCTGGAATGTACAGTCAACTAATAGTAAATAAAAACTCAATGTTATAAGTAAAAAGTCTTATTGGGGTCTGGCCTACCGTACGTTTGATTTTGCTAACAGTTATTTAGATCGGAAGAATTCGNAAGTAAAAAGTCTTATTGGGGTCTGGCCTACCGTACGTTTGATTTTGCTAACAGTTATTTAGATCGGAAGAATTCGAAGATTTTATATACCTTCTCGTGTATGGAAAATAAAATCTTCAAATTCGTAAATAAATATACAAACTGGCGATTCGCGCACTCTAATAGAGGTCGTGAGAGTGGGGGTTTCTAAGCAAAAGGACGTTTTTTTTTCTAGGAAATTCATATACTTATTAGAGATTGATATTTTTAATAAATGTTTATTAATTCGTTTTTTTATAAAATATTTTTTTATTGTAATTATTTTTAGGGTTACGGGTCGCTGGAATCGCCGGCCGGCCGTGGATTAGGATCAGCAAGGGGGAACATGAACGAGGCCGCCGGCTGCAACTGTGACGCCATACAAGATAGCGGCAAACTCCTACCACCTATCCCTTATCCCTTTGTCCTCAGCGACCCATGACCCTGCTACTCTAATATCTTATTAAAAAATAATGCAGGCATATTAATGAATCACTCCGCGTAGAGTACATGATAATATAGGTATAAAGGAATACATGTCTAGATACTTTTACATGTAAGGTTTNGAATCACTCCGCGTAGAGTACATGATAATATAGGTATAAAGGAATACATGTCTAGATACTTTTACATGTAAGGTTTGCTACATGATGATGAAAGTAAAGCTTCTCGTTGAGATGAACTCCTAAATCACGCACATATGACACGCGTTTAACTTCACATCTCAAAATAATTGCGANAGCTTCTCGTTGAGATGAACTCCTAAATCACGCACATATGACACGCGTTTAACTTCACATCTCAAAATAATTGCGAATTGCATAATTACAAAACCAGATAAAATATAAATACACACGAATCTACAATCTCACCAACACCTTTTAAAATACGAGCTTATTCGACACTATTTAATTTGTTTCAACTTCATGGTCTAAGCAGGATAAAAATTTATTCCGTGTTAAAAAAATACATAAAAGACTAAAATAAAAACATAAAATAGTTATATTGTAAATTAGAAGAATGTTTGAATTTTTACTTTACCCTTATACTTGTCGAACAGATGTTAAATATACGATACATCCATGTTGTCTTTTTTAGTTGTACAATAAAGTAAATGTATGTACAATAAAGGAAATGTACTTTCTGTAAAGTTGTAAATATGTTATTTTTATTTGTGAGAAACTCTGTGCGCCAATTGTTCAACAAATACGTAAAGGGTATATAAAAATACTTAAAAAAAATTATATATATATATATATATATATATATATTCTGGCTAAGCACTAACTTCAGAGTTCGTCTACGGCTACACTGGTCCTGTACCCATTCGCTAGAAACACGACAAAACCAAGAGTAGGCATCAGTAAACACCAAAATAAGTGAAACCATAATATGCGAACTGAATAAAATTTACACGGTGGTAATTTAATCCCTCCGCAAACCACAATGAACTCTGTTTTATTTTCTGCGAAATTGTTTCCAGAAATAATTGTACATTTACACGCACAAAAAGACAGGGCAAGAGTAACACCACCGCAATAGCAACAAATAACGTTTTCATGAGGTACGATAAAAAAGTAAATAATTTAACTTTGTGTTGATGCTGAAAATTTTTTCGACCCGTGTACATTAGTTACATATTTTAAAGCTACACCCATGTAATAATTTCTCACAGAAAAACAGTTGTTTATTAAACTCATTACGTTTTATCTCAAAACAGCGTTACATATTTAGTAATTTAACGGCTTATAAATAATATATAAATAAACCTAAAAAAATAACAGGGTGTTTGCTGGTTTATCATTTCTTAATATTCGTACGTAGTTTGAAATTTTTGAAGCGCCGAAACCATACATTTTCATTAACAAATATTTTTCGAGGTTATATTCGTGCTGACTTCGATATAGGTAAACACAACAATTAATGTAATATTTAACAATGTAATTACTTCTACATACATATATGTATAATATGAGCATTATGTGCAATACCAATATCAAACGAGACATAACTTTTACAATCATAAAAAATTGCTATTCCAAAATTGATATGTCTGTTTTCAAAGTTATTTATGTAAACTTCGGTCACACTTTCTGCACATCAAAACATTATGACGACAAAATTGTGCTCTGTTAGGTTCAAAATAATGAAAGTGGAACTAAATTTGAAGTTTGAATTTAACGTAACACAATTATGTACATAGGTTAGAGACAATGGGAACTCTATACTTTAGCTAGTCCTGAACCCAGGGCTAAGGGGGGTGGAAAGGTCGCACAGTGAACGAATAACTAGAATATATAATCAAGAAGGGAATTTGTACTTCTTAACATAATTCGATGCCGTTTGTTTTGTCATCTATATATTTGAATTGTGGATGCCACCATATACAGAAATAGTCAATACAATGTATAATTTGCGAATAAAAAATTGCTAAACGTTGTTAAAAAAAATAAAGGCTATAAATTCAAAATCAACAATTATGCAAAAAAGTTTGTATTAAAGTCTACTAAACAGCCTTGCCTGTAACTCTATAACAACAAAATTTTGGGAAGAATAGCATTTTAATTTTACACGAATGTTATGTTATTGAAAGCACTTATTTAATATTTACGTTCGAAAACAAGTCACTTATTGGCAAAAGATCTATGAATAGGTTTTTATACAATTCTAGATGCTAATGTTTTACTATTTTGAAAGCAAAGAAAAATTAATTTAATATAATTTTCCCAGCACGTATGTTCTAGTGTTTGTCCCTCCTGTCTAGTGGCGTTTCAGAGATCAACAACTGGAACTACAATACTCCTGCGCAGGTAATGGCGCGCTTGCCAGGTACTTTTCCGTACGATTAGGGAATAGTAGTTTACGTGTTATGTAAATTTACTCTACATTTAAGAGGTAGTTTTTACCTTATATGTTGGGGTAATTTGATTCGCTTACGTGTAAAAAAATTTGACCTGAAATTTTTTTTACAGTGTTTAAATAGCTTCGTGTGTAAATTATTAGGCAATTTTCACATCTTTGTATTACGTTTTTTAAAAGTTGGTGTTTTACGTGAAATGCTTTTCTAGTCTCGAATGCAAAATCTGCTTTATGTATGGATCACTACACGTGGACTGTTATATCTCAACCACGGAAAAAAGTAACAAAACACAATATTAGCGACTCACAGAAATCGTATAGTGAAAAACACGTGTCACCTTTTTAATTTATTGGAACTCGACATTTATATGCCCTGAACGAACATAATTTTTTTCTTAAGCAGGCGTCTTAGTTTTGGTGGAATTTTTTTCAATGTGTATATGAGTTAAGTGCAGTATNACGTGAAATGCTTTTCTAGTCTCGAATGCAAAATCTGCTTTATGTATGGATCACTACACGTGGACTGTTATATCTCAACCACGGAAAAAAGTAATAAAACACAATATTAGCGACTCACAGAAATCGTATAGTGAAAAACACGTGTCACCTTTTTAATTTATTGGAACTCGACATTTATATGCCCTGAACGAACATAACTTTTTCCTTAAGCAGGCGTCTTAGCTTTGGTGGAATTTTTTTCTATGTGTATATGAGTTAAGTGCAGTCTTTTTATTTAAGTTTCGTGGATCATTAAAAATCGATACAAACATAAAAGGCTGCTACTAAAATATTAAACTGCTTGCAAGTACTCTTAACAAATCTGAGAGCGAACTAGTTAACTCTGCAAATTGTCGTTTGATATTTTACTTCCTAAGTGTAGAACTACGCAGTTCTTGTAACGTATGATCTCTGCTTAAGGTTTTCCTTTCTTGGTACCAATATGACTTTCAGAGAAATTTTGTTTTCCTGAAGCAGAACTACTCCTTTGTGGTCACTTCCACAACCTTTCCATAGAAGTGTGTCTATTGATGGTCGTAACAGTTTCTAATCACGAAGAGAGCATGTGTTACTATGCAGCATCGTGCACGTATTATAATCTGGAGGTTAGATGTTGGNAGTTTCTAATCACGAAGAGAGCATGTGTTACTATGCAGCATCGTGCACGTATTATAATCTGGAGGTTAGATGTTGGAATACACCTACTGTGACAACGGTGATTTTTCTCGAAGTGTTTTTCTATACCTGTGCCAGGTAAATGCCATTACATATTTGAGATATAAACCTTTGCAATTCATTGCACATTAGCGTAACGACCTGCTTAACACTTGCGAAATATTTGACTTTATTATCCCTTTTCCCATTCCCATTTACCCTTTCCATATTCAATTTCATCACATCCTTCAGCATCGTATTCATCTTCATCATAATTTCCTTCATTATCATATTCGTAATCATATTCACCACGTTCTTCATCGTCACTATTCTTATCATCAACATTATTATTATCATTATTACAGGAATCACAGGCCCCAATAGTCTAAGAGGGGATGCAGTGCTGTGAATTTCTTTATAACTGCAGAATAAGTGAGATACTGACGTAGCTATATTTTTCGTTTTTTCTGTGATTCTCACATTAGTTTGTACGTCACACCAGAAACAAAATACGTTTTTCGCGTTTTCATCCCAGAAAGCAGACATTGTAGTAAGTTATTTCGAGCGGTTTTAAGTAGTAAACACGCACAGAAAGTAATTATCTTATCGATACTGAAGTGCTCTGGAGTCATGTTGGTTTTGTGGAACTTTGCATTTTTTTTANACAGAAAGTAATTATCTTATCGATACTGAAGTGCTCTGGAGTCATGTTGGTTTTGTGGAACTTTGCATTTTTTTTATCGCATTTTATTAACATCCTAGATTTAAAAGGTAACAAAATCGCTATAGAGCGTTACAACGAGATATNTTTTTTTTATCGCATTTTATTAACATCCTAGATTTAAAAGGTAACAAAATCGCTATAGAGCGTTACAACGAGATATTAAATTACGCATTCAAAATCTTAAGCGACACTTCTGTGTTTTAGCAGAGATTATAACCCAAGCTCTCTTCCTCAAAAACTATGGCACAGGTTTCAAATCTATAAATGTTCTTTGTTGGAGAAACCCGGTTCTGTTTGAGCGACTTCAACAGAAACCTGCGGAAGTTTTTCCTAGTGACGTCATTTATTTTCTGCTACGTAAGAGAGCAGACCGCTGGTTTAGATAACAGCGCATGTCCAGCCTCGAGCTCTTTATTCTCTGACGGTTTGCTGTTTCCGAGCAAAGTCCGCGGTCATTTTTATTAGTTTTCTTTCTTTGCGAAGTGAGGCACGCACACCATGGTTATTCAACTCTGTTGTTTTTGCTGACACGCTGAGATGCTAGGCGTTATCACGCTTCCTCAANTGGTTATTCAACTCTGTTGTTTTTGCTGACACGCTGAGATGCTAGGCGTTATCACGCTTCCTCAAGATTTCTGTCCACAATATTACTACATTAAATTATTCAGGAAGCTCCTTGTAAATTCAACAATTGTATGAACAAAGTTCTTCCCTTTACGAAGTTCTATAGCTAAAAAATTCGTTGCTGTCTATTTTTTTTATCAAAAACGTTTTCTTATTTTATAGAATACANAATGTCCTTTGTTGGAGAAACCCGGTTCTGTTTGAGCGACTTCAACAGAAACCTGCGGAAGTTTTTCCTAGTGACATCATTTATTTTCTGCTACGTAAGAGAGCAGACCGCTGGTTTAGATAACAGCCTCGAGCTCTTTATTCTCTGACGGTTTGCTGTTTCCGAGCAAATTCCGCGGTCATTTTTATCAGTTTTCTTTCTTTGCGAAGTGAGACACGCACACCATGGTTATTCAACTCTGTTGTTTTTGCTGACACGCTGAGATGCTAGGCGTTATCACGCTTCCTCAAGATTTCTGTCAACAATATTACTACATTAAATTATTCAGGAAGCTCCTTGTAAATTCAACAATTGTATGAACAAAGTTCTTCCCTTCACGAAGTTCTATAGCTAAAAAATTCGTTGCTGTCTATTTTTTTTATCAAAAACGTTTTCTTATTTTATAGAATACATGAAACATTTAAAAAATAATAATGTTATGCATAATTATATGTCAAAATAAAAGTTCTACTTCTCCAAACTAAAAAATTAACAAAATTGTTTTCTTCAATTAAAAATGTGCTTAGTCAAAATTATTTAACGAAATTCAAGGACAGCTAGAAGTTATTCAAATACAACAACTAAAATCAATATTTCTTTATGTTATTAAGTATGGACAAGGATTATTCAACTCAGGTTACTAACAAAATAAGAGTTCTTATGGAAGAGTTTGGCGTAGGAGAAATTTCCGCCTCTTGGTGCGCTGGTGTTCCAAAGAGGTCATATTTATGCTGGCGGTAAATAAAGAAATTATATTTTTTTTGCATGTAAATATTGGTTTTTTAGCTCTTAATGTAATATATATTTGCTTCAGAGAAAATATAACTTTTTATCTTTATTTCGTAACTATAATTCACACCTTACAGTTTTGCTTACAAGAGCAAACAGTAAAATTGGAACTGTGTTTGGCATTGAGCGTTCATACGCAAGCTTTTTTTAATGGAACTACGTTACGAATTTAAGTGCAAACTAAATACAGCCGTCATTAAAAGGAACTTGGTACTTTTATTCTCTCCCTTACGGAAACTGCGCAATAGAGACTTTAAAACAGTATTTTGACCATTGCACTATTTCTTTTCGAGCCAGTTGTTATATTTAAATAAAGTAACTGTGTAAACCAACATTTCACGGAATCCTTTTTACAACATAATATTAAACAAAATGTGTACATACATCGTTATATCTCCATTCTATAGTCCGTTCACGGTTACTTCATATTTTTCTGAAGCCCTGCTAAAGTTCTACTTCCAGTATATTTCTCCACTTAATACAAACAAAGCCTAATCGAGCCTAGAAAATTACACGAAAGACAACAAACCGCATTCGTGCGCACTTGGTTTAATAATATCTTTTCCATAAGAACTGTTTCTTACTAGGAATAGCCAACACACCTATTTTCTCACTGCTTTTATTCATATTGATTTAAACAAAAATACTATAATTCATTGAAAAAAAAAAAGTAAAAATGTAATTTTCTAAATAAATATTAAGGTACGTTTAATGTTCTCAGAAGAATAAAACACTTGTGATACATCGCATATTTAGGAAAGAACCAAGTACGTCACACATGGGGTGATTTTTCAAAGGTTTGATTCAAAAAGTGTGAAGAAACCGCGAATAGACTTAAGCGCGGAGAGAAAAATGTATTATTTACATTGGTTCTAACACAGTACAAATCGGAATATTTTACACAATATATTTATTTAATGAAAATTGCATTTTTTCCACTTACATACAGACCGGGAAAATCCGGTAGATATGCGACTCCAGTGCTGCCTGGCGGCGAAAATTTTAAGTTGCCAAACTAAAAGCCCTGAGCTTCCCAACCTGAGTATAATATACCTTAGTATGGACTGTTCACGGCCATCTGAGCACTTTTGAAAACCCTGCTTAAGATATACTTTACTGCCCTTTTTTTTTTTACCCTTCCGCTATATGTAAATTTAATATTGCTATGGGCCTGATCACNATAATATACCTTAGTATGGACTGTTCACGGCCATCTGAGCACTTTTGAAAACCCTGCTTAAGATATACTTTACTGCCCTTTTTTTTTTTTACCCTTCCGCTATATGTAAATTTAATATTGCTATGGGCCTGATCACTTGACTGATGCGCCAGCCAAGTAAACAAGTGGAACAGCTAGGAATGTACATGTGTTACTGTAGGCTGTTCACGGAAAAGTGAGCACTTTTGAAATCAACCTTTGAAAGTGCCACTGCCCTTGCCTGCGTGTATTTTAATAGACACGCTAGTGGCATGCACCCAATAGTGTTGCTAACAATGGAGGGAAAGCAGTTCCGTCTTAACGTCGAATTATGAAAGTGCGGTTAACATTTACTAATATTAAAATAATTTATTTTTTCAATTTTTTTAAATTAATATAAGTATAAGAAGAAACAAATTTGTAAAATATTTTCTTTTCTAATAATGTCACGGTTTCCCTTGACTAACGCATGGATTAACTGATAAGGCACGTGTCAATGTTGATTTTCCATGTGGCGTAAGAAGTAGATCTTAAACAGGGCTCCTGAATGTGTTCAGTTGCCCATAACATGCAAATACGTATCTAACGTGTATAAGACAAAGTTCATTATCTTCAGTGGCCATAAAATTTAACATCGCACTTGCAATACAATGCCTATAGTCCATTCACGGTTACTTCCGAATTTTCTGAAGCCCTGCTAAAGTTCTATTTTTATGATATTCCTCAGCTTCATGTACACAAAACTTCACCCACCATGTCTAGAAAATTACAACAAAGGGACAAATCGCCACATAANTTCCTCAGCTTCATGTACACAAAACTTCACCCACCATGTCTAGAAAATTACAACAAAGGGACAAATCGCCACATAAATGCGCACTCAGTGTAAGAATATTTTGCAAAGGAGCATTTCTTATTAGGCTTTACCAACACACCTGTTTTTTTTCTTTCATAATAATTATGAATGAAAGTTTATCATTTGTAAATAAAGTATTGGGAAAAAAAAAAATGTAACCACAAATAAGGTCATTTTATGTTAACAGAAGTATAAAATGCTTGTGATAATTGACATATTTAGGGAAANTTCCTCAGCTTCATGTACACAAAACTTCACCCACCATGTCTAGAAAATTACAACAAAGGGACAAATCGCCACATACATGCGCACTCAGTGTAAGAATATTTTGCAAAGGAGCATTTCTTATTAGGCTTTACCAACACACCTGTTTTTTTTCTTTCATAATAATTATGAATGAAAGTTTATCATTTGTAAATAAAGTATTGGGAAAAAAAATAATGTAACCACAAATAAGGTCATTTTATGTTAACAGAAGTATAAAATGCTTGTGATAATTGACATATTTAGGGAAANAATGTAACCACAAATAAGGTCATTTTATGTTAACAGAAGTATAAAATGCTTGTGATAATTGACATATTTAGGGAAAAAAAACCAAACACGTCATACATAGGGTAATTTTTGAAAGGTTTGTTTCAACAAAAAGTGTGAAGAAACCGCGAATAGAATATAGTTATAAGACTATTTTTATTAATTCACTGCCAACTTAACTATTAGCCTGCACGCCTGTGTGTAGGCACTGTATTATATATAGTTTTGACAGTGGCTTTTTTTGAAGGTTGATACTAAAAGTGTTTAATTTACCGTGAACAAGCTATATATACTTGAGGTAGCCCAGTACTTTTTTTTCCAAAGTAAATTATTATATTTCTGCAACCGGATTCCTAAATCAGCAACGTTTAAATTGTATCATGTGGTTATGGCCGATATATTTTATCTAATATTTAAAACATGTGTGAAACTTCACATTTAATACGCGACAGCTGAACAGAATTTGGCCCTGAAATAAAATTATGTATGTTTTACTAGAACTAAGGAAACGAATTCGCTTTTTCGAAGGTAGCTTTCAAAAACACGACAGAGAGAGAAAACATATGAATTTAACAAACAAATAACCAAATAAGACTGCCAACCACATTGTTACAATATTTCCTGCTAAAATGAAGGTAACCTGGTTTTATCAGAAATAACGGAAAATTACGAAGTAAAGTTTAACAGATGGGGTTCGAATTTTTTGTCAACATTTATACATAATAAACATTTCCTAAAGTGGTAGCGCGAAATTAACTAATATTGCTGTAACAACAAAGTAAAATGTGATAGTATATGTATCTCTATTTACTATTTCAAATTAATATTACAAAGTTTTTTTGGTGTAAAAACCCTAAAAAAGAAGTGAATGTGTGAAACATTAGCGAGCCTTTCCATATACTATATACCCCGTGGTTTCACATTGTGAAGGCAGCGATCTTCTACAGATATAGAAGTACGATAATTTTCAAATATACATTTGTTTAAAGACAATATTAGTTAGCACTCCAGTATAGTCGTACAATGTAACTGAATACTCTTATTTCCGCTAAATACTTGCACTTCCTTTACTTCCGTCAGCCATGGGAATAATGGCCGTTTGCTGCTCTGTTATAATGCGACATAATTTCTTGTTAAAGGCTTTACTTAAAAAATTTTTTCTTTGTGTATATTAAGTTGAACTTTAATATGTTTTGCATTTATTTTCGCTTGAAACGCCGCTGTTGTCATCACCGTGTAAATGGATTATTGCACTTTTTTTATTTCCACCGTGTAGCATAGAGAATTTTTACTGGATTATCATTATTTCGAATCCTTGCTGTTACACATGAGCATTCCACACCCCGTTATATTACGTCAAAACTGTTCCTTCTGTACTTTACTGCACCAATTGCTTCATCTGAAAACTTATTTTATGCGGTGCAATTTTTGAAATGGTTCAAGTAAAATTAATTTCTCCTTTAATGATGAAGTCCATGATGTTAGGAATTCCTGTAGAATTTGTGTAATATTAAAACTCGTAAGTTAATTTCAATAAAATATTATTAACTCTGTTTTCGCGTAACACAATTTATGGCTAAGTAATTATTGAAAAATAGTTTACTGGAGTAAACTACTGTTTATGGTGCTAGAAAACTATTTCTGGACAAAATGCACTGCCGTAAATTTATTCGTTTCCTAGAATTTGATCTCGTCTGCTCCGATTGTATTTCTTATCGTGTCACAAGATGCAGAACGGAGCAGTCTGCAACTAATGAGAGGCGTTCCCCTGCACGAGTGTGGGTAGACTACACGCTACGCAATACTGCACATTTCGCTGCCTAGCATAATTACGGCAAGGCGCTGCTAATTGGATACACATTGCACAATACGATTCCAAGACGTGTTGCTTACTCGCCGAGGTACGACGTGAGACGCAAATTAGTAGTTAGCTCGAGGTTTCGCTGTTCAAACTGCGTTGATCAGATACGCAGAGAGGTCAATGCCCACCAAAATGTGCTTTTTATCACATTTAATTTTGCGTATCTTTTAATCCACTTCTCTGCGTTTTGTCATTAAAGAAAATNTCCACTTCTCTGCGTTTTGTCATTAAAGAAAATTAATGCATCATAACAGAAACTTCTTTTCCTTGAAATGTATCTCTTTTAGTATAGCATATTTTATATATTGCGAGATTAAACATCGTCGGAATAATTCAACTCAAATATCATCTCTCATGTTATTCTCAACCGAGTCGTAACAGATTTGACACGTAAATGGCGCTGCAACAGGTCACATACAATGTTTGTCCAGTTGTCACTTGTTTTGTAATTGGCGGTCCTAGTAGTTCATTCCTGCATGCTTTATCTCCGGCGCCATTAAAACTATTTAAATCAACCTTGAGTTATATCACTTAACGAAGTGCATTAAACTCACTAAGTAAATAACTTCGATCGTTTACCATAATGCGAGGTTACACCTCAAATTCTTTAAACAGATAATATTCCATGTACTTACATTATATATCCTGAGAAAGATTATTAACCCGTTTTCCTTTAAGCACGAAGAGGCTCTTTTATAAATGTGTGGGAAGGATATTCCCTTAAGAGAACCATCGCGACTTTTCAAAATACGAATAAATAAATAATATTCATCAAACATGCCTAATCATAAAGGCACAATAATATCTTTAACACTGTTTTTTCTTAATGCGAAGTCGAAAACATTGGCAGCATTAGTAGTTGGGGTGGTACCATTGCGGGAAGGTTACTGAATATTAAAACATCTCTCGGGGTGTCATAGTTTGCCTGCCGTGAACAAATAATTTTAACAGTACCAGTATGGCTCACTTTATGCTACCGTTAAAAACGCTAAATATCTGTAAAAGCTAAACATATAAAAATTAATTGCAGCAGCCTGTCAGAAATGAGAAGACACAATGCAAACATTTAGTACGACAGAGTATTAAAATATTCGGGAGTCTTTATTTTAATCGTCAATGGCCTACTTTACGTAACCATTATCTTCATTCCTACAACTACTCTACCAACGCTTCACAAAATTCTGCACACTGGCCACGCTATCGGGTGCGGCCAAAGCAGGTAAGGTATTGTTGGCGCTAAAGGAAGATTCACATGGAGCTTGTCGTATCTACTTTGCGTTGTCGTAATGTTCTGGTATATATCACGCAGCAGTGATATTCACACTGAGTTAAGAGAGACGTAAACTTAAACTTGCCATGCAAGAAGCTGGCGCGGCTACATCATAACGTAAAGGTAACGAAGTGTGAATCAGATTCAAGAAAGTATATTTTTCTCTTCTATTTCCTATATTAATTTTATCTCAACCAACATCTGTATGGGCTGTGTATATTGAGTTATTACACAGTTGCATCATACTTCTAAAATTAAATTTCTTTTGTGTGTATTCTAATTATAAACCTATTAACGACTTGAAAAACTCTGGAATTGAAGAAAATGTATGGGTGCAAATTGCCGTCACTTTATTTGAGAAATAAGATCATTATTGGTACATAAACGCAATTTTTTAAATACTGAAACAACTTTTAACATAGGCTATTAACGGTAAATTGAGCACTTTTGAAAGCCCTCTCATTTAGAATGATAATCAATAAATATATTTTATTCTATCCTAATACGTTAACCTCCGAGTGCGATGGAATATAAAAACTGCATGTATTACTTAAATGACAATATTTATTTTAAAAGTTAGTTAGACGATAAAAAAATGGATGAAAGGAAAAAGTCACAAAGGCCTCAAAAGTGTTCATTTTACCGTGAACATTCTATATGTACTTTTAATTACAAATATACGAATACACACACCGATGTGAATACAAGTACGATTTTATAAACAGAAATTCGACACAGAGTTAACGCAAATGTAACATAACGTTCCCCATATTAACTTCAATTCAAATAGACTTTAACGGAGCCAGCTACCCTACTTGAATGTAGGACCTATCGTTCCTGCCATGTTGAGGAATAGCTGAGGTGAGATGAGATAGGAGTGGAGTAGTGGCAGAATGAAGAGGGATAAAAAACTATAGTACCCCGAGAAATCTCTTACAAAACGGTAGTAGCCATCACAACTCTCCACGTGATAATTCTTCTCCCGAAAGTTTTTCTCGTGACATTCAATTTGCATTTTCTTCAATCTGAGGGATGAGTTTTTTTTTAGAACAATATAACGAACCGATACAATAAGTTTTAAAGCTTAAACATGATAGTACGTGGTTGTGAATATTTTAATTAAACATAATATATTTATTAGTAGTAGTAATGTTTGCAGTTTTCAAATTCTTCGCTATATATATTTTTTTTGCTGGGAAAACAGGTCTTCTTAAGGGCACTGCCTACCGGCTGGCAGCTGTGAAATTTAAATGGGAAATCCCATGTTATATTTCGCCCAAGTACGTTAATTTTAAATATAAGCGTTTAAAACTAAATGTATACTTCGCTAATTCCGTAGGAGAAGATCACTACGAGCGTATATTTTAAATATAGATGGGCAGTATGTACTTTTTGGCAAAATAAATTTTTTTAAAAATTCCTTGCAAACAGGCTATACATGTTATGGAAACATTACTGCTGTAGGGAATTCTTTCTTAATAGTTCATAAAGAATAAGTTTTATATGAACAGTTTATTTTTAAAATTAACGCCATCACGAAGCTGGAGCACCCGGAGGAAACCCATCCACCTCGTGACAGTGGCTGATGCCTTTCCCTCCGTCCATACCAGCCATATCAATGTAATTAACTCTTTAAAACCTTGCGCAGATAACCAATACGTTGGAAACTCAAGTAAAAGAAACCATCCCAATAGGAACCAATGACAAATAGAATTTCCCCAGTTGTAAGAAATTAAAAATAGAAAATAGCTTCCTTCTAGCACATATAATTGCGGGCTAATAATTAAATTATCCTGCAAAATGCCCTAAAATTTACCAATACGAAAGAATAAATGATTACTAAAAACAATTAAAACAATTTGAAATGATTACAAAATAGAATTATATTGGACTTAATGAAATTACAATTAATTGCCCAAATAAATTGCCAATTAAAAGGAAACTTGTCTAGTGTTCCCTCTGTGAAACCCGCCCCATGTTCTCTCTCGACCAGTCCTCAGGCCATGGTAAATGTAGTCAATCCACTCCCCCTCCCCATCCAGGGAGTTCATGATGTGAAGGAAGTGTCGAGGAAACTCCGTAAAGGTAGCGCTGACTCTCTTGCCGGCGAATTCACAACCCGACGACGTGGTGGAAGCATCTCGCCGTCGCCATGCAACGTCGACCAGGTGCTGAGGAGTGGCCGTAGTGGAAGTGGGGGTGGAGGGGAGAGAATCCTCCTGTCGTCATCGTCCAGTCTACCGGCGGACCGCGGCGCCGGGCGTCGAACGGCGGCCATCGACAGGTATGATGAATCACCCAAAGCCGACATTCCTTGTAGGATGCGTAGCTCAGCAGTATAGTAGGTGAAATTGTGCTCAGGCACACCGTCACAACGCATTGAGGCGAAATTTCGCAGGTGCCAGCCGGTAGGGAGTGCCCTTCAGTTAATCGAAAATATTTTCTGCGATTTTTGCATCTACATGTTTGTAAATATATTTTAAAATAAATAAAATGATTGTATTTCACAAATAACGAAGNCTGCGATTTTTGCATCTACATGTTTGTAAATATATTTTAAAATAAATAAAATGATTGTATTTCACAAATAACGAAGGTTTCTAGGTTCCTATTACGCAAATAGATAATTAATTTTCTGTCTAATTTTCAGAAAGAACAATCAAAGCAGGTGCATACATTTCATGTGGAAAACTGCACAATATGTGCACATACACATAAAACACTTTTCATTACAAGCCATAAAATGCAGATGAATATGCTTTAGGAAAAACTGCATCAAAGCCTTAATTTAATATTTCATTTCGTTCGCGTTANCATAAAATGCAGATGAATATGCTTTAGGAAAAACTGCATCAAAGCCTTAATTTAATATTTCATTTCGTTCGCGTTAATAAATATTGCCTTTAGTCATAATTTTTAACATCGCCTTTATGAATGCTGCGTTCCTTGTAAACTTTCACAAATTTATGTAGGAATACTTTACAATTAACTACCTAACATCGACAATATTCGAAGTTAATGCTTCAAAGAAGCGAATGTATACTCTATTTTTTCTCAGAAATATGTCAAAATTACGACTGCGTGCCTGTGATATCGCCATTTTTTATTACATGGATTTGCAAACTAACGCAATCCAGTATTTATTTCGTGAAACTATAGAAACGTGTGATGGGCCTAATGCAGCCAACATTATTAATAGTTAAAAATAGGTATCCACTGATTCTTGTGGTTCTGAGTGACCAGTGCAGTTAGGAGAATTGATGTGTCGTTGAAAGGAGAGTCGAGTTGAGCGATTTAAGCGGCTCTTAACGAGGAATTGAAAGCCGATGAGTGTGAAATGAGGTGAGAATGGAGCAGCGCCGGAATGCAAGGGCGGGGAAAACGGGAGATCCCCGAAACAACCCGTCGATCAGTGGCATCGTCTGGCACGATTCCCACATGCGAAAATCTGGGAGTTATCCAGCCGGGGATTGAACAAGATTCGCCTTCGTGGGAGGCGAAAAATCTAACCTTTCAGCCACCGCGGCCCCCTGTTGGAAGAAGAATAAAGATTGTTACAGCGAGACGAAGGAGATCCGAGGGCCGTTTTCGACCCGAAAGAAGGGAGGTCACGATTACGAATCTTCAGCGGATACATTTGTCTTGTCCGGTCTGTAGCACTTTCCTTCCCGTCTTCAGTGAAAGCGGAAAGACAAAGAGAAACGTAATCAAAGATGAGCCCTCTAAGAACGGAATCTGCGAACACAGCCTTCCATTCCTTTTTCATTGTAATAAATGGTTACAAATATTAAAATTTTATTTTACTGGCGCGTGACCAGCTCATTAAAAAAACTGGCAGTTAGTCATGTACAGCTAAGGACTAAGTGGAAGGATCTAATATGAGATAGCATTGTTTTAGCTTCGACCGTGTACTGAGAAGGCTACGTCGAAAAAAAGTGACTGGATTTAAAATTCTAGCTCGTTATGATTGTAACTGAAAGTTACAGAAGATAATGAATCAAAATAGTATAAAGCAGACTCGGTGTTTTTTTTTGCATTGCCGAAACGATGATTGAAAAAAAAACGAGAGACCAAGCAAGACAGCAAAAATAAACGTGGTTTCCTCGTTCCGCTTTCACTGTTCAGTATAACATGAAAGTCGCTGTGCTAGCCACATATATTCTGCGTTTACCGAAAATTAGCCGCGTGTATTTTACCGTTTAGTGAAAATTAATACAAGACAAGTAATTGAAATAAACATGTGAATTTTGGTTTACAAGTCACCAGAACAACGATATTTTCTGTCGCTGTTTTCATGATCGAGTTCATGCCTTTATTACTGTTTACGGTATATCAGTTTTTTTGTTATAATTTGTTACCAATATAACTAATAAGCTTATGTTCTTCTACATACGGGTGAAAATAATTCATGAAAGACTAAGAGGTCGTGGTGGCAGTATATTTAAAATTAGTATACGAATGGCATTAATGTATATACCTCCATACATAAATGACCAAAGAGAACACCAGTTGCTGATCTGGATGTTAAGTGTGGAATGTCAACAGGACAGTTTTGGTTCATATCTGTTGAATGGTTCCCAATATATAAAACAATGTTCACAAAGTTTTAATGTTGTCATTTTCAAAAGAAGCATCCTACGTGGTCAAAAATGATAAAAGTCAGGTGTCCTTACTAAGTACTAAAAGTGTGCAAAAATTGGTAAAAATCGGATTGAATATTCAAAATTTGTTTAGGGGGGGGGGCACACAATCACACACAGAGACATCGACAGGCAGGAAGGTAAAATCATAAGAACAGCCTTTCTTCGAAAAACTATGGCATAAACGAAACAATCATTGAACTACTGTTGATACATGTAAAAACCTTAATTTACTGAATGATGACCGAAATTGAGTGTGGTAATAATGATCTGAGCATGATCATGGTGATCAAATGGGATCACTTCTCAACTATACGTTCGGCTGGAGGTGTAATTTGTTCTGCTCATGAAATCTGGCTATGGTCAGATATCTTTGATCACGGATTATAAGAACCTAAATTTCGTGCTTCATTTGGAAAGTAGGTTAGAAGTTGTATAAGTAATCAAGTGATCACTGATAATCAGGTGAAAATTGTATTTTACTGGATGATGACAGATCTTGAACTTTGCGATTGTCCAGAAATATTTATTGTCTAAGGACGCAGTTAATTAACAGAAGTTGGCGAGATAAGGCAACACCGCTAGACTTTCTCACAGAAATACGCAAGATGTCCGTTATGTGTCTCTAGTGTGTAAAAGTATTTCAGAACAACAATGATGGGAAATTCATAGACAATGCAAATAACGTGATCTATTTTTTTTTTTTACATTTTTGGTTACATATTTTAACAATAAGTTATTGATAACAAATGAGCCTACTTTCCTCTACACGGGTACAGATAAATCTTAGTGAAATTCTTAAAAGATTATATGGCGGGTAGGGTTGACGTTTCATTAACAGCAATATCACTAGAGATGAATCCAGAAACGTGTGAAACAGTACCAAGACAATTAAAATACACGAGTGACTTAGCCGGGATTCGAATTCTGAAAGACTCGTAAAAATAAGCTAGCTTGCAATCAACTGCATCACGGAGGTAAGATTCGGATCATCGACTTCGGATGTATTCAGTCTAATGTTTTGAATGATAAGGTTCACTATTCTGAAATATTTACACGGCCATCATTTTGAAAATAACTGCCTGAGCCACTAAAAACACGTAGATTTACATGGCCTGCCATAACGCTACTTGTGTGGAAAATTGAGTGGAAATCGGTTGATTGGTCTCTGAGATATGGCATAAAAAACCATTTTTCTTAAACGGTGCTACCTTAAAAAATTCCCTAAAAAGAGGCAGGTACACAATGTTTCTAATAAGTACTGTCAGCATAAAAAGATTGGTTGAAATTGTTAAATTGTTAAAAAGATATGCCAAACATATCAAAATATTTATATGGCTGCAATTTTGAAAATCATTGTCTGACTCCAATGAACTCATGTAAATTTACATGGCCCTCTGTACGTGTCCAAAATTTCGTGAAAATTAGATGAATTATTCCGGAAATATGGCAAAGTGTTCAATTTACTGACCTGACACCTGAAATCGAAGGAAAAGGATTTCTGTATACATAAATGATGCTTCTAATTAATACTGTTTGCGTGCAAAATTTGGTTGAATTTTTTTTAAACGTTTTATAAACCCATGTAGCATATGTTGGTTGGGCCGACGTTAATACAACCTTTGCTTGAAAGTTGGGCCAACATTGAAAAAATAACGTTGGCTGGACATCAAAATGACGCTCGGAACTACGTAGGCCCAACATCATACAATTAGCATGCCAACCAATTATTTGCTACCAGTTTCCAACATATGCAGATATAATATGACAGAAACAGAACCATTATTAACGTGGTTTTTACGATGGTTATTCTTAGTATTTTGATAATTTGCTAACTTATATTCCACATGGGTTAAACTATAATTTATGGTGTGTTACACACAAACAACCATTTATACATAAGTTGGTGTTATGTTGGTCAGTATTTCCAGTAGCAAATTTTGGTTGCGCCAACATTGGCCCAACGTTTGGATGTACCATTGGGTCAGTATTTGGATATTACGTTGGCCCAATTCCGAAATGTTCCTCCGGATTACGTTGGCTCTACATGACTTTTATGTTGGTTGCCAACTGAAATACAACGTTGGCCTAACATAACTTTATGGTTGTGTGCAAACTGTTAAACGTAGTGTCTTTTATCTTTCAGTAAGGCATTCACACAGTAATTTATCCATAGTTGGCAATTTTTTGCTAAGATGTTTTATAGTTTACATAATGCCAACCAATAAACAGCCTTCTGCTAACGTTGGCTACCAGTGTTTTAAATAAATTTTACACATTAACAAAAATATTTTAAAAAAGCATTCATCCTATTATTTATATCACTTCCTACTTTGCATTACGACCTGGAAATTCCATTGGTGGATATCGGATTCGAACTCGCGCCCTTCTGATAAGCAGCCCGATGTGTTATCCACTTTGTTTTTTTAAGTTAACTTTATTGATTTATTGACAGATAGATTTGACGTTGGACATATTGTGTGCGACGTTTGACAGTTTGTGTTTGTGACGTTTGACGAGCTCAAGTCAGACCGACTTCATGACATATTCACAGTTCACATAATAAAGCTTAATTTGGAAATTAAATTAAACTAGCTGTGCCCGCGGATCCGCTCTCGTGGACTACATAATTATTGTTTCGGCAAACTTGTAGATAGATATATGCTACCGCGGAGTTTTTCTTAGGTCTTCTTATTCTACACAATTATTTATTACATTGCATTGTTCCTTCTTTAACGGTTTAGACAGCGTATTGCAAGAGAGTGCGCTGGTGGCCAACTTTTTTCCGACTGGATTCACTATTATCGTCACTGCTTATTTCTTATGTTACTTTACGTAACAAAATATGTACTAAAATCTAGCCAAAGAACATAGCTATGAATTTAAAAAAACGTAATTTGGTTAAGTAGTTCTCGAGTGATAAGCGCACTAACAGACAGACAGAGAGACGTTGGGTTTAATAGTATGTATAGCTAGATGAATTGTTACCCTAAGAAAATACTTTGTAATCATGGACAAATATAATATCTGGAATCAAAGTTAACTATAACACCTGAAAAAACGCAAGGTTACATAATCTTCCCTCAGGTTGGAACAAATTTTATGAATCTGGTACAAACCGAAATAAACCTAAGATTTAATTCACTAGAATTGCTGCAAGGTGTTTTTTACATTTAAATTCATGAAAAATCACAATTATTCTATATATGTTACAATATTACAACAGCGCATTAACATGAAAACAAAACATTGATTTACAATATTTTCCCTAGGACTTCTTCAGATGCAAAAGTCTTTCTTCGCAATAACTCTTAACGAGTCAATTTTACCCTACCTACTATATATAGGTACTCTTTCACAACACGTTGCACCATTATTTTATATAATATACAAACAATTTAATTTATATCAAGATAAATAAAATTAATTATGTTTTACTTTTTGTCTGCAAACCGTTCTTTTGTTCCTTTCAGTACTTATGCCAAATTGTTAACATTTCATTTTTAAAAAAATTATCATCCCAATTATAACAACGATTTTTCTTGGAGCATTCAATTTATATATTTATGTAGCTTTAAATTTCTTAATCAACTCGACCCTTAGTCTATGAATCTTCATATATTTCAAGAAAAAACTTTTAAATAATGTTACGGGTTAAGTATCCAATATCCATCCTAGTAACATAGAAATAATAACCTAATAATTCAGTTTCAATTACATTTTGCTTCATGTTTTACTATGACTTTTCTTTAACAATTTATCTATGATTACTCTAATTTCTATACTACTTCTTGTAACCTATAATCTTTGTTTATCTCTTTTTTTCATTATTTTATACTATTTCCTTACTAACTAAGACATTTCTTAAGAGCATATATATTAAAATCTTTCCTTATAAATATATTATTTTATGTTTTAAATGAAACCATTACTTTCAATACATTACTATTTTACCTATTTTTTAAACTGAATTACAATCATTACCTCTCTTACAATATAAACAATTATATACAATTATTTTCCTATCCAAATATGTGTATTGTTTGTCTTTATTCGTTAATTTTCTTTCTTTTTCTTCTACTTTATACCTTTCTCATGTTTTGTTCTTTTTTTACTTATTTTTCCTCACTACCTTTCTCATTGAGTATTTTATTTTTTTTTTTCTTCCTACTGTCTGAACTCTAATCCTATTTTATCTTTTCTTTTTCCTTCTTACCATCCCCATACAGTACTTCAACAATTTCCTTTCCTCCACTGACTTACCTTTAACCTTAATTTTTCTTTTCATCTTTCTCATTTTTTTTTTGCCTCAACAAATTTTTTCCTTATCGTTTTCTTCAATATTGTTTCTGAATGTTTTTCTCTGTTTCATCTGCCCCCCTCACCCCGGCGATTGTTTGATTGTTTCTTCCTTTCCTTTTTCTTGACTGTCCTCATCTTGTGTGTACATCTAACGTTATTTACCCATTAAATTGCCGTTTCAAAAGCAAGATTCTCAATTGCATACAAAATACATTGATCATTTAGTGCTATATAAACTTGTTTACTTCTTTAATTATCCTGTGGTTTATGCTTTCCCTCTTTCTCTCTATTACTCGTTCATTTATTTCAACCCCATTATGTTTTTCAACTATTATTTTCTTTAACTTTTGTTGCCATTCCCTATTATTTTGTTCAGAAATTTCAATTTTTTTTCCAAATTATTAAAACCCATTTTCATTTCCTCTTGTATGACTTCGCCACCTTTCTGTGTGGTCTCGACTGTTTTCCATTTATTTTTGTATGATTTCGTTACTCTTCTGTATTGCCTCAATTTTTGCTAATAATGAACCTTACGTTTTCTCCACACTAGGTGTTTGGCTCTCTACTTTTTTCTCAGTAATTACAGTGTACACAAACCCTACAAAATTAGTTTTTTCGCGTTATTATCACTTATCTTAAAAAAACACACATTTTGTCACAAGTGGGTAACAACATTTTCTCTTCTAACCTGCAAAGCACACAAAAAAAATATGTTTTCTTCATCGCGTACTTTCGTTTCACAGAAAACTGCTCCCACGATGTCCCGCGGCGTGAAAAACTGCTTACTGCACATGCAGACGTATTTCACATGTTCTCACCATACCTCGGAGCACCGCATCTCAGCACTCTCGTAGTCTTAGACGTGTAGCAAATCTCCTTCCCAGGCGTTGTTCTTCCCTCTTCCGAAGTTCGCAACTTCCTACGATCGCAGGTCTAGAAGTTCGCTTTTCAGCCACTCGTGTAGGTCGCCAGTAGTAACTCTGCAGTTAAATCAGAAGGTCGAAATTTACAGCTTCTCAATTTTTTATTTCACCGTTCGTCGTTTCAAACGAATTAACAGATTTCACTCGTTCGTCTCCTCAACCAAATTATATAAATATAACTCGTTCATATTTAAAAAAAAATAAATGTATTCATACAATTCGCTGCCAAATCATCTTGCAGCAATTAAATTCCTATTAATTGTGAGTATAAAAGAATACCCCAACTTTGAAGGTCTAGAACATCAATACCAAATAATCTACAGCCTTGATTTACCAATCATATGAACCGTAGAACTGTGAACTTTGTTTGCCATACATTCATAAATGTTCAATATGACCATTACAAGCAACCCGAACAACATATACGCGATAATCAAACTCGTTCTACGCTCTTGACAGCATGTCCGGTGTTACGGTTTGGATGGTGTCCATAATTCTCGTTTTGAGGTCGTCAATGTTAGCCGGCAATGGGGGACGAAACACTTGATTATTTATATACCCCTATAGAAAAAATCGCACGGAGTAAGATCCGGGCTTCTTGGGGGCCAGTGATGAAGAACCCGGTCNACAAACCGAGAGTTACGAACGCCATCCAAACCGTAACACCACACATGCTGTAGAGAGCGTGGAACGAGTTTGATTATCACGTATATGTCGTTCGGGCCACTCATGGTGGTCACATTGAATATTTATGAATGTACGGTAAACAAACTTCACGGTTCCACGGTTCATTTGACTGGTAAATCAAGGTTGTAGGTTGTAGGTTGCTTGGTTTTGATATTATAGACCTTCAAAGTTGGGGTATTTTTTTATACTCATTCTGTATATATATTAAATTATTAATTATATCATTTAAACTTATTTTACCATAGACGCCCATCCTTGGCTATGGTTGTATGATTTTTGTTAAAGAAAATTACGTTCGATTTTATTTCAGCTTTACTTCTGTTGTTACCTGCTCTCTGATTGNTGTATGATTTTTGTTAAAGAAAATTACGTTCGATTTTATTTCAGCTTTACTTCTGTTGTTACCTGCTCTCTGATTTGCTGTCTTCTGACCACGCCACATTTATCCTCCAACCAGCAATAGCGATACGATGGCCAACCAGAGTAATTTTATTTCGTTCACGTGTTTTATAACATTCAATTCTTACTACCCTATAGGGAATAAATTAACAATGACAATACAATTTGGAATACTGAATATACTCTAAAAATAAATGAAATCTAACTAACACATGATAACCAAATATTGTACCACACTTTGTTTAAATTATATAATAAAGCTTAATCTCGAAATCGTATTAAATTAATTGTCTTCCTAAGCAATAACTCTGTGATCATAGACAAATATAATATCTTGAACTAAAGGTAACTACTATAACACCTGAAAAACGCTCAATGTTACAAGGTATCCGGTACGTACCAAATGCCGATGGTATGTTTTCTAACAAGTAAAAATGACAAACAAATAAGCCAATATTAAATAATATATGGTTTGTGTGTTAAAAAAATGGCTTTTAATCAGTCATACGAAAAAATAATGCTATTTCAGCAGATATATGGTAATTTCATTTATTGGCATAATGTTGGTGACACAATGTTGGCCAAACAAAAATTTACATAACAAATGACAACAGTATGTTTTCTCATAAGTTACTAACACATCAACAACGAAGTCAATTTTAAATAAGACCCTGCTTGTGTGCTAAAGATGTTGTTTTTAAACACCCATTCAAAATTATAGCGTTATTTCATTCTAAATATAGCAGTTACCTTTGTTGGCTTAATGTTGATTACACAATGATTGCNTCAACTAATGTCTGAAGGTATGCAGGAGGCAATTCACACCATGAATCCTGCAAGGCAGTCCATAAATCCAATCTGCGCCATTTTTGAGAAAGGGTTACACGTCTGTCACGTTTAATGATTCGTGTCAGTCGTCGTTTGTCCCGTTCTTTCACGAACTTTTTCCAGCTGCAGCGATGTCGAAGATTTGATGTGTTACCGGATTCCCGATATTCACGGTACACTCGTGAAATGGTCGTACGCGGACATCCAAATGTTATCGCTACCTCGGAGATGCTATGTCCCATCTCTCGTGCGCCGACTATAGCAACACGTTCAAACTCACTTAAATCTTGACACCCTGCCATTATAACAGCAGTAACCGATCTAGCAACTTTGTCAGACGCTTGTTGTCTTATATAGGTGCTGCCGACCGCATCGCGTTACTCTGATTGGTTCCATACCTCTGTTATTTGCATACGCACACCTATACCAGTTTTTTTTTGGCTCTTCAGTGTATATAAAATACAAGACAGTGGCACTGTTTTCATTCAAAGTGGTTGTTCTGTAGTTTACATAAAAAGTTGGTTGCCCAACGTTGGCCCAGCAGAAAAAAACACACATATTACCAACAGTATATTTACCAACATTTTATCAACCTTAACCAACAATTAAAAATTACAATTGCGATAGGTGATGGCATTTTCTGATGCAGTTACATCATTGTCTGGAGTGTGATAAGTAATCTCGTAACATTTTTGTGGTAGGTATTTACCGTTGAGCCAATTAATGAGTGTGCTCCAATCCAACATATAGCCAACCTTTCTAACCAAGTGGCCAAGTGGGTTGATACTGGAGAGATTAGGTTGGGTTTTGGTTGGAAAACAATGTTGGCCCAACGCACACACATTTCCCATTTACCAAACACCAACCGTTGTCTTTCACACTTTGTTCAACGTTTCATCAACATATTAAAAATCATCGCATTCTCTATTTTAACAGTTTATCTAATTTATTACATATATTTGTGTATTTTATTGTATGCTTAAACATAATTCTAATTACAATTATTTGGTTGGATTTTGGTTAACAAACAACGTTGGCCCAAGGTCACTTTTATGTTGGATTCCTACACAATATTTGAAAACCAATTTTGCAGTCTTGGTGGGGCTTCATATCTACAGTTCCTGCAGGACGTTTTACAGAAATACTTGAAGGAAGTTCCTTTAGCTGCTCGTGAGGCGATGTGGTTTCAGCAGGACGGGGCCCGGCCTCATTTCGCCATATCGGTACGCCCGCACCTCGACATGTACTTCCCGAGGCGGAGGATAGGGCGGGGGAGGCCCCATAGCATGGCCACCACGCTCACCTGACACCCCACCACCTGACTTCTGGCTGTGGGGTCACATCAAATCGATTGTGTATGCCACACCACTTGACAAGAGGGATGAGCTCATTACGCCGGGAACATATGCACATGTGCGCTGCAACATGCTACAGCGCTGCNCCTGACTTCTGGCTGTGGGGTCACATCAAATCGATTGTGTATGCCACACCACTTGACAAGAGGGATGAGCTCATTACGCCGGGAACATATGCACATGTGCGCTGCAACATGCTACAGCGCTGCACCACCTGTGGGGCCGACGGTGGCGGACTGTTTGAACAGACACTTTGAACAGAGACATCGAACAGACACTCTGTCCCCATGCCTTCAGCCCAAATGTGTAAATAAAGTGGNAACAGACACTTTGAACAGAGACATCGAACAGACACTCTGTCCCCATGCCTTCAGCCCAAATGTGTAAATAAAGTGGCATTTAATTGCACAGCCTGTAGACTAGTTATTGTATTATGTATATAATATATTAAATTATATATAATATATAAACACACACATCGCGTAATGCAATATCTACCTTCGTACAGTGAGAAGTTTACTCTTTCAGAGTTTTTTAAATACAGAATATGTTAATTGCATCATATCCAAGCAATTTTTTTTATAATCTGTTTAGGGATTAAGAAGTTATTGCTGAGGGACACACGGGTGTACACGAAAGCAACCACTCCCCCCCTCTAATTCCACAAACTTATATCTTTCCAAGAAAAGTAGGCTGGAAAGAACATTATTTAGAGTTATGCTATACTATACAAAAACATTTCCTCGTGGCTTGTTCTCTGCCCGTGAAAACATACTAACTGTTTTTTTAAAGACGGTGCTTGAATCAATCTTTTTTATTTCATTTTATTTGCTTTTACAGCTACTAGCCCAACGAAAAAATTCGCAGAATTTTTGAGTCCGAGCTGTGGTACATGTTAGTTAAATACGTTATCGAACTAGTTTTATGTAGGTTAGACAACAGAAGGTCCGTCGAGAACACCAGTGTTGTGCTTGACGCTAAGGAAGGCTTCTTTTCCTGCCAATGTTGTCAGCAGATCCTGTTTCCTTTCTGCCAATACAGCGTCGTTTGTGGAGCAAAGCATACTTCTTAAGTCCCTGCGTTTTATATTGCACCTTTTNTCCTTTCTGCCAATACAGCGTCGTTTGTGGAGCAAAGCATACTTCTTAAGTCCCTGCGTTTTATATTGCACCTTTTCTTTTTACTCTCTTGCAGTAGGTCTCAGCCCATACAGCTTTACTGGACATAAGCACCGACCGAGTTTGGTCTCGTAATACCGTATCTGACTTTCATTCTGGGGGTTGCTTGTTCGCTTCCCGTCGTCTGAAATGGGAGAGGGAATTTTGAAAGTTTGTTTTCCATAATGAGTCCAGGAAAATACTACCGCAGTTACTTTTCATGAAACTTCGAAGTTTAACCTGAATTAAAAGAAGTAAATATATGCACTATTGGTGCAAGCATCAAACATAGATAGTAGAGAGCATTACTTTATTGTGCATCTTCATTAGTATTCTGAGTATTAAAATGCCATTTTATTGTATCTACGAAGATTCCAATAAATCTGCTTTCCTTGTATTTTATCCCAAATCCCCTTGTTATGCTTGGGTCTTCGTATTTTTTTTATTTTTCGATTTTTTTTTGTAATAGTCATCTTTGACGTCATTGCTTCTCGAATACTACACCTCTTCATGAACAATGCGCTTTACTTGATCTCAACCCTTCAAAGTATTATCGTCGTAAATATTTTGAATCAGTGGTAAATAAGACTTCGCTCACTCTTATCTCATTTAATCGCAAGGGCGTTACTCGTCTTTAGAATTGTGGTGTACCTCTGAAAATGTGGGAAGAGAACTTTATCACACCATCTGTAAAGAAATTATTTCAAATTCACCTGAGCCATTTAGTTTTCCAACGATAGAATGCCATATCCAGGCGATATTATATATAATTCATAATTTTTACTGCTTGGTTTTTACTCTTACGTTCACAGTCTCTTCTCACTGACGTCATCTATTATCACCGAAACTCTCTTTTCGGGAGTATTCCTGCCGTGAAACTTTCCACTATATAGCTTCCATTCGATCACAAACTGTTTCTTCTCATACATAAATTCTCCTCCGTCAGCACCACTTTAACAATTTTTTTAAAGTGCTGTTCTTGCAGTTTTATATGCCACTTCCATTTTTTTCAGTATTGAAAAGTTCATATAATTCCTTGCATCTTTCTCCCAGAAACTACTGCCATTCCTTTTCTATTTTGTCCTCTCACCTCTGCAACTTTCATGTTTGTCTCTTTTAGCTTCATACTGGTACGGACCTTAAAGTGAGGGTGGGCTTTCAAAGCTTTTATATTTTCTTTAACAGGACAATTATCACTTCTTTATCTTCTTCTTAGCATTTGTACTATTTTTGTTTATTTTTCCATAGGCAACTGCACCTTGTCACAGAGTGGGAGCACCCACAGGACACCCCACCACTCCATGGCAGTGACTTTCAACTCCTTCTCCTCCCCTTCCATCATTGAAGCAAGATAAATCTTACCAAAGAGCTTCAAGCAGCATAGTTTAAATAGCAGAGTACAAAGAAATAACGCATTCGCAATAAATTGCGACAATTCACCCATCCCCTGATATGAATTGAAATATACGATAATTAACCCCCAAAATCGTGATAAATGATTCAACAAACTGTTAATTTTATTTTACTTTATCTCAGGGCTTATTCCGTATTTTTTTTTTCATAAACTGCCCGTATAAAAATACAAGCATTATAAAAATACAAATAGCCAAACAGGCTTAAAATACGTTACAATTATAATGTTTCTAATGAAATTTACATGAAGTTACATTTAATAATGGGCTTCCATAGCAATACATACTTAGCCCAAATATTGTAACACTGCAAAATTAAAGAATATAAAAATCTTATCTTAAAATTTTCCCTTATACATGCCCTATAAAATGTGCTCGAGAAACATGGCAGGATATGGCTTCTGCCAAGTTATAATGTTCTTATAGTAAGGTTCCTATCCATTATCTCCCCCAAGACGAAAGAATACCCCTTTTATAGTCGAGAAACACGATGACCAGGGTATTGAGGAACGTCCCAGAAAGTTTCGTTGTTTCGAGTCCAGTCACATTCAAATGTCGATGACGTCGAAGGTAGCGTCGGACGGTTGCTAGATGCCATCCATACACGTTGGAAGGAGTGTGGTGTCGGCGGGGTGAGGGGTGGGGGCAGCTCAAGCCTCCACGCCGACAGTCTGCGCTTGCCTGCCAAGCTACGCAGCCGCGCCGGTACCAACGTCCACGACGACTTACGTCGAACGGGCCACCGACAAGGTAAACCCTCAGCTCCCTCGTTTATCTATCCCCGTGTTAGGACGTACAAGTTTCTGCGCTATTATTTATGTTGGATGTACGGTGTTCCAGCACCTTCACAGCCTTCATTGCTAACTTTTGTCACTATGGTCCCCTTACCGTTTTCTCCGAAAATATAGGTGTTTGTTTTCAGGTTTCAGAGTGTTCAACTTAACTGCGCTCCCATCTTGCGTGGATATGTTTTGGTTTCTGCCCATATATCTGGTGCAGTGTGTCTGGTGTCGTTTCTTCTAGTGGTCTGATACTTGTCAAGTTTGTCTCTCATGTGGGGAATTTTGGTGGTACCAGTGGTAGCGTTGGTGATGCAAATTTGGGTGATGGTGAAAATAATGGTTTTGCGGAAGGTTTTGGTGGTGGCTTCGGTGGTAGAATTAGAAACGGTGGTTGTGGAAACTGCAGAGGTGACGATGTAAGTGCAGTTGGAAACAGTGATGGTGGAAACTGTGATGGTGGAAATAGTGGTGTTATTGGTGTGGTGGTGGAAGCAGTGGTGACTGCTTTGATGGAGGCTGTAATGTTGGTGGAAACGGTGTTGGCAGTGGTGGTGATGGAAAAATTGGTTGCCCGAGAAATGAACACCATCCATTTGCAACGTTTGCCACTTTTCCCACGTACGAATCCGCTGGGGATCGGACCCGGAACGCCTAGGTGGGATTCTGACATGCTAATTGGACAGCATATATTTAAATGTTGTGTTTATGATCTGTTCATCGTGTGAGTTTTTCCCCCAATTTCCTTTTATTCTTTACCTCTATACACATTTTGTGTTTAATAATGCTTTATTTTAAGATTATGTCTACGAGAGGAGTTCTGCTCCTAGTGAGTTGTTTGTGGCGTAAATTTTTATGTTATTTGAAAATTTGTTTTAATTATTCTAGTAAATTCTACATCGTGTTCATAACTAAGGAAATATGTTTTTAATATTTTTAATGTGGTTATGTTTATAGCTCTTGTTTACATAAGAACTCTTATTACTATTCGCTAAACGGGTGAAGCCGGGGATTTTTACCTGCCGACTGCCCCCTCGCTGGTTTATAATAAGAATTAGAATTTTTAATGTTATATCTTTTACATTTCAGACGTTTCGTGAATTATGTTTGTGCGAGTACTTAATGATAAACTTATAATTGTAATGAGGTATAAAGCATTCAACGTTTGAGTCGGTAGTTTACTGGGAGCTATCGCCGAGTTCCTGATCTCTTATGATATCTTATTTTAGTAAAAAAAATTGATAACACTCCTAGCTGTTGTTAAATAGTGGTTTTTAAAAACTATGAATTAAAGGCTTTAAGAAGAAAATAAAATATATAATATTAAAAATAATAACTTTGAAGACACAAAACTCTGGAAGTTCAAGGATAGGAGGAGTATCAAGATGTTTGCTTCTTCTGTACTTTTGTACAAATCTGCAGCAGTATCTTAAGTGAGGAGCTATACAGTTGTGCATATGTGAAAATGCAAAGAATTAAATATGTTATGAGACTATATTTAATNCTTATTTTAGTAAAAAAAATTGATAACACTCCTAGCTGTTGTTAAATAGTGGTTTTTAAAAACTATGAATTAAAGTCTTTAAGAAGAAAATAAAATATATAATATTAAAAATAATAACTTTGAAGACACAAAACTCTGGAAGTTCAAGGATAGGAGGAGTATCAAGATGTTTGCTTCTTCTGTACTTTTGTACAAATCTGCAGCAGTCTCTTAAGTGAGGAGCTATACAGTTGTGCATATGTGAAAATGCAAAGAATTAAATATGTTATGAGACTATATTTAATNTCTTAAGTGAGGAGCTATACAGTTGTGCATATGTGAAAATGCAAAGAATTAAATATGTTATGAGACTATATTTAATCATGTTTCGAATGATAACAGTTTTCTTTATTGAATTCGATTTAGAAAGATATTTAAGATATTTTCAAAATTGATTTTACTTCGACACTGTTTGATTTACATAAATGCGCATATAATTAACTGCAGTAGTAGAAAAGTCACCAATAAACTGAAATACCAATTGCAAGATAAGAAATAAGTACAATAATGAAATGGTAACATTTAATGAATAACAACTACAGAAGTAGGTTATACATATTTATCACTTCATCATATACATTTTTTTGATATAATTTTGGACACTCCAGGTGTATTATTGGTTTTTTCAGAAAAAGGTAACGACACGCCACAAAAATCCACTATTTTATTTATTGGCCACTAGATAATAATTTTGCCTACTAAGTAGAGATTAAAACCTACCAAGTATGATGAAAAATCCCCTGAGTTTGCATCACTGATCGTTTAAAGGTTTGGTAACGGCTAACTTGCCCCGCTGTAGGGATTCTCTGGGCTCCTGAGGACAATATAGACGAGGGGATTAGCTTGGAGCTGCAGTGTGACCTTGTCAATTAATATGATTGGTGTTGCAACCTAATAGCTCCAGGGAACTCCATGCTCCACTGCAGATGTGTTGCATAACCGGGAACCCAGGCAAATGTGTCGATTATCATAATAATTTCGTGAGAAATATCCTGTTTCTGATACGGTTTATTTGTGTTTTTAATATGATAAACACTTCCCATTTCAGATTTCTCGCAATTCGATAGTAATTGGTTTTGTTCAAAAATTTGGTTCACATGTACTATTTTATGTCTTCTCATGAGTTCGGAGTATAATCAGTTGAAAGTCAAAGGGACAACTTGGTTTGATAAAGTTAAGAGTCTTTATAGGGCTCTAAACAATAATACGCCTTCTGGATCACTCTTACAATAAATTAATGCAATTTATTTAAAGAAATTTTCAGTCACCTCAATGCACTACAAATTAAAGAATAATAAAACGTGTAGAATGTTTTATTACTGTTTCCGGTAGTGCCTTCAAAATCTGACATTTTTTTAGTAATTCCCTTTGTTTTTATAGTTAATTAATATACACCGTAATTACACAAGGAGTCACTTTTTACAACTAGTGAAAGACAACTTCTCTGTTTTGTTGTTTTATCTGATAACGCAATATTTTTTGAGATAATGACTAATGCATGTTGAAAAGTGTATGAAATTCTCTTGCGTAATAAGTAACACAAAATCGCGTAATGTAAGCGTAAACCTTTTGAGCTGGTAAGGAGTTGCCCTTATACAAAATTACACTATGGTTCAATTTACGAATTGGCTTCGAATAAGTAAAAGTATTTTAGGATACATCTTAACTGAAAATAATGGCGGAGTCTCAAATAAAAGCTGACATAAACTGCAATTAATAACATTTTTCATTAGTTATATGATACTTGCTATATATAGAGCTTCAAACATTTGATTAATCCTTAGAAAACACCACTGTACATAAGTCACCAAAAAATTTTCTTTATTTGTGCAGGTTTTGGCAAACGCATGTTCACGCCCACGTAGAGCGACACGATTCCGGTTCGAAGTGGGGCTTTGAAGAAATCAAAATGTATTTAGTTTTCAATTTTTTTCTTAGTTTGATTAATTTTGGTAGGATAAAGACAATGTTTCTCAGCGAGGATATTTTGTGATTGATAATACTACAGATGAGGGGGTTAAGTTTAAGCCTGTACATAGTACTTGGAAATCCTGTGTAAAGATTGTATACGTTTAATTATTAGTTACGAATGCCGGTTCAATAATTCAAAAATGAAATATTCCCATTGTACAGAAAGGTCCGTGAGAGGCATAATGTCGTGCCATGCAAATAAAATAATCTAAGTTCCAAACACAATTGGGAATAAAACTCGTAACTTTGGTTCAGTGTGAATATACAATGAACATATTCAATAGATATCGTAATCATATTGTAATTAAATGAACTATTATTTCGAACATACTTTTCAAAGCTTTCTCATTTGTAATAGAAAACCTAGAATATGAAAAACATACAGACACGTAAAAAAAAAGGTCTAGGTTGGCTATTAAAAGTTATGTATATACTGTTTGCGGTTAATCACGCGCTTTTGCAGTCAATCTTTGGAAGACAAATAATTCTGCCCTAGCTGCAAATAATTGAACTTAATCACCCATATAATTATTTGTGGTAAAGTTGCCAATGAATAAGTGAAAGTAGTTACATGTATTAATGCNTGAACTTAATCACCCATATAATTAGTTGTGGTAAAGTTGCCAATGAATAAGTGAAAGTAGTTACATGTATTAATGCCGAATAAAATGTATGGCGTTTAAATTTACGAACACTGAATTTTATCTATTTCATTTTCTGTTTATTCGATGCACTTNCGAATAAAATGTATGGCGTTTAAATTTACGAACACTGAATTTTATCTATTTCATTTTCTGTTTATTCGATGCACTTTGGAGTGAGTTTTTGGCACATTAGTAACATATCTGCGTTCCTGACCATTCCACATTTGCACCACATGTTTGACTCACGCATGCAATGAGAGGATCTGCGGTAATGCTAATATTGCATACGGTGTAGGGATACAAAACGAGACGTGAATTAGTTCTTAGGCAGGGCTCTCAATAATTCTCAGTTTACCGTGGACAGCATCTATGTACACTTCAAAGGAGACCGCAGGAGGAAGTACGTCACCAATCAGAAAGGAAAATGGATGAACGCACCACAACGAGTAATAAAACGAATGAACAAGGAGTCTAGTATAGAAAATATGCGCATAGATATGGGCGGTAAAACTAAGCAGAACACAAACCAGGACATACTTTCCGGAACAAGTCAGGCTACTTAACCATTGAAGGAGAGTAGTTTCCAATGGAGCACTGCAGTCGACTGTACATGTAAAACTCATTAAAAAAAGTAGTGCACGCAATACCAAAATTACCATGCAATACCAAAATTACCATGTAAGTATTTCTTATGCCACATACGAAGTGATACAGACGGGAAAAGGAGCGGAGCACTATAAAAATATTAAAAAACTGACCGTATCCATATTTACTGTAGCTCCGGGTTTCGGGAACGAACAACGCCGAGTCCACGCCAAACTTTGCTCGCCACTGTAACAAAGAAATCATCGTTTCTGTGGCAGTTAAAACATCCACGACACTTGGACATATAATTTCGAACATCGAAAAGTATCATCATACATTTGTGACAGTTCGTAATACCTAAAACACTCGAACATTTCTCGAAGCTGTAAATGTTACATACGTCGCATTTCTAGAAATAGCATACCTATGTACCTGACGCGACGTTGTGCAAAAGGGTCGTAATGGAGTGTAACAATTCAAGAACTGCGAATATTATTATTTGTATTCATCTCTAGCTCTATACTAGGATATTTGAACTTTTTTTTACACACAGTTAAACGTCTTCATCACGAATTTTGCGTTCGTGATTTCTTTTTTTTTTATCGGAAGTGTATAAACACTAATAAAAAAATTTACGGGAGAGGTTCGTGGGGAGTCAGTTATTGGAATATCAATGTGTCCGCCATTTAACGGAGAGTTCCGGGGAATACTTTACCAGCTCTTTGCCGTAAAATTACTGATTAATTTTGAACAGTGCACCTTACGGCATTTCGCAAGAAACTCAGCATTCGAAAACCTTCAGAACGGGAGCCAATGGCCATCAAAATGCCACAACACAGAAAATGGTTTTTTTTTAGATCGTATTTGGCACCTAAAAAAAAAACATGGGCGCGATATACTTCTTCCGGCGTTCGAGGCGTGACGACACGGGCGACAATGACACACGCCCCCAGCGCCCCGTCACCCTTACGCGCAAGGCGTTGTGCCGGGGGGCAGTGCTTCCGTCATGACGCTTTCCTGTACAAATCACGTACGTGACAGCGGAATTTCATTGCATTCTATGAAAGCCCCCAAATGTAACTGCGACTGTATTTCCGTTTCCCCTACCTCTTATGGAAACTGCGCAGGCATGCTATATACATTTTTTTTTTTTAACCATTTCCGCTATTTTTTTCTTTTGAATACAAAACCGTACGAGTTCAGGGAATAGGTTTCTGTCTTTTCTGGCAGAAAATATATATCGTATTACAGGATATTTGTCTGCCGAGAAACGCGTGGACGCGCAAACGACGAACGTACAGAAAATATTCCTGGAGTACTAACTCTTCTTATGTTGATTATGATTGGTGACGAGATGTTATTGCCGTACAAGATGTACAAGCATGTTTTCCGGAAACGCAGAGAGAGGGAAAGTGCACGTCTTGCAAGATGCTGTGACACTCTCCCTGGACCACCTGACCTACACATAACCTACAGAGAAAAGTAATGGCGCTGTTTAGTTGAGTTGAGAGACTTGAGCGACTCTTAAGGCTACCTGGAACTTTTTTTCTACGTTTGAGTTCGAGGAGGGTGGAAGAGATAAGGATGAGACTGCCACGCGGATATCGCCGCTAAAAGCAAGGCTCTGAACTTGCGTGCAATGTTCTAGTCGCACTGCTCGTACCTATGGGACTTTCAACGGTGACCCTATTATTTTATTAGTGGAAAGTCTGTAGGAAGGTTCAATGCATGGCCGTGGAGTAGTTTTGTATTTATCTGATGCGTATATTTGAAACTACATCACTTTGAAATAGCAGTTATTAACCATTTTGGATTACTCTGAAATTGTGTTTCTAATTAACGTGGCTTCTCGAAAGTACTCAACAGCCTTCGTCTGAAGTGTGGGTTCTTTTCGTAGATCAGCGTTTTGTCGCACGTTTAATAATTTCATGGAGAGGCATGTATTTCAAACACACAGCAACACAGCTCAAGCGCCAGGTAGGTGGGAGCCTTAACAACGAGGTCTTGGGATACGATGAGGGTGAAATGAGGTTAGAATGGAGCAGAGCCGGAATGCAAGGGCAGGAAACGGGAGATCCTCGGGAAAACCCGCCCACCAGCGGCATCGTCCGGTACGATTCCCATTGCGAAAATCTGGGAGTGACCCGGCCGGGGAAAGAACCCGCGGCCCCCTTGCTGGGAGGCGAGCAGTCTAACCCCTCAGCCACCACGACCCCCAATGGCACTGTCTACGCCGAATATCTTTCCGATTCGGGAAGCGGGTCGCTTCGAAAAAACGCGGAGTTATCTTTGGGGCTCTTGAGCGAACTCGTTTTCCAGACGGCGAGGATAAGTAAAAGGATTGACAGGGGAGGGTGTATACCCGAGCGGTGGCAGTGGGAGAGAGAGAACTTTTATTTTCATGTTATGCATAGTTAATTTAAAGTTGAGCGAAGTGCGAGGGGTCAGATTTTGGATAGAGAGGAAAGGAGAAGAAAGAAAGGGAGGGAAAAAAGTAGACGAGGAGTTGAGAGACTTTGTGGGGAAGTCTTTCTAGCTGGGGTTGTAAGGTTGTGGGGTTGGTTGCAGAGGGTTGAAATGCTGGAAGAGAAGTTGTGGGGTTTGAAAAGGGGGGGGGACTGGTGCAGAGCTCTTGAAATATGTTCCCCGCTGTGTTATGAATATTCAACATGTCGGAGGGAATGCCCACCTGCTTCCTCTTCCCATCTTCGAGAACCTTGTCAGGGAATAACATATTTGTGATACGCTGAAGATGCACACGGATGGAAAATAAACATGTCATGCAACATCTCTGTCGTACCAGCACCTGACACGAGAATATAAAAAAAAATGCATATTTAGTTACTTGGTTATACCTTTACTTATATACGTATGAACGAAATTATCCTTTAAAGTACACCTTTTCATGCACATTTCCATAGTGAAATTTATACACACCTACCATACAACTTCAATGATCGTATACTGGTGAAGCTTATGTTTATCATGGAATAATATATACAAACCACCCCCCCCCCTCCACCTTATAACTTCAACCAAATATGTTTAGTTTATCACAGAACTAAAGAGAAATATTGAAATCTTGTGAATTTGTTTGAGATTTTCTTAATTTGCGAGAAGCTTTCAACGGTTTCAGAACATGCAAGAATTTAAAAAATAAATAAAATACGAGGCGTTTTTATTTCTGATTATTTTGTTCCAAGAATGCGGGTTCGATTCCCGGCGGGGTCGCTCCCGGATTTACGGCATTGCAGGAATCGTGCCTGACGATGCCTCTGGTCGGCGGGTTTTGTCGGGGATCTCCCGTTTCCCCCGCCCCTGCATTCCGGCGCTGCTCCNCCGCCCTTTCATTCCGGCGCTGCTCCATGCTCACTTCGCTTCACCCTCATCGGCTCTCAAGACCTCGATCTTAAGAGCAGCCCAATTCTCTTCACTATTCACTCACCCAAACGGGCAGGGTGAGGAAGTGTAATGTGGAGTCCGAACTATGAGGCAGTCGGAGACAGAACTGGGCGGTGCTGTCGGCCACCTAAACCCTCCTGAGGGTAAGCGACTGCTCACGTTGTTGTGTGACAACGAATCGCAGTTCTCCTTACTACATACACTTTCAATTCCTAGATATGTGCTGTTAACCAAGCTCTCTGACGAGTGGTACTAAATTAGCGTTACATTATTTGCTAGATATCTTTAGTCTATATCCTTGTTAATAAAGTCATAAGAGAACGGACACCACCTTAACTGTCATAGCACTAGAAATCCCTCTAATCTTCTTCTTATATTTATCTGATGGGACACTACAGTACAACAAATTTTAGGGCGTCGTTGACTGCCAGTGTTCGAAGACTAATGTGTTTGAGAAGCATTCACTCCGGTTTTCTTGGAGAGCAATAAGTATAAATACATGCGACGTTTATACGGCATGTTTTTGTGAATAGGCCTACATAAAAAACACATGGTGTGCTCTTGTGTGCTGATTAATTACGTTGCCAATGCACGTGGCGTAAAATATTACCTTCTATTCTGGTGAAATGCTTTTCAAGTAATGTGAAAGTAACCTTTGGAGAGGATTGCCACAGCTAAACAGTAATGAGATAAGAGATCCTCGATGCTCGTTCGCAGAAACCGTACAAGCGTGGTAATTCCGGCGAGCGAATCTGGTTGGCGTTTTTTTTTTAATTCAACCACTGGAAAATATCCTTAATATACGGTAGACCGATTATCGTATTCTGCACATGTCTGCAACATTGTCTCGCTTATCGCCAGCACAACTGTCAAAATCATATGGCCAACACGTGTTTGGTTACTTATAAATAACATTCACACTCTTTTATGTGAATGAAATGCTGTAGCTACGTTAAACATGTTCTCGTTGCATTAAAGCGTGATCAAGAAGTGTAACCTTTGTAGAAACGTATAGAGGCACTTACTTACATAGACATTGCTTTAACCGCAAATCCTTTCCACGCTGTTTCTAATAGCTCTGTTGGCAGAAAAGCAGTCCAATGTTGGAACGCGGAGAACAGTTAATTCGCAGTTCGCCTGCGCATTATACCCTAATATTCCCCCAACGCTTGTAACTCCATACAGTTGAACGTAACCGCTGATTAGCTCGTACCAAATTATAAAAAGTAGTTCTGCTTTTTAAAGTCATTTTTAATGGGTATTACAATCNAACCGCTGATTAGCTCGTACCAAATTATAAAAAGTAGTTCTGCTTTTTAAAGTCATTTTTAATGGGTATTACAATCGTGCTGTCGAATTACTTTTTTTGTACGTAATTTATACACTAACTAGGATGAACTTGAGTTAAGAGATTTCAGAGGCTCTTAATATTGAGGTCTTGAGAGCTGATGAGGATGAAGTGAAGTGAGTATGGAGCAGTGCCGGAATGCAAGGGTGGGGNTTAATATTGAGGTCTTGAGAGCTGATGAGGATGAAGTGAAGTGAGTATGGAGCAGTGCCGGAATGCAAGGGTGGGGGAAACGGGAGATCCCCGAGAAAACGCGCCGTTTAGCGGCATCGTTCGACGCGATTCCCACGTGCGAAAATTCGGAGTGAACCGACCGGGGATTGAGCCCCGTTCGCCTTGGCGGGATGCGAGCAGTCTAACCGCTCAGCCACCGTAGCTCCTCGCTAATTGGAGTGAGAGTTGAAATTTTTGTAACAAAAAAGTAAATTGTAACTCGAGGCGGAATAATACAAAAGAAGCTCTCAAAAACCTNAGAGTTGAAATTTTTGTAACAAAAAAGTAAATTGTAACTCGAGGCGGAATAATACAAAAGAAGCTCTCAAAAACCCACAATGGTGGTGGGGGGAAACACTGCGCGCGAATTAACTAGTTATTATCAGCGGAGGATGTAATAAAAACCCTCAATGGCAACTCAGGGGGTGTGGCTTAGTCATTATTTCCGGTGTTAAGAGGGGGGCTTGACGGGGGGTGGAGGCTGTTTGAACATGTGAGGGGCTGGCGAAGACGAGCGACGCACGCTTGNTAAGAGGGGGGCTTGACGGGGGGTGGAGGCTGTTTGAACATGTGAGGGGCTGGCGAAGACGAGCGACGCACGCTTGTTTGCTCTGCTAATGCAAACCAGCTTTTAGAAGGTTGACTGGCCTATTTGGCGCGCTCATTGCGATCGCCGGACCCGCTACATGCCGCAGTAGCGCCCCTCGAGGCCTGTCGGCGAACTAGCGCCTCACCCCGGACTGTTTCCACGCTCCCGCGGCCCCGGAACTGCCAGGTACATGCAAGCGGAAATTATGTAGCGATCCCTTTGATGTCCCCGTGCTCTGTGACTTTATTACCTATAATTTTTACAAGCCGACTTATTACAGTGAGTCGTCTAAACAGGCTGAAATCAAACTAGTATGGCACTATGAAGCGGAGACAGACAAGAGATAGCTTGCACATTACTGTAGAAACCAGCCTGGCGATATTGTTACTTCCAGCCAGGAAAGAGCAGTATTTCTGTATAGAAATGAATTTCATTACTCTAAACNCAGCCTGGCGATATTGTTACTTCCAGCCAGGAAAGAGCAGTATTTCTGTATAGAAATGAATTTCATTACTCTAAACGTCAATATACCTCTTCTGGCTCACGAATTACTCTAATAACTGTCAAAATGTCGTGTTCAAAGAGTGAAGTGCCGTTTGTTTGGTCTATAAACATACCAGCTTTTTCTACAAAAATAAATAATTACATAACTTTATATTAGAGTTGCATTATAACATTTATTATCATGAATATTGTGCTAACCTTAGTCGAAAACTCGTAGTTTTGACAGGTATAATGTAGAACAGGCGTTCAGTTTTGCGACACGCGAATGTTCACTGCGTATCTGTTTCAATACGTTAGAGGGGCGTATTTGAGTTCGTGAGTGATGAAGGTCATAATAAAAATATACATACTAAATTTCATTTTGATTTATTCACACATCTATTGTTTACAACGTTCAGCCATCTCTCTCAGTCTCACTTCTAATAAAAGTCCTTCTCAATATATCTATATTGGTTGCAGTCACTTCATTCACACTCATTATTTACACATATTCAATCTGTATGTTGCCATTATTAGAAATTTCTGTCACTCACGCATCCAGTTCAGTAGTCCCGCCCCAGTCAGTATCACTCTTCACTGCACCGATGCTCGCAGTCCGCAGACTTCACTCCCTCTGGTTGCTCTCGCCGCCACTTGACGCTCTGCTGGCTCCTCGCTTCGTTGGCTTCGCACGCCTGGCACTTAATGTCGCGCAATCCTCGAAACTCTCAAAACTGTCCGCTTGAAGGCCCGTCGCGGCATAAATACTCTCTCTGGCCGGATCTAGAAGATTCCCCGCACCATGAGTCACACCGAGAGAGGCTAGTGCATTGACCAGAACATTATTTAAAGATAACCAACAGAAATTCAATCCGCCCAAGGTCTGGAGCTCACGAGTCGAGATAAGTTTATAGCGGTGTGCGCAGCAGCATCCCTTTGTAAATCTTCACAAGCTTCTTGGATTATCGCTTGCCTGACCACCACTAATTCCTTTGCTCTCACGAGCAGGTCGGGCAAGGAAAACGATGCCGACCAGCAAACGTGTAACAATACAATGGCCAAACGGCAGCGAAAAAATCAAGTCNGTCGGGCAAGGAAAACGATGCCGACCAGCAAACGTGTAACAATACAATGGCCAAACGGCAGCGAAAAAATCAAGTCAACACGACCAATGTGTATGCCGGATGTACAAAATTCAGTACTCAGACTTCTAGGGATGTTACAAGAGAGCAAAACAGATAACCATAGTACGGAAATTAATTATTGAGGTAGGTCTACATTTTGGCGCGTCTGATTTTAATGCGTGTTAGAACCCTGTTGAAGTCCATCACAAAATTTAATAAATCGCGTAAAGTTCTGATTAGACACATAAAATGCACTGATGTTTTGTTTCCTTGCCACTTTGGATTCCGCATTTTTTCCGGCACAACTTGAAATGCGGATTCTGTATTGTATTTATTGGAACCACGGTGTGTAAGGAGCACGTTCGTACAGTACAGTTTCTGGAACTGGAATATGTATTATTTTATGCCATTTAAGATCGCTTCTGTATACACCAACACGAAACAGCCACTTATTTTTCTCGGAAGGTAACAAACAGAAAATTTCAGCCACTAGAGCTGTAACAATTTAAGAACATGGAAACCTAATATTAATTCCATGCCCTATCACGTGGTTTTCGACTCATTGGTGTGTGACGGATCGTCACTTCGACGAGTGTTTTATCTTCATGTTTCTGCATAAGTATTCCCATAAGCCTTTGGTCTTTTGGTGCTCTTGTGTACTTGATGAGTGGGGTAGCCTGAGGCTCCGGCCAGGGTGGGCTGAGGTAATGAAATATCATTGATGTTGTGTCCAACAATTAAAATAACTTCAAAACATATATAAAACATTACTATGCCATTTTTATTTAAAGTTAATGAAACAATTCAGCCTCGGTATAAGTCTAAAAAGCTATCCTTTACTATTGTTCATGCTAGTACACACATACATGTGTTGCAATAATAATGTTACTTAACTGTTACTTTTTCTATTAAAATTCTTATAAAGTTAATATATAAACGCCTAACGCGTAAAATATATTGGGTACGAAGTTCTCTCGTGAAATAGTGTCCAACCAGGCAGTTGCTTTTTCATTACTTCTAGATAACTAAATAAAGTGCACGTCAGCCGATCACAGTGATTTCAAAACACTGAGAAACACAGAATTGAAATTCCGCTGTGTACTATTACAGAGAAGCCGCAGTTTTCATTACAGTGCAACACGTTACATTTCTAAACTAACCAAGTTGTCAGCCATATTGGCCACTTCTGTTTGCTTTGTAGTCGTGACGTCACTAGTCTGTCTAGAAGAGGTTGTAAGTTATTGAAGTCTTGGTGGTAACGGTGAAACTCACAATGTACCCCAGGAAATTCCACTTCTCCACAACTGCGTATTCAATGGCTTTAGGTAAGGTTACTTCTAATCCAGGTTGGGAAGATCAATGGCAAAAGTTTCGCAACCAAAAATGTTCGCCACTAGGTAAGCGATATTGTCAGCAATGTACTAGATTTTATCGATTATCTACGTTAACAAATACTGGATATTTGTAATAATCATAAATTAAATAAAAAATAACTTCGTAAGTACGTAAAATCTTTCTCTTTTATTATTAACGTAGCTTAAAAGTTTAATTAAAAGTTACGTTTTGCAACACTGCGCACCTAGCGGCGGAAATTTTACCTATGCCAAACTCTCCCATAAGAAAACTTGTTTTTTTCCTAACCCAAGTAGAATTTACCTTACTTCATTTTAAATGTCAAACCACCTTTCAAGCAGATGTCGGTAATGTGCTTAAAGCGCCGTAGATATCAGTTCTCTAGTACTTTGTTATGCCTTGTTCGTGTTAAATTGAGATTTTTTTTTAGTGTTTTGATTAAATTATACTTCCTGGTTATTGTGTACCATTTCATGGCTGCGTGTAAAAATTAACATTTCCTATGGGCGTAATAATCAGTATGCAATTCAAGCAATGTAAGATTTAAAAAAAAATTTAATAATTTATGTTTACCCACTTTTTTGTTATAACGTGTATCAACAGAAAAACACAGATTTTGTTACCTACCAGTGTAATTATTACAATTTGAATAAAAACGGTCAAACCTGAAACTACGTTTTAATACTGCCTACTGACACGTCAGTAGGCACTCCACTAACAGTGTGCATTAAAATACACGTATTTACGAGCAGGGGCATTTCCTAAGGCAGTTCCAAAAGTAATAAATAATGACGAACCTGCTTAATTGCCGTTATTTACGAATGACGTGCCGAAATCCCAAGCACCGCATCTGCGTTAATGATATACACGTTTTCATCTCTGCCCTCTGAGTAATAAATAGGTCCATTCTCTTTGTTCGAACTCTGATCTCTAATCGATACGTCAGGTTCTGTATGTTTTCGTCAAAAGTGAAAGTAATTTTGAACAGAATTATGTTGCAAAATATTTCAAGTATGCTGACTTAACCCAGGTTTCCAATGATTCCACTATATCGTGCAACCACATATTTTAGCAATTAGTGATTTACGTTTAGCCCAAACTTGTCTGTTTTGGCCCGGGCATATTGCCGACTTACAAGTCATTTTATGCATAAAAACTTTTCGGAAGAACAGAAATGTTTTACTTTTCTGTGCGTGTTCATTGTGTTTTCTCACCGATAACTCAGATGAGGTATAATCAGTTCAACTTAAAATCCTGCATTCGGAATTTGAATATAGTAAAAACTGCGACAGAGTCAGTGATCTTGATGTGAAAACCTCTTTGTTGTATATTAAATTATGGCGATCAAAATATTTATTGAGCCTTTAAAACAAATTATTACTAAATCGCCTGTCACTAACTGACAAAGTCCTTAAAAATTCTGGACCAGAATGAGTTATAGTGTGGACATTTTTCGCGACAGCCATAATAAATCTCATGTTGTGTATGCTAAAAAAAAATCCACACCCAGAATATAAAAATATAACTGCCAACTTTTAACAGCGTAATTAAACACTTCGTAAAATCTATCGAAATTTTAATAAAGAAGTTATTTCATCTAGCCTTTATGTGTAATTTGTTTACCGGACTGTACAATATTCTTATTAAATGAATATACTAACGTAAAATGATTCGTTGTTGGCCAGATGATATATCGGAGGAAACCGTTTGCTAGTTTATTTGTACGTTGAAAGTCTCGTATAGACGTTTGGTTAAGCGCAACCTCACTTGCCAATATATACAATAAATATAAAATGAAAAAAAAAAAATCTGTGGTGTTTTAAAATATTTTGTCAGGCTGTGGATTTGTATGAACACTGACAGAAAAATTGCCTTTTTAAGTGTATTAAAAATTAAAGGTACGGAGTATGCATCAATGCGCGATGGCAAAAGCTTGGATATGTAAAATCTCACAAAGCAGTGCGTTCTGGTAACTAACACTTTTAAGAAAGAGTTATGTAATTATTGATTAAAATTTGGTAAATGCTGTTCAATGTAAATTGAACACTTTTGAAAGCCCTGCTTAAGATCTACTTGTATGCACATTGTGTATTATTCCACTTTAGGTAAAATTATCACTGCCATGGGCCTCACAACTTTATTAATGCATAGGTCGAGTGAATTACTGAAATTATTAGAAAAGTAAATCTTTTACAAATTCGCTAATTTTTCATATTTATGCACATAAAAAAAATCAAAAGAAATAGGTTCAATATTCACATATGCTCATCTAACAATTTTAATTCAACGTTAAAACATGGAAATACTTTCCCTTTTTGGCAACCAACTTAATTGGATGCATGCCAGTCAGTATTCCCGATGAAATATATGCAGATAGGGGCAGTGACATTATTCAAAGGTTGATTTCAAAAGTGCTTACTTTGTCATGAACAGCCTTTACCTGCAGTTTGAGGCCAAGAGGCAGTAATAATGCAATTGTGACGCAATTGCTTACAATTATTCGACAGCAAACAAGCATGCCTATGATTAGTGATGAATTCTTTATTTGCTTAAGTGTGATAAGAGAAAGGGGAGGGGGAGTGAATGTGTCAAATGTTTCTATGGAAACTCACTAGTTGCAAATTGATTGCACACACAGCATGAGATGAAGTGTGGTGCTCGTTTATCTATAATTAATTGTTTTGCCAGGTTGGTATACTTTCACCGCGAAAACTAATCTCCTTACTGGCCAGGAGGTAGTAAAACTAGAATTTCCTAATTTAACTAATGATCCTTCTTTCCTCTTCAAATGCAAAATGTAACAAAAATGATAAGTAAAGTTCTTAACGGCTTAGACGATAGGCACGCCTTGACGTCTCGTTGACAGCAGCATCATTATAGATGAAATGAGAAACAAATGTAACAGTACGAGACAATTACAAGTACTCAATTACCTTGGCCGAGACTCTAACCCAGAAAACCTTGTTAAAATAAGCTAGCATGTAATCAATTGCATCACGGGTATAGGATTTGGAGTATCAAGTTCGAGTGTAATTCGTCTAATATTCTGAATGATAGTGTTCACTAACCTGAAATATTTACGTGGCCATAAACCTTGTTTTCTTAATCGGTGCTATCTTAAATAATAATAACGTCGTGTGGGGAGTGCACCCAGGGCAAGGCGACACACTCCGAGTGGCGGTCTTTCCAGCTGGGACCCNTAATAACGTCGTGTGGGGAGTGCACCCAGGGCAAGGCGACACACTCCGAGTGGCGGTCTTTCCAGCTGGGACCCGTTGGTGACCGTCATCCCCGGGCATGACAGAAATGAAACCCTAGAATGGAGCGGCGCTGGAATGCAAGGGCGGTGGAAACGGGAGTACCCCGAGAAAACCCGCCGGCAAGTGGCATCGTCCAGCACGATTCCCACATGCGAAAATCCGGGAGTGAACCCACCGGGGATCGAACCCGGATCGCCGTGGTGGGAGGCGAGTGCCCTGGACACTGCGCCACAAAATTGCCTACTATGCTTCTAATAGATACAATCAGCATAAAACGTTTGGTTGAATTTGGTTAAATTGTTAAATAGATATGCCAAAATTATCAAATTATTTATATTGACACCATTTTGAAAATCAATGTCTGACCCTATTAAATCGTGTAACTTTACATGACATTCTGTAGCAGTAATAATTTACAATGTTTGGTGTTAATTAGCTGAATAGTTCCGGAAATATGGAAATATGTAGGCCTACAATTTTCTCACCTGGCTCTATTTTGCAAAAAAAGGCTGGCGAAAGAGTATGTTCGTATGCAATATCGATGCTTCTAAATTTGGTTGAATTATTTTGAAATGTTTTATAAACATAACATACTAACAAGAATTATTTATATAAACACCGGTAACAAATTGCGTGCCGCACCTAAAACATGTAGGTTAACAACATACTCTACTGTAGCACTACTTGCACGAATAATTTGATTGGAATCGGTTGAGCTGTAGCATACAAACCTCCATTTTTTCCAAAAAAAAAAACAAAAAAAAGATTTCTATAAATTGAGCACAAAATGGTTATGTATTAGCACATTCGATGATTGTCAAAGCTACTGCAAGTATACAGAGTTAGGTTAAAATCGGTTACACAGTTTTCTAGATATAACACACTGGTTTTATATCCCCCATTCTAAAAATAAGGGTCTTGCACAATTACAGATATAAATTAATACGACCTAGCACAGTACAACCTCGCCAAATTTATAATAAATAGGTTGATTGTTTCCCGAGACGTGACACAAAATCCTTATTTTTTCATCTGGGCAATTATGCAAAATGGCGAAGACACGAGGATTAGTATAGACAAATAAGAAGGATATAATAGATACTGCCAGCATATTTACTTGTTCGTGTGGTTCTATACTACAATATTTCGGAGAAAAGAGGCTCTGTTTTGACACACACTATAATTCTAATGTATACTCCCAGCATATAAAGTAAAGTTGTAATTGATTGTATGGATTCGACAGTATAGTATACTTTGTTAAAATAACCACATGGATGCAAATTTGAAAACAAGTGTCTAACTTACTTAAATACCTTGATACCTCCCCAGTGCTATGGCGTATAAGTAGGTATTGATTCTGCTCTCGGCGTAAGGCGCCAGTAATTGATGCTAACCCTCAGTGTCAGGGTGTAGGAATATGTTGACGCTACTATCCCTAGGTCCAATTTACCAAATTAATTCACCTTCTTTGCGAGTTAACATATGTCAGTTTTATTTTCGCTTAACAGGTTAACTTCTACATGAACACACGAGACAACTCTCCCCCCCCACCCCCTAGCTATGTAGGCTGTGTAGGGCTGGACGCTGCGATTTGTCCTGTGGGGAGCAAGGTTCGTAACACTTCCTGTATGTCTCTACTTAATTGTCTCGAGGCGATGGTTGATCTCCCAGCCGGCGATCTCGGGACTGCTCCGTCACTCGGTGGATGGACTGCGACTCCTGGGCTGCGACCATCCCTCGCTGACCGGCATTGACGTCTCGGCATTTTCTCTCAGACTCGTTCCTCCCGGCGCCACTCCGCACTCCGCACTTCACATCAGCCGACTGCCTCGTTCCTTCGTCTTCCTCCCGTTTTTGTATGCTCGTTTGCCATATTAAACTCGCATCATCTCTGCACGTGTCCGGGCTGACCGCCGCATCCTCTGGGTCGTAAAACACGTGTTCGGCGCTCCGGCTACCCGCACGTGCTGGCATACTTGGTGGTCCCTTGATTCTGGCATAGAAGTTTAAGTGCTCGGTCCTGCACGTGCTGGGACACTTGGTGGGCCCCTTGGTCGGCGCAGAGTTTCTCCTGCCTCCAGATATCGTGTCTCTATTATTCTCGCATGCCCGCCAAAAGCTCTAATAATTTACTGCGGGCGTCCCCTTGTGGCTGCGAGATGCAGCTGCATCTGTCTTCCTCCGCATGTGGCCCCTACACCACGTGTTCATTCCACCTTGGAATCCTGGCGCCATTCTTCTAGCATGCTCGCCAAACCCTTAGTATTTATTGCGGTAGCCAGCCTGCGCGTTTCGACAGAGTGTGCCTTCTGACGAAAAATGTCTGTCGGGACGCGGGACGCGTCAACCTGTATACATCGGCTGCCNTTTCGACAGAGTGTGCCTTCTGACGAAAAATGTCTGTCGGGACGCGGGACGCGTCAACCTGTATACATCGGCTGCCGCAGTATTATTTGTTTACCAAATTGGAAAGGAATAGGTAAATTGTTTCCCGGAATATTACATGGAAACGGTATCCATTCATGTGTCGCTATCTTACAAAATGGATGACAAAAGTGGTCGTTTCTTAACATATATGATACTCATAATAGATTTTGTCAGCATACAAAATTTGGTCGAAATCGGTTAAACAGTATTGTAGTTACGGCTATACCAAATAACCTAAAATATTTGTATAGCAGTCATTTTGAAAATAAATACTATAAACAAAAATAACCACATAATAAGACGGCAAAGAACTAGAAAGCAACATAGGTATTAGAAGTTATTAAAAGATCAACAACAATAATAAATATGACGAAATTTAAAACAATGAACAGAATATAAAAACAGCAGAGAATAAGCAGAACAGAGGATAAACGCAATGAAAAAAATTACTAATGTATATAATATGCTCATTATTAAAAATATTAACAATAGTGTTTAATTAAACAATTCAAAATAATGACCACAAAAATGGCGGCCGTAGTAAAAAACTGGACTAACACCAACAAAATAAATAAGAACAATATACGCAATTTTCAAGGAAAAATTAATACAGAAAAGAAAATCAGGAAGTAAAAAAGTAATACTGGTAGAAAAAATTAATTTGGAGTGCAAAAAACACAGACACAACACAAGACTTCGTGTCGTTTCGGGTTCTGGAATCTGTCCATCATTTCTTCAGGTGAGACTGAATGCAAACAACTACATATGACTACCAAGGTGACCCCAATTCTATACACGCAGTATTTATCTATGGGATATTCGAAATAAAACTGCCTTGTGCCATCTCAGAAGGAAGAACTTTTTGAGGTTTTACATCCACAGAAATAGCCGTTGCGCGAATTCCCAACCACACACATTTCTTAATTTCCACGGAGATACATCAAAAATGCAAGAATAAAAGACCAGAAATACAGTTGCAAATATTTCGTAGGAAGTTGTTGTAGAGTGCTCGTTTCAGAGAGAGTACGATAAATTATAAAAAAGCAAAATTGTTATATTTGTAAAGAGAGGGCAGCAAACGTTTGCTACTAGGAATAATTTGTGTGCCTGGGTTTTATCGATTGTGGTATGACTTTATTTTGGGTTGGGAGAGGTGGCTCCATTCTCTTTTCCTTTTTAGAAGAAAGAAAGAGTAATGTTTAACATTTTTGCCAACGCCATAAAACGAAAAGTTCTATCGTGCATAAACTTCATCGAAACCAGTGCCAATGTTTCCATTAGGCCGTCCCAGTTTTAAGGAAAACGACAGAAGCTATCATTACTTATGTTACTTCCAAACAGCAGAGAATGATTTTATGGGACGTCGAGATGAAGAGTAGGCGATACTGTGCCAAGTTGATCTCTGTGGTATAAAATGTCTTAAATAGAAGACAGGAATGTACACCGCCACTAATACCGATCTGCGCCGCAATTATTTCCCCTGCAAGTTTTCTTACTCCCGGATGTCATGAAAACAAAACGGAAAAATGGTAATATGTATCTATAAGAAGTAAAGCTTGGTTAGACAAGATATTCCCACCTAGTCATAAAAATTATAGCAGAAAACTTATTTTTAATCAAATAATTCAGTACATTTTTACTATTTACTTATTGTCGGAAATTAATTAGTTCATTATTCAAGCAATTTACAATACATAACGTATGTAATAAAATACTATACACGCCGGTTTTTTTTTAAATTTAAGTTTTAACTTTGTCCTTGGACAGTGTAATTAGGTTTTAGAAATTCAAGCACAAGGGGATACATTTGACTTGAGCTTCTTTCATTTCTATGTGCGAATTTCGACTTTACAGTATCAATAAAAAACCTACAATATCAAACTCACCAAGAGTTTCCGAACAACATAAAACATAGATTTAGTGACGAACATTGGATCACGTTCAATCAAATCAGCATAATTCAAACCGAAAAAACCTCGCTCAATATTTGCTGTGAGAGTGATGGATCGCACCTAGAGTTGTCAATTACAATCTATTTCTTCTTAGTGAAACCATTATCTCTGTATCTTGCTGAGCAGGAATTGGAGAAATGCACTGAAATTCTTGTAAAAAAAAAGCAGTCATCGTCGGACGATGGACAGGACCCGCTGCTCTTGCCACGTGGCAGAAATTATGACGCAGGGATGAACTGATCCCGCACAATTTATGTTTCCCTTAATTATCACCATTAGACCACCACATGCAGGCCTACATGCGCGTAAGTCACTTCCTGAAGGACACTGTGTTTAATACGCACCTGGAAAAAAGTTTTACACCACTGGGATTTCTGAGTTACTTGGTAGCAAACGGCCCAAAAATAAGTATGGTATGAAAATACACCTTGTCTGTACATAATACCACGCCTTAGGTACTTAACGAATGTCTCTTTGTGGTGCGCCTTCTGTTCCAGCGAGAATCCTTCATGTGAGATCAATTACAGGTGATGCAAAACTTATTTTGAGATGTGTAGTAAGGGTTGCCGAAAGTGTCTTCAGGAGCTTTCTTGCCCCACGGGAGCCTCGATTCTTCAGTGGTTTCAGGGTCAAGCGAATCGTTCGTAGAGATGTGTCGCTGCAGATAAAGACTATTATAACAATAAAGATATTTTGAATTTCAAAACTCAGTAGTTGTGTGTCGCATGGAGACAGCCATTGATTTCCCAATTAAAATAATTTATATATTGCTTCCTTTTAAATGCAGAAAACTGGACAGTTCTGTGATTGGGTTTGAGGGCAGCAGTAACAGAATGTTATATTAGGTTATTACAATCCTAGTACAATCCCAATATTGTTAAAGTTGTTGTGTTGTAGGTACCATCTGTTTTGCAGTAGGAACGCAGTGCTCTACTGTAGCCGTAGACTTAAGATGAGGTAGACCGATTATTTGTCTTCTACGCATGTACCCAACATTGACCTACCCCAAAGCAACTTAACCGTCACATAGTTAACAATAATAAGCGTGTTCGTTTATATCTTAACTTTGAAATTACAAACAATTTTATATTAATAAAATACTTTTACCAATTTTAAATTAATCAAATTGCATTACANTTAACTTTGAAATTACAAACAATTTTATATTAATAAAATACTTTTACCAATTTTAAATTAATCAAATTGCATTACAAATTGGTTAGAGAAAGTATAGAAACATCTGAAAGAATTTATTTACGAAACCGTTATCTATTCTCAAATCCAATACACGCCATTTTTACTAGACGTGTTGGCATAAAATCAATTCAGTGTTCCGACAAGGAGACTGGTTGTGCGCAGCCAGTGAGATCGTTCTACCTCATATTTAGTCTATGGATGTAACAACCATACGTACAGTTGCACATACAATCACAGATAGGAATATGTAACAAATATTTATGTTGGTTTTGCATTGTATTAACCATATTTAGATTATATCTACCACTCATTAGATTGTCTAGCCCTATTTTAACCGCCGTCTCGATCAGTATTTCCCAAAGTATGGGTCGCGACCCACTTGGTGGGCCCCGAAAAATATTATTTCATACATAAACATATGCATGAGTTATAAATGTTATAATTTAGAACCTACACACATGCAATGCAACTGTCAATCAGACGTAAAATACTACGCAGAGTACGCAGTGAATGCGACCCCCGCCGCCGCGGCCGCCACTCGCTGCCAAAATGATTTTTAAACTAAATTAGTAATATAACACATTGTGTATNGACCCCCGCCGCCGCGGCCGCCACTCGCTGCCAAAATGATTTTTAAACTAAATTAGTAATATAACACATTGTGTATTGCTGTTTGATTCCGTATCTTTTTCATTTAAATGGTTCTTCAATACTTCAACTTTTTTAACTATTTTATTATTAATTCTACTACCCTTCTCTTCCTTACGCTACGTAAGAAATACAATGTGAACATTATGTAACAGCGAAAAAGTACGATTCTCGCATACGGCATTAAAGTGGGTCCTGAACTTTGGCATTTATTTTAATGGGTCGCGGTTCATAGAACATTTGGGGATCACTGGTCTAGATGGTTCCTACAATAACATTTTTTTTTTCCCCGTGCAGATGTGATTTCCTTTTCCTTGCTCCGAGGCGCCGCGAGTGGAAGAAGAGGGGGAGTGACGGATGCCGAAAGTTTAGCCCCGCGATAGCGAGGGGCGCGTTCCGAAAACGAAACACCTCTTCGGCCGTCGCGCGCGAGTGAGACACACTGCGGAAGTTGTGTCGGCCCCCTGCAATTCCCAACGTTTTCTTACCCCCTCGCGGCTCCGTCTCGAAAAAATCCGCAGACGGTGATGGATCTGCGCCGGGACGCGTGCGGCGCCGCCTGGCTGGGAGGCGGGGGGAGGGCGGAGTCCGGGGCGAGTTTGGGGTCCCTGATCTCAGCAGTTCCAAACACCTGTGCTGACTGATTTGCATGGGAACCACTGCCGGCAACGCGCGGCTGTCTCGCCCCTCCTTCCATCTCTCGGCAGCCACAGCCTCCCCGTGGACCGATCGAACACTCCTACCCCGTCGAGAAACAACCCCTCCTCCTCACACCCTGACCAGCCGCTCCTGGTTCTTCTCCTCGCGTCTGCAGACGTGACTCGACTACCCGGGCACAATACTTCATAAAGTAATTTCGAAAGGACCCCGCTCTGTGTCTTGCCTTTTTCTCTCCCTCTTTTTTTTTTCTTTCCTCTCACCCACCTCCCTCTTCTTTTTTAATTATTTCGGTTTTTTTTTTTTTTTTTTTTTTCCTTTCTTGCCACTTTGCGTGGAGCATTCGCAAACATTTGTGGGGATCCTTCCCGGGGAAAATAATTATTGCCCTTGACGTGTTGTCATGAGTGTGTACATATATCATGGCAAACAACCCACCGCACTCTTCCCATTTCTTTTATTCAGCCCTCGCTGCAAAGCTAAGAAACCAAATTAGATGAGATATTTGAAAAGTTCCTGCAATGGAAGTGAACGATTAAGTGAAATATTAAGGATATAGTCCATTGCTTCACTATATCGTCCCAGAAAACCAAGTCTCGGACATGAACAAACACGAAAAACGAGCCAAGAGTGGCTGTGTCGTCATCACTGGGTTGTCCTTTTTTTCCTTCAGTTTTTTAGTTTGATAATTTCGTTTTGCAATTTCATTTTTAGATTTTATAGTTTGTTACTTATCTGACAAAATCTCTTGTGGTATTTATTATACCTTTTATTAATGTATTTTGACTACAGCTCGTTTTCTGTGTTTATTTCATGTTCCAGATTCAGTTTTCCGTGACGTTATAGTGTAGCAATGGAGTATGTTCGAACGATTTCACATGACCAAATTAGAGTTCGTATTAAGTGCAGATTCACGTCGGAGTGTTCTTCTCGCTTCTTTAGGTGTAATGGAGTAGTGACGTAGTCCAAGTCTCACGATATGTGTTATCGAGCGGGGATATTATATAATTTCGGATTTATCAGTTTGTATTGTTGTGCAGATTCAGCAGCAATCTCGTACGTTAAAAAAAAACTAACGAAAATTTGCTGTTCTCGCCCCAGGAAATGCTTTACTGGCTATTGAGGTGTTAACTACAGTATGATTTCACACATACGAAAAGAAAACATGGCACATTTTCGGTTCTACGTCACACAGGCAGATAACGGACGACGAAATATTCAAAATAAGAGAACGAACTCTACACTCACGAACTGATTATGCTGGAATTTCGCCTGGTACCATAAAGCATGATGCATTATTATGCAGAGCAATGATGGAAGATGTTTACTCCTGTTGGCTGTTCGCAAATTGATCGAACTCGTTTGAACATAGATTAAATTTGATGTAAGTCAGTTTCCGTCTTCTGGGCATGTCTCCAACATTTATTTTGAGATTTCCTTGCAATTGTTAAATTCGTATGTTTTATCAACGATTTGACGTTTGTTTACATTTGGCTTTAACCTCAAAGCGGCACTTTTACGAGAGAAAAAAAATACATACTACGTAAATATTCGCATTACGCTTTACTGAAAAGTAGTTTTACGTTTTTTTAAAGCATTTATTTCATCAAACAGTGTGATAAACTTAGTCGCCACGTGGTATTTAACAATTTTACAGTAAACATCAGTTCAATGACGGAACTGGAGCTGGCATGTACACTCTCTCCATTTCTTTCTACGCTTTTGAAAGTTCTGCTTGTGGTATATTTTGCTGTCAATAATATATCCTTCCACTATATGTACAATGAACAATGCCCTGGACCGCCTAACTTTATTAATGTACTAACCAAGTGAAACAGTGAAATGTTTAGAACGGTAAAATTGTTGATGATATGCAAATTCGTGCGTTTGTGTGTACAAAAAAAACGCTGATTTCAGTAGCCATAAATTTTAACACTACACTCTCAACACAACGTCAAATCGTAGAACTGTTTTTTTTTAAATAGCTGCCAACTTAACTGCACGGGAGTTTGTATGCCTGTGTGTAATGTAGTGTGTGTGAATCCCGACGGAAGTATTTATTTTCAATGTTTGATTTCAAAACTGCTCACTTAACCGTGAACATTCGTTGCCAATGTTCAATGATGTGTTACTCCCTTAACAATTTAAATACGTTGTAAGTCGCATTATGTATTCTTCCTCATTTTCCGTAAAAAAAAAACCCTCATAAAGTTGGTACATGCCTAGAGTTCAGGATCGTCCTGTATGTTTTATTTTCAAATACAATTATTGTTTAAAACATACACTGTAAAAACACTTTCTTTTCTGCAACACATTATTTGTTGCCGCAAAGAAAAAATTGTTTATANATGTGTTACTCCCTTAACAATTTAAATACGTTGTAAGTCGCATTATGTATTCTTCCTCATTTTCCGTAAAAAAAACCCCTCACAAAGTTGGTACATGCCTAGAGTTCAGGATCGTCCTGTATGTTTTATTTTCAAATACAATTATTTTTTAAAACATACACTGTAAAAACACTTTCTTTTCTGCAACACATTATTTGTTGCCGCAAAGAAAAAATTGTTTATANTTTAAAACATACACTGTAAAAACACTTTCTTTTCTGCAACACATTATTTGTTGCCGCAAAGAAAAAATTGTTTATATATGAACAACTGCAAAGTTAGGCTTGCCACAAACATAATTTTTGTGTTATATATATAGTAATGACTATGATAACCTTGAATTTTCGTTACAATAGTTCAACATACGTCATTGTGGTAATATTATTTACACTGTAAAGAAAATGTGTCTCCTGAAAAACAACCGCGATTAGTATATAACAGAGAAGTAACAAATCTTTCTAAATTACATCCACTAAAATATTTAAGTGGGCTCTGAGACTCGAGTCCGTAACTCGCGGGTTGTAAGCCTAGTGTACTTGACGACTCAACCACTCTGCTTATTGGATTATAATTATTGTTTGTTAGGTAAAATATGTGTGGTAGTAACATGGGCCAGAATATGTCACCTCTTGGGAGTAATCGAGGTTATTGATTTGAAACGTCTCTGCAATTCAGAACGACATTCAACATCTGCAGGAGGACTGCATATTTGCACACCTGCTGTTTCGTAACTGCAGAATATATTGGTTTATGAATTTTTGTGTCGCGACAAGAGACACGTACTAAAAACTACTATAAATGACAGAAAACCTTCAATAACGCCAAACCGTTACGTGTGGTACGAAGTGATATTTCTTTACTGTGAACAAAAACATCTCAAAGAATATTTATTTGCTTTGAAAGAAAGTAGTGTAGCCATAATACAAAAACTTGTAAAGAAAACATNAAACATCTCAAAGAATATTTATTTGCTTTGAAAGAAAGTAGTGTAGCCATAATACAAAAACTTGTAAAGAAAACACTGAATAACAGCAAACCTATGTTCCTCCAAACTTCTATTCAAAATATAAAGCAATATTGTGTTGCTGTTGTAGTGCAGCTTGTAGACTCAGCAAAAACCGCCACTACATGTGTACGTGTAAGTGTGGAGATAATTAAGCCCCACGTACGTCGCCAGATGTAACACACCAGCTAACAGATACAGCTACGTGTTACGTATGCCTCGCGTGTGAGGATGTAGGTAGTAAGTGCGTTGTAGGGAGACCACGTATAACACNTTGAATAACAGCAAACCTATGTTCCTACAAACTTCTATTCGAAATATAAAGCAATATTGTGTTGCTGTTGTAGTGCAGCTTGTAGACTCAGCAAAAACCGCCACTACATGTGTACGTGTAAGTGTGGAGATAATTAAGCCCCACGTACGTCGCCAGATGTAACACACTAGCTAACCGCTACAGCTACGTGTTACGTATGCCTCGCGTGTGAGGATGTAGGTAGTAAGTGCGTTGTAGGGAGACCACGTATAACACGAATGTAAAGAACTTAAGCGCGTAACAGAAGAACACTCACAAATTACACAACAAAAAAAATTCAGTTCCAGAACAACCAAAATTATTGCTAGGAAAGTATCTACTGCTACTTGAAATGATAACTCAGCAGAGACGTGGCCAGAAAAAATGCGGGATTTAAGTAGTTTTCTTTCAATCAGATGAAATAAGACAGGAATAAAGTAATCAATTTGCAGTATAGATTTTATGTGCGGCCGCAGCAACACTAGCCTCTNAGATGAAATAAGACAGGAATAAAGTAATCAATTTGCAGTATAGATTTTATGTGCGGCCGCAGCAACACTAGCCTCTCTCGTGACTGATGTGTTCCATTTTACTTTAGATTGGCGTTGAAAAAAAATTCTAACTTCCAGAGAAATAAGTTAATTGAATAGTTTCTTTCCTCCAGAAAAGTACAGTGTTTTAAGAGCGATGTTCAAGGTTACCAGTTTTCCGTGGTTAAAATAATTTTGAGTCAGTTCAACTTTATTAAAAAAATTATTTATTCTCTGCTTCTTAATAAAATAGTTCTCCAACTTAGCTGAATATAATTGTAAAGACGAAGAATTCTTGAAATTCTAGGCGTTCTTGTTGATCTCGTTGTCGGCAACCGCATCCAGGAGGATGCGGCAGGACCTCTCATCGCGGGCTTGCCTATCCAGCCTCTCGGGTCTGTGGGGCCATTACAGTCCCAGCACATGTTAGCCCACGCTGTAGTTCGAACTAAATATCCTGAAAATTTACCCGTACGGCGACCGAAACAGGCCTACTTCTTCCTGAAGGTAAAAGTCAAGTGGGAGGTAGTGTGATTCTCTGTCGCCCAGAGCGCACTTCCAAACAATCCGCTAGATGGCACCACAGTCGTATCCCCACCCTCCTCTCTTCATACTCTGACAGCTTGTCATCCATTCCCAGAACCACGGAGTGAGCAGGCCAGGTCATCCACCCGCCTCCCTAATTACCCGTCGCCTCTAGCAGATTACTAGACTACTAGCAAAGGGAGGTTGTACCGGAGCGAGCCGGTTTTGAGTAACGGTACATTGAGTGGTGCGCGCTGACGTCACTATGGCGCAGCGACTGGCCGGTCGAGACTGCAGCTAAGGGTAAAACTTGTATCTAATACTCGTTTGGACGTTGGTACAGCTACTTTTTTGCAATAGATATCCCACATTTTCTTTTATTTGATATATTTATATTGCTGTCACGAAAGAGATTAATATAACATTTAAACCGTCATTAGCTTATGCAAGAAAAAGTTAGATGAACATCGCGTTTCATGNCATTTAAATCGTCATTAGCTTATGCAAGAAAAAGTTAGATTAACATCGCGTTTCATGCTCATGGAATCATTCCGCAGATTATCATCCTGGAATTAGTTGAAGATAACTGATAAATATTAGTCAGGCATTATAAAACCAATATACTCGAATTATATATACACAAATCTGTGGGCCTATACAGTCACATCCACGACAACGACGAGACACTAAGAAAAATCCGCTTTAATGATGATTGTGGTTCACAGCAACAGAATCTAGCGAATTTCCAGTTTGTACGAGTGTAATACCGCAAATAATTGCAACACGGATATGGCAGTGGAAATACAAACAGCATACTAAATAATGTATAAACGTTCAGTTATAATTATGTGTTGACAACGAAAGAGGGGCCCAATTTTTTTTAACTATCGAAATAAATTTTCCAGCGGATTGTTCCGATACTTCCGTTCCGGTAACGAGTCTTGCGATACCAAAATATGAATTTTTGAGACCACTAGTAACTGTCGAAATAAAATGTATAGGATTTTTGAAGAACCTATTTTACAGCTTGGCATCGTTGAATTTCGTTTGTCGTCAGCGAAGCTGAACCAATCATGTTAAATCTGTTGTAGTAGGAAAATTTGCTTTAAAATACATCAATATATATTTTATTTATTTGTAGATAATCCAGGATAAGTAGATAATTGCAATTACCTTAAAAAAATAAACTATATACAGTGGCGACAAAACTATAAACTGATATATTATTAATAATGAAGTCAGACATGGGTAATCCACAGGAACTCTTATTTTTAATGCTTATTTGTTTCTTCCTTAAAAGAACTTGTATTGATGTAATTACGCTAATATTTGCCAATAAAATAACTTAGCCCATGAAAGAACATAAAGATTTAACTCATATTGCCGCTAGATATAGATTAAGTATTAATTAAGAATATATTTAAGAAACTTTTATATTTTCATAACTTTATCGTAACTTTATTCACGAAAGAACAGTAAAACGCTTTACCATACTATAAAAAATGATAAAATGCAAATTAAAAAGCAACACTATAGCAAATAATTTTTTTCTGGTTTAAATATACTATTACAAAATTGTTGCTAACATTCCGTCTATGGCTGTTAACTATAAAATATTTTTCATTAATATTGACATGTCTAAAACAAATTTATTACGTTTTGATTCACAGTACTAACTATGTTTCACAATTGCAGCCTTTCTTGCAAAATTGATTTCGTTATGTATTTTATGTTTCTGCAGTGTCGTATAATATTTCACATGATATTCGTAGCAATACTATCAGTTCTCACCTACCAACTTAACTTTGTTTACACGATTTTTTCATAGATATGTAAACGCTTTGATAATTTGATAGTTGGTAACAGTTTTACTCTCCTTTGTTAATTATATTTATATTAAACCACGCGAGAGTGTATTTTCAAGTTACCTACATCATACAATGTATTGTAGACTAATCTGTAGAGAAATGGCGATTCCGGCAGCTGCCTAGCTGTCGGATTCATTTCGACACTTCATGGATCGATTCCGGTATACAATCCCGCTATCGAGTGTTCAAAAATTGTCTCTATGCATTCCGATAGCGGAATAACGTCTTTCCTCAAGAGGAATAATTCCGATAGTTTCGATAATTTGGCCCCAGGTTGAGTTAAACCGCGGCCCAAAACTAGCAATACATGAGACACGGGCGGCCCTAGACTCGGGAGAGCGCTGCGCCGCAGTGACGTCACGTGCCACCCTCCGGAGTACCGTTACTCGAAACTGGCGAGACAGCCCAACCTTCTCCTCTCGTGGTCTTGGGTTAGTAGTACTCCGCCAATATGTATGACAACACACATACCAGTATGGAAGATAGACACATTGGGAAAGCCAATGATACATTTTTGTAAACCTTTCACTATTGATTACATAGGTTGGGAGCATTTAAGGTTCGCTATTTTTATTTGTGTATAAAATTATGGCAATAAAAATTAACATTTGTTTATATTCTCCGATTGAGGTGTTTGCCCGAAATTCTAATGTGTCAAACGGCAAGTAAGTTGATGTTGAATAAACAGGGAAAAATGCGAATGCGTTTACATTCGATAATGAAACTTATATTGGCAGTGTTTATTTACGGGAAATTGGCCATGAATTCTGATTTTTTTTTTCACGACGTTAGTGCATAATGTTTGCACCAAATATCTTGTTCCGTAATGATATAATGTTAGCAATTTTTTTTTGTATTTAGAAATGTAGTGAAAAAGTTTTTAAAAAACATTGGCCGGGTTTTTGGTCTAATTATCTGCTGATACACTAACACTTCTAACGTTATGTTAACACGAATTTTGGTAATATTTTGATATGCATGTTACACAAAATTTTCCGCAAAACATTTCGTAGCCACGAATGATTTTATTTGATGGACAAAATTGTGCACAAAAAAATATTCATTCTCGTAAACCTGCAAGTGTTACACTTTAAATTGCTAGGGATATTTAACGAGAACCCTATGTTAGTTGTGTTGGCTTGAACGTACAAATATAAACTGCCATATTTTAAATCTGTAAATGTAAGTGTAAAATATCATTATAATAATGTTGTGATAAATTTATCACTACAAACTTCTGGAGCTTTTTGTATTGCATTAAGTGTACGTAAGACTTTTTCTCTGTGCACTATAAATCCTGTACGTTTCATCTTGAAGCATGACACAAGATTGAGAAGTTTTCTTTTCAACACGTATTCGTTCATTACATTCTCATAATTGTGAAATTAGTTACAAATATTACACAACGCATCCATCTCGCTAGGCAGTAACACGATTTACGTTTATAGTGCACTCATACCTATAGTAATGCATTTACATATGCAGTATATATATATATATATATATATATATATATATACACACACATATATATNAGTGTTATACTTCCTTCGGACGCAAACATCTGGCCGGTATGTGCAAAAATTTGTGTCTGACCATTTTAAGACGAAACGATTTGTTTTTGTCAGCATCCATGGTGCGGCGCCTACAAAGCTACAAGTGCTCAGGAGTTACAGATTTTTTCCACTTTTGACGATCTATACTGATGTTTACGACAACTAACAGCATATAATTAAAAAAACAAAGAAAACTGTATACTACTGATAACTATAGCATTGCAGCTTTCTCTCAAAACCCCAGTGTCAAGAAATCAAAACTTATTTCGAAACCGGAAGAACAGACCACACATATTCCAATTGATATTTTTTTAAGTGCTGACTTGAGTCGGTTTTTGTCCAACAAGCCGTGAAAAAGTGAACACATTGGGACATCCCAATAAACGATGTACACCACACGGTGGACGGCATTGTGTCATACCGTTTGTAAATTGTTGTCGGGAAATAAACGGAAGCAACCCACAGCAATTTTCGTCCGTATTATAAGGAATGTGAATGCATCCATAATACTACCTTTGTCAACTGTGAGCACCTCTTCGTGTATGGCGTCTGGCTTTCCCTTGACTTGCGGCATAATTTGTTGTTGTTGGGTGTAATTTTTTCGGATTGTTTGGTCTTTTATTTTTTAATGCTCTTATGTATGGGTGATATGCAGTCGCCTAAAATATACATTTTATTGTAGGAGATTCACTGAAAAGAGTCAGAATCGTTTAAAATGGATGAATGAGAACAAGTATTTCACGTGGGTGGGTATCCTTGAAATTACAGTAGAAGGGTTGATGAAAGCGAAACATTAGGCAAAATTTTCTTATTTTAATGGAAAATATTTTTATGAGGTAGGTTGAATCTCGTCTTATTGAGTGTTAAGCCTGTATGTAAAGAGAGTAAAATTATATTACTGTATACTTCCTTTCTCTCTTTATATTTACTGCTATCCGGGAGTTTTGTCTGACTGTGAGAATGGATGGAGACAGCATATTTTAATCAGGACTTACGGATGGGCGAAACGTTCGATTATAAACAGCACTTTGTTCTTTTCCTGCCCATGTTTAAAAATGTTGGCGGAATACATGCACCGTGTTGGTTTTTTAAATACCTTCTCAGGATGTATATTTATGTGCATATGTAAAATCTGCATTGTCATGGACCTCATCACTTTATTCATGTATTAGTCAAGTTTAACTGGGAAAATGGTATGCGTGTGTATATGTTGCTAACGTGTTTACTCGTATACTTATGTGCATAAAGCAAATAAAAACTTAATTTTAGAAATTACTTTACACTGATTCAAATGTTACACTTGTGATTCGACGTTGAAATGTGGAACTATTTATCTTAACTCATTCCCAACTCTACAGACACCATAGCAGTCACAATGTGTCTTCTGAAATATTGCGCAGTTGAGGACAGAGAATTTTTTTTCCAGAAGTGATTTCTTTACCGTAAACACCATCACTTAATCATAAAATAACAAACTAACTGTATTGGTGAACAATATTTCCAGTTACATCTGCATTACAAAGGTTTTTGTTTCACTCGTTAACTCACTAGTTCTAACTTCATGTACGCATGCCTTGCCCGGTCCTAACGCAAGTAGTACGTAGATATGTCGGCCATGTTATGAATGACACTGGTGTGCTACTGCGATATTGCANCCGGTCCTAACGCAAGTAGTACGTAGATATGTCGGCCATGTTATGAATGACACTGGTGTGCTACTGCGATATTGCACGGATAAACTACAATACAACCGGGGTAAGAAATACATACATATCCAACACCAACAGTAAGGCTTCAACTCTTCTCTGTGTGTTTATGAGTGTGTGTACACGCTAACGTCAATACACCATTTCCCTAGCCCTTTTTTTCTCCCTCTCTCTTGTGCACACGCACGCACACAAAAACACAGAATTTCTTAAAATAATTGTGTATAATAATAAGTATTATGTCGTACCTTACCAGTGTTTTTTTTTTTTTGAGGATATTTAGGTGTAAGCCACTTCTGTTTTTTTCCTTTTTTCTTGAAGGGAAATCGCGTGCCTTTTTCGACTGGACGTTTCCGGTGTACCCACATTCTTTTACTTTGATCGCACAACCACTGTAGAGCCTGCAATCACTTGATCGCAACACACCTGGCAGCCATACACCTTTACAGGACTGCAGAACTAGTAGCGTGACTCGTGCTGGCCAGACTAATTAGTGTGTGTCACCCACATCCAGTCTTCGTCCTAGCAACACAGTTCAGTAACTTCAAATGCTTGTCCGACAATTTCCGTACAGGCAGGCTGTTCATGCGGACTATTCGACGTATTTTCTTCCAGTAGACATAAGATTGCAGCTCGAAATGAAAATAACGCGTATTTACTTTCTCTTTGAACAGAGTATATACGTATTTGGTCACTTTATATTCTCCAAAATATTTACTTTAGTAGTAAATAGTAACGTCTATTTTCTTACATGAAAAAAGGAGACGTGAAGTTATTTTAAATTATGTCATATTACACACAAAAATTCAAAATTTCACAAAAATATTTTTTAATTAATTTATATAATACGTTTACAATACTTTCAGACTACAATAATACTATGACTTTAATAAAATACGTCCCTTATAATACAATCAATAAAATAAATACAACTTATTTTCTTTTAAATTATGACAGCTGCTCTAGTACAGTTTTGTATGCTATGCATTTATTGTGCAGTTAGTTGCAGCTCTATGAAGAAAGTGAGTTCGAGGAAGACGTACAGAAAATTATTTTTTTTTTTTCATAAATTGCGTTAACGATAAGATGAAAATTTTATTAATCGTTCACAAAATATTATTCCTTTTCAATCACATTTCCATCGATTTTTCACATAGTCCTTCCTTTCAAATGCTATTGTATAGACAAGTACATACATTACAATTTTTGTTGTGTGCTGTACCTACATTTTATTGTGTTTTACGCATATCAACCTCCATAATTGTAAGTTTGCAGTAATTACAGATTCAAATTTCAGTTTTTAACTGAGATGAGTGGAATGCAGCAAATGCTCGTGGCGATAGCCAAAGACACAGGCAGACACGAGTCCCCTCCACCTCTGCTGGTAGGCAAGTGCTCAGTCCTCTTCCAACTGTTCACAACCCATTACCAGGTCAGTTATCGCGCACATCATAACCTCACCCTCCCTGTTCATTCACTTTCGACATCTGCACGTAGTTCCACTTTATACCACTGCGCTACGAAGGCAGCAGCTTCCTTGGTATATTATAGAATGGTTTTTGTATTTCCAAGATTGTACGGTTATTTGACATGTTATCGTTACTGCGATTTATTTATATGAAATAATACATAAATATATTTTACTTTGTGCGAAGAAAATGCTTTTTTGACATTATTTTCAATTTTAAAAATAAATGATCCAGTCAACAGGTTTAATATGTATTGTAACTTATTTTCATAAACTTAACTTTTAGCACACCTATAAAATGTTATGCAAATATTTTCTCACGAAAAAGCATTGAAAAAAACTGCTAATCTGGTTTAATGAGGGTTTTTTAATAAAAATTAATTTTGTTATTTATCCAGAGAATAAATACACCCATTCTTGGGTAAGAAATTGAAATTTTCGTTATTAATTAATTTATTTACCAATCAAAGAAACTTACTGCGTTGACATATTTTACACTGAATAAAATATAAATATTTATCTTTCACATGAAACTCAAGCCATATTTTTCATACGATTTTGGAAGTCTCTACAGTACTTTTTAAAAAGTTGTGCATTTACTGTGTTGCTGGTTACATCACTATAAAGAGATACACTTTACTTCTACCTTAAGGGAAAGTAGAAACATACAATACGCATATGTTATTTAATATATTGTCTTACATCACGTATAATGACATTCTACTATTATAGATCTAATTTACAAATAATTCAGCTTCCCGGGAATGTAGATAGCAGTCTTGTGAGAGATTATCATAATGATAATGATATTTATAACCAGAGACGTTTAACATTTTTCAACAAGGATTCTCATTAAGGGCATTGGACACCAAAAATTCATTATTTTGTATTTGTACGAAATATCATCCAACTTGTATATATTACTTGTATGTGCCCTTCCCTTGCATAACAAATATAGAATTCTAGTCTTTCCATCATGGCAAGTCAAAATCACAATTTTAGAGTTTTCCAAACGTACGAATAAAATAAACGAAAATATTTACACAAAATTTAACAAGGATGGCTGAGAGGTCATGTCTTAGTTAATTTCGAGGTATTCTTAGTAAAACCTATTTCACAAGAAAAAAATCATAGACTCTTACATATAGAATAATACAAATGTTTCCTTATTTTAAGAAATTTTTAAAAATAGCGAAATGCTTTGATATCGTGATTTCAAATACACATTGAAGTAACTCATGATATCTTTTTTCAACGTGAATTATTTAATTTTTGTGAGTTAGGTTTTATTATTCGTATGTGACAAAAACATCAAAATTGTGATTGTGGCATGCCTTATGTTAAAAAAAATGTGCTATCTAATTTTTTTAATGCTGGGAAATACTAATTGTAAGTAGTGTCTACAAGTTGAACAAAATTTCGTATAAACATAAAATAGTAACATTTTTTTGTGACCGGAGCTCTTTAAAAGCTGAGATTAGGAAGTCGATCAACTTTTAACGCGATTCGTTTATCATTTCGTGTATCTACGACGTTTAACGTCGGTTGTAGCCACGCCCATTATTCAGCACGTATCCGTGATTTATTGCATCGCTTTATGGAAACGCCAATTAGGTTGTAGAAGGGCGCTACAGATGGGGTGTATAGCCCATTCTAGGTCACTTCCAACTTTTCTGAAGCCCTGCTAAAGTTCTTCTTACAGACTATTACTCCGCCTCGTGCAAACAAAGCTTAACCATAACTAGAAAATTACGCCAAATGGACAATGCACAGCATTCGTGCGAAATCACTTTAATAATATTTTGCATGGGAACTATTTCTTACAAGCTATTACCAACACACCTTTATTATCTCTGTTTTTATTCACATTTATTACAAATTAGTATTACAATTTACAGATAAAATATAAGCAAAAGTTCATTTTAATAAAAAAATAACGTACTTCTATGCTTAAAAGTATTAAAAACTTGTGAAACATGGTATATTTAGGAAACAACAAAACACGTCATAGGTGGAGTGATTTTTCAAAGGTTTTATTCAAAAAGTGTGGAGAAACCGTGAATATACTATACAATGTCACCACGGCCGCTCAGGGGGGCGCAGTTAATGAGCGGTAAGACAGCCAGCCTCCCACTCAGGCGAGCCAAGTTCAATTCCCGGCCGGGCCAATCCCGGATTTTCGCAAGTGGGAATCATGCCGGAGGATGCCACTGGTCGGCGGGTTTTCTCGGGCATCTCCCATTTACCACGCCCTTGCATTCCCGAGCTGCTCCATTCTCACCTCATTTCGCCTTCATCGGCTTTCAAGACCTCGTTGCTAAGAGGGATCAGTCCCCACGATCTTGGATTTGCGGAATTTTCGCCGTAACTTGCATTATATATTTTATATTTGATTTTGGTCGTCGACAAGGAATAGATCATTGTTTTGCATATATTACAAAACATATATTGCTAGACTATTGTTGCCAGGGTCATTTCTGTAACCGCCTGCATGAAAAAATCACTTATTTCTTGCCGGGAGTCACCAGTAAAAAATGAATAAACGTGGTAGAGGTGTAATAGTGTGATAAAGATTTATAATCTTTTGTTTATGCCACGTGTTTCGAAAAATTTCGTTAAACATCCTTACGTAGAACTTACGGCCAAATCTCTCAACTCAATTCAACTCAACAGCCGCTCAGGTCGTGAAGACAGCACGGCGGACGGACCCCTGCAAGACACGAGCTAGGTCTGGCGTGGGAGGGAAAGGAAAAAAAAGTGACGCGTAGGGGGATGTTGAGAGGGAGTTAGGCGTTGGTTGGCCGTCCTCAGCGCAAGCCACGTACGTGACTGAGGGAGTCGTCGGCGCCTGGAGACGCCCTTGCACCCCCCCTTCCCCTTCATCCTGCCGCTGGAGGGCGGGGAAGACGCCTGGAGCCCCTGGAACGTGCGTCGCATTCACCATCCACCCCCTTCACCCCTTCCTCCTTCTCGCCCCCGCAGGGACCAGCGACAACACTGTTAAAAATAAATAAATAAATAAAATAATTCCCCCGAAGTATACAGAATGAAGTTGCTACTGCTTACTGTTCAAAAAGAACCTACCCACGTCATATTGGAGTCTTGGTTCATCTAACTTGAATACATAAAAAAAAAAAATCCCGCATGTATCGTTTTCTCACGGTAAACTGAGCACTTTTGAAAGCCCTGCTTAATAACTGCTTATGTGCACATTATGTATTCTTCCACCGTGTGAAAAATTAACATTGCCATGGGCCTGATTACTTTATTCATGCATCAGTCAAGTGACACTGTGAAATTATCTGAAAAGAAAATATTTTACCAATGTTTTAATTCTTACACTTACATACATTAAAACGAAACAAAGTAAATCATATCAGTATTCACAAGTGTTTACCTAACTCTTTTAATTCAACATCAAAATATGGGACTATTTTCTATTCGCCGTTGCCAACTTTAACAGGCGCACGTCAGTCATTGTGCCCGTTAAAAAACATGCAGGTAGAGGCAGTGAGGTTTTTTTCAAAGGTTAATTTCAAAAGTGCTCACTTTACCGTGAACAGCCTACCACTCCTATACCCAACTAGCTATTGACAAGGTAACCTCGAACACATAATTACGTCACTATTCTAATTATGAAAAAAATTGGCAAAATCAATATTGAAACATAAATAACAGTTTGTAGTTCAGTTTACTCGTTATGTATGTACAGCAGTGTAAAGTTCATTTGAGTATGAAGATGCTCGTGGAATTTTCCTTTTTCAAAATCATAAACAGGCTAGAAAAGCCAAGAATACAATACGGAGGGAGGAAGGTTCTACTTAAGTTTCAGAGTAGGAAAAACAGGAAACTATAAAAATCACTTCCAGGTCTTTAGCTTGGGCAATCACAGAGGAACGTGTATACTGATTTCAAATAACGCATCGCAAAATTTGCTTATCTTGGCCTGCTCCAAAAAGCAATTGTTGACTGCCAAAATACCATTAAATAAAATCCGGATTCTGTTTTTATTTCAAATAATACACTGTTAAACGCTTTTTCCAGTTGTAAAATTTAGACAGTAGTATCTTTATTGTATAAATTCAATAAATAACGTTGGTTAAGTTTGTGCATGACCCTTATTCGAATCATCAGAGCTTACAGTAAAGTATTTTTAAGGAAAGTAAGTTTTAAATACTTTTGTTTGAGAAGAAAATTTGGTTTCCCTTGTGTAATTTGTTGAGAGTATATTTTTGTTTATTTTAACCTTGTTAATAGCTAATGATTAAATTTAACTACTAACTAGGTTAGGGGATTGAAACCATAAGAGTGACAGGCAAATTTTAAAAGTATCAAACATGTGCAAGTTACTTCATGACCCGAAAACTTGTTCTGAAATTGTTTTAATTGTTGGACCAACAGCTATGTTCCTTCATCTTCAACGAGCCAAAAAGTACGTGATAGAGCGTGAAATTAATATAAGGTTTTCAAGTTCTTAAATTGCTACAACATTAGTGGCTGTTATTTTCTGTTTGATAACTTCTGAGGAAAATAAGTAGTTATTTTTATGTTGTCGAATACATAAGTGATGTTAAATGGCATCAAATAACGCCTGTTACAGTTTCAGAAATTGTACTGACGTACTTCTTGTGCACTGTGGTTCCAATAAATGCAATACTCAGTTCGTATTGACAAGTTGTGAAAGAAAAAATTCAGAATCCAAAATGGCTAGAAAACAAACACTAATGCATTTTATTTGTCTAATCTGTAATTTGGAATCTATTAAAGTTCATAAAAGACCTCGTTAAAATAGCATGTGCGCGTCACTTGGGCTAAAACCGTTTCAGAATAGTCACTTGGCCTACAATTATTTGGCTGTAAGTGACTTGGCTTAAAATTATCTGGCCTAAAGACACTTGATCAAAATTATTTTACGGAAGTCACTTGGCTTAAAATAAATTTGCTTAAAGTTGCTTGGCCTTAAATCATTTCGCCTAAAGTTGCTTGGCCTTAAATTATTTCGCTTTAAGCTGCTTGGCCATAAATTATTTCGTCTAAAGCTGCGTGGTCTAAATATTAAGCGCAATTTATGGCCAAGTGGCGGTACTGAAAAATCGCTGCAAGGCAGGTGTGCATATAAATAATGAAAGGAAAATGAACGATATATTTTAATGAACGTTTCCCGCTTTTTTTTAAAGATAGTTGTCTTGCCAGTCTCAAGAAAGCTGTACAATCACTTTGAATAATCCGTGGCGCCGTCTACTCTCCTCTTTCTAAGGGAGTCGAGAACACGCGCCATTTCGTGTACAAAGGAGGAGTCGGGTAGTTGAAAATAAAGGAGCCATTTATTTAGTCCACTCACAGTATAGGTGGTCATTACTTTTATACTCAAACATTAAAAAAAATCACCCATACACAATATACGTTTGACTGTTTCCTGAATAAACCATTAATCACAAGCACGATAAATTTTCATAGTATTAAAATAAATCATTTCGGTTGACTGAAACTTCCAGTTATATCCATTTTAGTAATTACAATTTTTATTACAGGCATTATGCAGTGAAACTGAGCAAAAGCCCTTTTGAAAAGAACTAGTAAGATAGAGTCATTGCGTAAATATTGTTAAACTTAGTTTTGATGCGTAATTTCTATGCAAACGTTTATTACCGATGTATTCACGTTTCAGGCGAAATTGCAGAAAACGTATTTTATAGTTATGGATGAAAAAAATGTGACTATCTATCCAGCGCTCAAATATGTGCGTTTTGTTCTTGGTGTATACGTTTTGTTTACATGTGGTAGAATGATACGTCGTGAGCAGTCCGAGAGTTGAACTTTTACAGGATTTCAGGTAAGTCTGAAGTTACCACAAATAGACTACAGCGTAAAGTTCGTGTGGCACTACAAAAAATCTCCGTACAAGATCAGGCGGAAGATTCTACAAGACGAGCTGTTCAAGCCTATACGCAAGCAGGTATGAAGGTTTCTCTGTAATAACCCGTCACACGATACCTGCTGCCACACAAGCAAAGGCGAGTGAATTTTTTTAAATTTTACTTCAGCTACTGTGGTTCAGGAACAGTCTTCACTCGCGACTTAAGCGTTGTCCGTTTTAGCACAGAGCCTAATGGTTTTGCTATAACTGGGATTTTCGAAATGAATAAACACAAAAAATTTACCATAGTTTTTACGCGATGGTATTTTAGCATCAGAACAATTTTACTGTTTTTTTACTACCTATTTTCGTTAAATGGTCTTACCGCTTGTGATGGGATGTTCCTCGTCACATTTTCCATTTATTTCTATCTCGGGCTTCATATGATACTGGCGTATAATGTTTGCCTGCCGTCTGAAATTGTTTTGGTTTTCGTTTCGTTGTCCGTGAGACAGGATATTTGCTTAAGACTAGAAGGAATCCTGCACCAATCATTTACCTGTCAGTGGACGAGGAAATACGTAAGAGACATCGCCTATGTGTACTTCTACGTGTACAGCAGCAATGCTGTGTGGGTTGCGGCTTGCAAGATCTTAAGGGGATTGTGTTGCTGGTTGGAAATTATGTATTGACTTAAAGGGTCCTGATTAGCCTTGGTACCCCCGTTCTTGTTCAATGCGGTTCTGGGTACGGAGTTTGCGGGGAGTGGAGTCATGCGTGTATGCATACCGCTGGGAGATCTCTACTTGCTGCTCCTGTAGCTTATTGGCTGTTCGCTAGCCATGGCCCTAGCCAAACTGGTGGGCATTTTAACTTTTTTTTTCCTCTCCAGTATCTACTGGTGATTCGTGGGTAGAGGTCCAAATGCGCCACCCTCCACCACCAGAGTGATGCGTATACATTACTCTTGTCAAACCAGCGTCAACCAAAACTAAGAAGCCCACCCCATCTCTACTAAGATATTCATCACCTTTTAATTAATAAAGACCATAGTTCCTACCCATCTGTCTCCTGTAGCATTTTCTATTAATGTATGCAACCGTTTTTAATTCTACCTGTCAAGAGAGATTTTACGGTGTTTATGCCGGTTTTTCCCTTTTGCTTCCTAGTTATGGTTTAACTGTAGGCTCCAATCGCGGCCAATCTCTCTCTCTCTGCCACGATGCATGTCTCCTTGCAGGAATTTCTTCTCCTGTGTGCGTATGAGTCTCAGCCCTGAGATGCACTGAATTCCCGTCCCTACCTCGAACGTGCACTTAACGTTTAGCATTAGGATAAGTTTGGAAAAAAATCGGCTGGAGGTGATATTCGTACGCGCGGTATGATAGACTATGGCCTGTCTGGCTCTGTCCGTCGACCTGTATAATTGATTGCTCTAAAAGTTCCAGCTATTGGAGAAGAAGCCTACTAGATACTGCGATGGACGAGAGAGATGTCTCCCCGAGATAGTAAGAATGAGACTAGGACTTTATAAACTTTTTTCGATGATATTTTGGGGACTTAATCGTGGGAAGTTGAATGTCTTTCAATTAAAGATAAGGCTACAGAAGTTGCCAGATCATGAGGGACTTGTATGCCTTTTATGAAGAAAGAAAACTCTGGTACTTCAGGGTACTATTGAGGAAACTTAGTTCTTGGGACAGAATTCGTGCAATAGACATATTGATGCAGGTGGCCTGATCATTGAGGGAAGGATTGGTATTTTGTGTTGATAGATGCTCAAAACAAAATAAACCAAATTACAACTAACCCAAGTACCACATTCAACCACGATCTCTCTCTCTCTCTCTTTCTCTGATTGGATAAAATTTCAACCTTTCAGGAAACCTTCCATCGGAAATTGCATACAATAAATTACGAAAACGGTCATGGAAACGTCCAGCAGGACAAATCTTCCATATATCCATCCATTCAAATGGTCATGCATGCTTGCATGGAATATTCCAAGGAAACTTACATCGTAGCACGTGGGCTTAAGTTACTTGGCTCATGAGAAGAGATCAAGTATCGAGCCCGGATACTTTATCAAAAAATGCAGAGAAAATTTTCAATTGCCTAGTTTATTCTACATTTTTATATATGTATTAACTGTTACTACTGGAGATATGGTGGCAAAGTGGCTAGAGCGCTCACCTCCCACCAAGGCAAAACGGGTTCGATTCCCGAAGAGGCCATTCCCGGATTTTCACACATGGGAATCGTGCCGAAAAATGCCACCGGTTTTCCCGGTGTTCTCCCGTTTCCTCCTGCCCCTGCATTTTGGCACTGTTCCATACTCACCTCGCTTCACCCTCTTCGGCTCCTAATACCTAGTTGTTAATAGTACATACAAGGGTCAGACTTTTCTTTTCGTGTTCGAGGCGTTCGGGCAACAATATAATCCATTTCATTAAGTGGTTTGAAGTTTATATTAAGAGTTATGGGTATTGTAGATAATTTATCAGCGGTTGACTAAAAACTCTCAAAAACCTGCTTTTTAAGGCGATCGTGTATCATTTCCTTGCGTACAACTCAACACTGCCTTCTACAGTGAAGAGCCAAAAAAACACTGGTATATGCGTGCGTATGCAAATAACAGAAGTATGGAACCTATCAGAGTAACGCGATGCTGTCGGCAGTTAGATCGGTTACTGCTGCTACAATGGCAGGTTATCAAGATTTAAGTGAGTTTGAACGTTGTGTTATAGTCGGCGGACGAGAGATGGGCCATAGCATCTCCGAGGTAGCGATAACATTTGGATGTTCGCGTGCGACCATTTCACGAGTGTACCGTGAATATCGGGAATCCAGTAAAACATCACATCTTTGACATAGCTGAGGCAGGAAAAAGATCGCGAAAGAACGGGACAAACGACGACTGACGAGAATCATTAAACGTGACAGACGTGCAACCCTTTCTCAAATTGGCGCAGATTGGATTTGTGGACTGCCCTGCAGGATTCATGGTGTGAATTGCCTCCTGCATACCTTCAAACATTAGTCGAGTCCATGCCACGTCGTCTTGAGGCACTTCTGCGTGCTCGGGGGCCCTACACGATATTAGGCAGGTGTACCAGTTTTTTTGGCTCTTCATTGTATATCAGTGACTGATGCTGTTGCTTCAGTCAAGTGTTAATACTGCAACTGCAGGAACGCATTATAATCCAATCCTTATGTTAATATTGTGAAACTGTTTAAAATAAGCTTAGCTAAGTTGACACTCAAACAAAGCGATTGTCTAATACGTTAAAACAGGTCACTGCTTTTACTAATTGCAGTATTTGGGTAAAAAATTATATTTAGGTGCAGTTACATGCAAACACATTTTTTATACTACATGCATTTTGATTATGAATGTGTATGCTGTGAGCCACTTTAATATTTCATTGCTTGAAAAAAAAATCATTATTCATGTAACGATCTCCAAAAAAAAAACCAAAATCATTTATATATAGCATAGAATAAATACAAACTTTTTGCGAAATAATTTGTATGGAGTAAGTCTACGTTAATTGGTGAAAGTTAAATTTGGACGTTGGGAAAACGCGAGATAATGCTTTTAGAAACAGAAGGAATGTAAATGTAGTGGGAAATGGCAAGGTGGCGTTGACCTGCCAGGAAAACAAATTTAAACATGTTAATGGCCAATAGATACTGAAAGTAAGTGACTAAACGAAACAGAAATTATTAAAAGTAGATTTGTTGGAGACTTACAAAAGGTATAATGCGTGTCTCAGAAACGTGTTTTAAGGCGAGGTGTTAGGGAGAATAGAAACATACAGAAACATACTTGCAAGACGAGAAAGTGGTGCCCATTGTACCATACTTCAACGAAATTAGTAGTTGTAAGCCGATATATGTAGGTTTATGTCATGCGTTTTTATTTTCAGCGTCACATAATACAGTCAATGATCCTTTCCATTATGTGCGATAGTTCATTCGCTTTTATTTTGTGAGCCAACCTCGTTTTATAGGTTGGTAGAGAGTTTCTTGATTTTGGAAGGCAGCAGTTTCTTTTAACTAAATGGAAATTAATTTTAATTTTAATGTACATGGCTTACTCCAATTTGATAAATGATTGAATATGATTTAATATGTATAAATATTGTTTTCAACCGACATATCTGTCACTCGGTTGGTAAGCTGATTTAACGTAATACTGAAAACTAGGAATTCTTTCGTACTTTGTGTCCAATTTCTCCTCAGAGGTTTGAGAGAGTAATAGTCTTTAATTAAATCTAGCCGGAGTTTAATTAATTACTGAAGTATTTACCTGTGAAACCATACATACGAGCTGGACAAAATTCTACTATTCTGTTATATTTTATTACATGTAGGAAATAAGTTTTAAATAATTCAACATCATTTGTATGTATGAAGTATTGCTTATTTAAAGTATTCAGGTTTCCTCCCAGCTGTTACTAGTTAAAAATGAATAAAGGTAGTGTGATACACCTTCTCGCGACACATTTGATTGTTGTAAAAGATATTACCAGCATACAATGTAAACTGGAAATTGGTTCCTTGGTTTCGTAGATATAGAATACTGAAATAAAAATGCTTATATTGCCGCTATTTTGGAAATTAGTGTCTGGCCCACTTAAAACATGTCATTTTTCATGGCCTACTGTAGTACTACTTGTTTGCTAAATTTGGGAGTAATTGATTAATTGCTTCGCAACATATGACAAAACTTAATGTATTCGTGTGGCACTATCTTACAAAATGGTGGACAAAAGAGGTATTGGGTAACACATGTGATGGTTTTTATAGGTGCCGCCAGCACAGTTGTCTAAATAATTTATATGGCAGCATTTTTTAAAATAATTGTCTGGCATATTAACACCTCTTAGTTTACTTGACTTTCCATAGTATTACTTGAGTGTCAAATTTGGTAGGAAACAGTTCTGTAGTTTGCAAGTGTCAGATTACCAAATTTGGTTTAAATCGGTTAAGATGTAATGCCAGAGCTTAATTTTTTCAATTTGCATTATCTTCTAAAATGGCAGACAAATAACATTAACAGTCAATCAATTTAATGATTACATTATGCACTGTCAATATACCACATTTGGTTTATATCGGTTAAACGGTTCTCAAGAAATAAAGGAAAAACTTAATTTTTCCTATTTGCACTATCTTCCAAAATGGCTGACTTATTGCTTCCTAAATTCAATGTTTATATCATACACTGTCAATGTACAAAATTTTATTAAAATCGGTTTAATATTTTTCAAGATATAACGCCCAAAATTTTTAGCAACTACCGCCATTTTGAAAATAATTACCCGGAGTAATTAAAAACCCCGAAAGTCTGATATCCTTACTAAAGACTATATGTGGACCTAGTTTGGTGAAATTCGGTGGCCAGGTTTGAAAGTTATTAGGGGTGGACTTACATTCCAGACAGACATTCTCGTTATTGCATAAGCCTATCTTTCCTTTGGAAAGTACGATAATGACGTAGCGAATGTATGTGCGGAGTTAATATAGCTGTTATTAAAAATAACTTTGTAATTTTCTCCTTTTCTTTAAAGAAACTGCTCTGGAAATCCGTAAAAATTATATTAATAACAATTTTCACAATTTTTTTTATTCAGTAGTTACATTTAAATTAAGTAATTGTGTCAGCCAACGTTTTGCTAACTCCAGTTTAACGACAGAATATTAAATAACACGTGGATTATATTTTTACTCTAGTAGGAGGAACAGAGTTCATTCTGTGCGTAGTTTCTAATACAATACAAATAGGAAGGTTTTAGACAGTTATTGGAGACCCGACAATTTCGCGAATTTATTTGAGGGCAAACTACATTTTAAAACGCGTTTACATTTGACTTTCTTTTCCAATTGGGTCGCAGTTTGTAAGCCACGTCCCGGACGAATTCGACCGAATAGCTGAACTGCAAGAAAAAGAGCACCAAATCCCACGCTACCTAATCTGGGGCAAAACTTGGGCATCAGCCAATGAGCAACTAGTTGAGACTCCCGTGCAGTGAGAATTTTGGCGTCTAGCTGGTTGCCAAAGAATCCGCGAAATTTCCGAGTCTCTAATAATTATATTTTATGAAAATTTAAATTATCCTCTTTTAATTAACATTTAAAAAAAAAACGGGAAAATCCTGTATACATGCGACACCAGTGCACCCTAGCGGCGAAAATTTTAGTTGCCAAACTAACAGCATTGAGTTTCTCAGCCTGAGAAAAATAAACCTTACTGTAGGCGAGTGATCAGAGACGTCCATTCGGGAGTCACTCCGCGTCAGTTGTGCACGAGAGTTCAGCATCACCTGCTGGCTAGGTCTGTCTGTCTGTCTCTCTCTCTCTCTCTCTCTCTGTGTGTATTTCAGTAACCTCCAGACAATTCTTTTGTTCGCTAATTAATTCAAAGAAGGCCGCCGGGGCTGAAGCTGGCTTGTGGGGAAGAAAGTAGGAGTCTGCGACTACGCGATCCTGCTTTTGATTAGTTGTCGCCCCGCCGGGCGACGAAAACTTGGTTGCTATATAGCGTGCTCCTGCGCGCGCCGCGGCGAACACACGCACACACTCTAGGAGTGCGCGGGGTGAAGGAGGATTCTTCCTGCGCTCTTGTGTGTTAGGCAAAACTTCCCTCCTCCCCCCAAGACCGCAAGCAGGTGGTTGCGTCCCATTGTCAGCGGCACTAACTACGTACAGTGGCCGGCCGGCAGTTATCTGAGCGCGCGAGCTCCTTCGGCATGCCTCGAGGGGTGTCCAGTACAGAGACCGTATACGAGCAGGACGGAAAACACTCGCTGCACAGCCCTAGAAACGAAGTTTGAACATTTCACATTATAACAATAATGTGCGTTTTACGTACACCGGTAATAAACCACACTGCAGCATAATTAACAATAATGCACACAAATTTACAAAAAAGCCACATACGAATTTTAAGTAAATTTAGCACATAGACTCGTGTAATGGGATACAACAGAAAGTATTTATTCAAAATTTTGTCTTTATTTTTTAGTTTATAACTTGTATTAGTGCAAGTTAACAATATTCTGAGAAAATGTATGTCGTGAATCTCCAGAAAGTATCTAATGAATGATGACAGCTTCTCAGTAAAATACATATAACGTCCAGCTAAACTACATGACCAAATTACATGTAAACCAAAATCAGTAAATATATATAATCACGACAAATTGCATTAGATATAATAGTATTATATACAATTAAAATTTGATAGCAATATTTACAAGGTAGTGCTATTGACTGAATATATATTATAATTATCCCAACATACGGTTTCGCCAATGGTGTCAACCCACCGATGCGTTATGAGAGAATCGGCTGATTTTGCAACAACTAGCTTATTCCTCATAAATTTCGTCTATCGGAATGCACTAAGTACGATTTGTAGTTAGAAATGAAGGAATATTAACCTGTTACACAGGCAATAGCAGCGTAAATAAGGTCTTTTAAAACCCATCATTGGTCACACTAATAAATAATATGGCACTATTTTTAAAGACCAGCTGAAGTGGCATTGTACTCTCGTCTGAGTTCACAAATTTCAAAAGATGTTTGCCAGGAATTATGCATCATTGACCTTAAAACAGGTTTTTGTTTACTGATGTACACGTTGTGTGAGCATTGTTCTCATTGGGCGACCATTCACGTTTGTTTAAACCAGTGCAGACAGATGTGAATATTATTATTGTTACTGATATTGATACTGTTACAAAAGAAGTATGCATATCAATAGATATATATTGTTTATATACACATTTTTCTTTACACTGTAAAAAAATGCAATACTTTCAATAGTCGTGGACAGGTTTTACCAAATATTATAGGCCACTGAGTATTTAAAAGAAGTACAGCTTTAGTTACAAAACTTTTCACCTACAAGCACTTCATAATAGGAAATGCGAATAGATTAATATACACAAAAATCTGTAGGCCAAATATATTTTACAAACACTGTCTCGGTTTCATTATAATGCTCAATTTTGTAAATACATAAGCAGTTCTTATAAAAATATACTTCAAATTGCATTAATTTTTATTTAAAAAATAATAATTGTACTGAATTGATGAATTGGTAATAGCTATACTAAAGACGAACCATGGTCAATGTCGTCAGTATCGGAGTCTATTATTTCCCGTTCTCTGCTGCGAATGGCTTTGCTGCATCTCTGTGAGTTACCATTCCTTTCCATATTCAGTAACGCACATTATCTGCCAGCGATGTTTTTCGAACAGCCAGTACACGGCTGTCGACTGCGCGCGCATCCTCTTTCCGACTCTTTTTCTCTGGCGACCCCGCTACACCTGCCGAGACTTGCCCAAATAACATCCGGCCACTGTAACGCCGTTACCCAGAAAACATGCGACCCCACACGCCTTCCCGACGACGCCTGATTCAAGGGCAAAGAGAGGGGGGAGGGCAGGACCGTCTATCAGTGTTTATACTGTCAGCCAAAACCTCAGTTTCGGAAACCCAACTTTCCAAACTAAGGTTTTTGTGAAGTGTTTATACCGTCTCCCAATCTCCGTATTGGAAGCCTGTGTTTCGTGTGTTGTTTTATGCCGGAAATCACTAGTATCAAAACGATGAAAAACTAATTAATCCGTTTTGTTATGGTGATACGAAAAGGAAATACATTTTACAGAAAATCATTAACATAACAAAAAATTATTTAAAGGTGCATACATTGCTTGTTAAAACATGATTAAATAATTGGTATTTCGTAACTGTTTTAAAGATACAACACATTTATTGTGTATTAGTTATTATCGTACATACAGTCTAATTATATACTCACTCTGCATTTACACGCGTTATTTTTGACCATTCAAACATCTTGTTTTCCATTTCAGCATATCCTATTTGTACATTTCAGACGATATTTACACACGAAACCGGAGTTTCGTTGGTTATACCGCCCACGAAACCTAAAATTCTACGCGAAACTTGAATTACAAACCTCGGTTTCGAGTTCCAACGAAACCTCACTTTGGCGGCGTTTATACCTTACACAAACTCAGCTTTCCAAAACCCAGGCTACCGAAATACTGGTTTTAGGTGTCGGTACAAACGTAGTTTATAAAAGTAGTCATTCGTTCGCCTTCTGCAAAAGACGAAGCTGGCGGCGGCGACGTTGAATGTGGATTGTGCGTGGCACAGTGATGAATCCAGAATTTTTCTAAAACGAATGGCGGCGGCGACGTTGAATGTGGATTGTGCGTGGCACAGTGATGAATCCAGAATTTTTCTAAAACGAATGGGGGTTGAAATGTATTAAATGCATAAACCAGCAGTACCATCTCTGGTTAAATATGCAAGAGTTATTAACTTATACATTTGTCAGTGAGTTAGTATACCAATATTGTGCTAAAATGTTTTTATAAATATGAATTGATGAAATATTATGCATATTATGCATTCCATAACGAAGATTATTTTTTGCAGAATATTTTGAAACAATATCTACTTTCAGAAAACACCAAGGTAAAAAATGTATGTTCTTTTATAAAAGAAACACAATTTCCATTCCACACAAAACATTTAATTTCAAAATAGTTTACATATTTTAAATTTTGTGCAACAATTATACATTTTTTGTACATTATTTAGTAAGCTCGTAGGTTTATTTTAATTACCAATAATACTCCATTCTATGGAGTGTAAGTTCGAAACCAAAGTATGAGGGGGTGGACAGAGGCTATATGTATAGCCTATGTTAGCCCTTATCTGTATCCGATGCTTGCGTGACGTATAGAGAATACGCTACCACTTTAATAAGAAAAATATAATCAAAACGCAAAAATAGTACACTAAAAAAACATTTTTTGAATTCATGAAATGAGAAGACGAAAGTAAAAATAATAGCACTCGAGAACCAAGCCAGCACATAATTTATTAAAAATAAAATAAAAAGAAGTTTTAAACTAAAAACTTATAAATTGTATTATTAAATGATACAAATGCTTGAGTTGTAGTAGATGGTATGGGTGATAAGTATATGTGGTGTCGGTTGGTAGAGCAGATGGAATGGGTGTTATGTTATAAGCTGGTCTGAAGTGTAACGTTGCTTGGAACACTTGAGTGTTGATCGATGGTGTGACTAGTGTGTTGGGTGGTATGGCTGATTAGTAATGGATGAGTTTTCCTCGGAGTTATAGGATAAGGCATGTTGGTTGGCCTGGTATCAGTGAATAATAATGGTTTGACAGAGGGTAAGAAAGTTTGTGTTGTTGGTTTTTTCTGTACTGTATATTTGCTTGGTACGCTTGAGTTATCATGGATGGAATGGTTGGTATGTTGGGTGATATGTTTTCCAGTATATATGTCTTGTGATTGTTGGTGTATGTCAAATGGTGTGGACAGCATGCTTGCGTCGGTGAGTCCTGCAATGGTAAGGCATGCTTAAGTTAAAGTGTTTGGTATGGCAGGTCAGTTTATTTAGACTGGTTTTCAGTCGGCATGGTGGATGGTATTAGAAGAAGTTAAGTGTGTAACTGGCATGGGCTGTATGTTTGCTTTGTATTGTCTGTGTGGACGATTGGTTGAAGTATGCTTGGAATATATTGGATGGTATGGTTGATAGGTATAAGTGGTATTGGTCGATAGAACAAATAGAATGGGTGTTAGGTTACGGGCTAGCCTCATCTGTATAGATGCATGGTACACTTGAGTTATGATGGATAGTGTGCTTTGCGTATTGGGTGGTACGGTTAATAGTGACTAGCATATTTGGCTGGTGTCGACTGGTAGAGCAGAAAGTATGAGCAGGAAGTAAATTTTTGATAAGTTTAGTGTTGACTGAATGGTTTAGGTATGCTTGAGTTATAGTAAGAGGTATGGACGTTGAGTATATTTCGTCTGGTGTTGTTTGATAGAACAGATGGCTTGCATGGGTTACATCAACTGGTATGATACCTGTGTGAGTGTATATGATCAGCTGGGTTCCAGTTAGGAAGCTTAGTTTTGACAGTGACAGTCATGAGAGACACTTTGCCTCAGCTCGTGAAAGCAAATGGAATATATTATGGTGACAAAGTTTGCCAGTTCATCAACAGTGACATCTTCTGAAGTTGGCCCAGCACCATCGAGTTCTTCAGATGAAACACAAGCAGCAACATCACAAACGACGTTTTCAGGCATGACACCGATAACACCATCTACGTCTTCGGTTGGTACACCTACAACAGTGCTGCCATCAATGACTTCGTCAATGCTCTGATGCAGTTACTGTGACAATATTTTTGCCTACAGCCAAGGTGCAACGAGGCATGAAAGAGGTCCTACTATGCTACAGCGATGCATCAATTGCAAACGCCTGTTCAAGCATGGCGATAACCTGAAGATACATAGCAAAAATTGTAAAGGCAGAGTTTCAGCAGCTAAGAAACGACTTGTTCTAGCTGTTGGCGAAACCACATCGAATGACTTATACATGAAACAATCAGCACTCAAGGGTACTTTTAAATATTATGTGATTGGAAATAACTTTGTAGGTACGAAAGACATATGTACATACATCGACAACATTAAGCAAATGTTAATCAATAAATTAACAGAAGAAGTTGAAGAAGGTTCCATAAAATATGATGTTTCGCTGGGGTGTACTTACAAAAAGCCCCAACCTCTGGATGAAGCAATCAGCCAACGAGCATTAAGACTGCGAATGAAGCATTGGACGATATTGATGGCATTTCCGAGGCTGTAGAGGACTTGAAAGAAGAACGTTGTAGTGAACGAGAAAAAATATATATGGACAAGGATTATGGTTGGATACTTGCTAGTGTAGACTGTCTTGAACAGCATACAATAAGATAATAGAATGATCTCATGTAAAGAGACCATAATGATTTGTTTATGTTAAACTTGTAAATGCATGTAAATATTTTTTTATTAATGTTTTTTCTTTAATTTTATAAACCTACCAATTTTTTTTCTTAAATGGCATCAGATACAACATCCTTTCACGAGATATACACAAACACACACTCGCAATAGATGTAACAGAGTTCCTAGATGAGTTCAACAAAAGTGGTGAAAAATATAAGTTCTACACGAGTGGTTAGTAACTAAAGTTGGCGAAGTCGAATTAAGGCGAGTAATTGGAAAATGAGATGATAGCAGTGATGTCACCTAACATGATGAGAATAAGATTCCAAGATAGCCACCTACAGAGAGTTATAAATGAGGTCATCGGCAGAGGAAGCAAGATGGTAAACTGATGCAAAGGCAACTAAGGTGAAGCACATGTGACAATGAGTAATCATCAGGTCACTAAATCTGTGTGAAACAGAGCATAAAGTGAAATGATAGAGCAGGAAAAAATAAAATCCAAAATGGTGGTTCGAAGGGACTGAATAAATAGCATGCAACCAAGGTGAGAAGGAATGGAGAGCATGATGTCAAGATGGCAGAGTGGACTGAAGGTCACAAAAAAAATAGAATTCAAGACGTCTGACAAGGAATGACAGAGCAAGGCGTAGATTGACAGAGCACATACTGGATAATTCTTGAAACAAGATGGCAAAATGGAATGATAGATCAGTAGAGAATAAAAAGCCTAGATGACAGTCGAATTAAGGTAAGTAATTTGGAAACAAGATGGCTGACATGGAATGACAGAGCATGAACTGGAAACCTCTAGAATCAATATGGCAAGGTGGAAGAGTAATTGAGGAAAATAGTGAAATGATATAGTAAGAAAGAAAGGTGACAAAGGTGAAAAGGAATGAAAGAGCATGATGGTACTTAAAAGTTGGCTAAAATGAAATCCAAGATGGTGGGCATGAAGTGATAGTGTATGAAAGAAAGGTAACTAAAATTAAATCCATGATAGTGGGCATGGAATGATAGTGCATGAGCAAGTAGGAGTGGAATGACATGGCGTAAGGTGAAATGAAGGTGACTAAAAACATGAAAATCAAGATGTCAGACATCAGGATGGAATTATAGAGCATTAAAGAAAGGTAAGTAAGCAGAAAACAATATGGCAGGAATGGCATGATAAATGATAAAGTGGGAATTGAATGACAGAGCATAAGGTGAAATAAAGATAAATACAAAAATGAAATTCAAGACGGCAGTCATGAATGTGGAATGAAAGAGTATGAGGTCAACTATAGGTGAGTAATTAGGAAACAAGATGGCAGCAATGATGTAATACAAAATGGCGGTGGAAACAAGACGATGGTGATGATGTAATATAAGATGGTAATGTAATACAAGATGGCGGTAATGACATAATACAAAATGGTGACGTTATCCCAACTGGCGGCGATGGCGTAATCCAATATGGTGACGCAATCCAGAATGGTGGACCCCAGAGCCGCATAGCTAACTCCCGGCTCCTGGCGTCGGACCTACCAAATGTATCTACTTATCTGCGAAAAATTGTTTAAAAAAGGCTAATTACGCATGTGTGTGCCAACTTAAGGAAATTATAGATAGCGGAGCGTTACGAAAGTCAAATTATTGGCTTTTGATAGAATAACTTAGAAAAGTTTGCTAATCAGTTGTTTTGGTTTTTTATGTAAGTAAGCAATATTTTGGAAGAATGAAAGATGGCATATTTCCCTTATCATTTCGTGTGTGGTGCTTAAATCTGAGATTGTCGTTTTAATTCATCAGCAAGTGTAACAATAAATACCTAAATTTTAACTAAGGTACTCTTCGGTCTTTTTACTGCTTCTGTTGCTCTCGTTGGCATCAGTAATCAATGTGAATCGAAGGAATGCAATACCGCAGTCACATAACAAACATTTTAATACAGTGTTCTTAAATCGTGGTTATCAAAACACAATGGCGCGGTACTCGTACGTACATATCCTAACTTTGTATTTTATTGCATAAACTGTAGCTGTTAGGCAATTAATTAAAAAATTTTAAAGTTTGCCTTTTTTTCTTCTTTATTTCCTCTGTTTATCATTCCGCCGCATGTAATACCACGACATTGTAAAAATTTTATTAAAATGTTATCTTTCAATTATATAAATTCTAATTATCGTTTGCATAAATGAAAAAGTGGTATGTGGCCGTGTCGGAGAAAAGGCTGTGTGTTTCACGTGAATATGTATGTGTTTGCGGGTAATACTTCCTTTGCGTTATAGGAATACAATGGAATTACCAAAATGGGTACTTGGCTTTCATAGCATGAATCGATAGATATAGACGAGATCTTCAGTTTGACACCAAAATCAGCGCGCTAGCACATCGAAGTCGCGATATATACAGTCCATAAATTGTCGTCCACGCCCATAATTGCAGCCAGTCGCCGCGAACCCCCATTCGCGTATCGCGCATGCGTGGCGCCAACTAAAGGTCATGCTCGCATCGTGATCGTATACGCCGGATCGAACGAGATGACATTTTCCTCAATCGTGCTATTAGTCACGACGTTATACATACACGGAGAAAAAATAAATAGGTTGAAGGAACCATCTAGATTGTTAAAATTGGGAGTGCCATCTGATGAACTGAAGGTAACATTTAAATATTGTCAACATAGATAGTAATATAAACAGAACTGTTTGTGCTGTTTTCCTGTCTGTGAGTGTATTCGCTACTCTACATATGTTTCCAACAGCAGTGAACTGAGTTCCTACTACAAAACAGATAGTACCTTCACCAGAAAAAAAAACATGGGTGCATGTCCTTATGTAAGCGCGTTAGAAGTTATACTTCTTTGGTGTGACTAAAATAAAATTTTATTACGTATGCAAATAATTTATGTTATTAGGAAAACGATAAAATGACAGAATAAAGACACGCGCCAAAATAAGTATAACTTCAAAGACCTAAGTGTGAGAAATAGTACTCTTAAGTTCTGTTACTAGGCAAATATAACAATTTGTATTTCAGAGTTGGGTCATACCCCTACCACGTTAACTGTCGAATTTCGTTACACTGTGCGCGTGCAACTTCCGAGGCACACTCAGCAACATTTTGATTGTTCCCATAACAATCCATATTGTAATAACCTAACAGAATGTCCTGTTTCTAATCGAGTTTTAGGGTGACCACAACAGTAAATTCTGCTAGGTTATTACAATCCTAGTTTTTGCGGCAACAATCAATATATTATTGAAGTTATTCTGTTGGAGGTACTATCTGTTTTGTAGTATGAACGCTGTGCTATGCTGTAGCAACAATATGCACAGTAGTAAATACAATCACAGACAGGAATACAACAAACAGTTCTGTAGGCATTACTATCTATGTTAACAATATTCATATGAGTCTTACAACTCGTCTGATGGTTCCTACAGCCATATTATTTTCTCAGTGGAATGTCGTAATAGGTGGCCCTGCAAACGTGAAACCACAGTTCCCTTCCTGGTATCTCACAAGGTGGTTTGATTTTAAAGAAGTGTTCACATCAATAAACTGCCTTAAATTGAAATATTTGGTTTCTGCGGGCACGTCAAAAATGAGCACATTTTCCCTTAAATTAATGTGTGTATTATATTCTGTCTTAGCTACAAAGGCCACTTTTTGAAAGTTGGGGAGCAGGCAGAACATAATATTATCTGAATAGGACAGGGTTCGTCAAGACATGTTTGTGTCAAATTGGCGAAACAAAAAGCAACAGCGTAGCTTTCAGGTGAAAGGAAACGTCATCTAAACACCAACATTGGCGCTACTTTAGAACCGTCAAAAAGTGGTTTTATATACAATATTCAGTATTAAAGTTAAAACTTATTTACTTATGAAATATATTTATTTTAACTTTGACTCTAGGAGTGACTATTTTAACATAAACCAGCAGTACAAATCTAGGATAATCCATTGTATAACTGTCTAAGATATCCACAGTAATAACGGTATAAAAGATATAATTACAGTCTAGGGAAATTTTTTTTTAACCAATTATAATTTTCTTTGATGCCATCAGTTCTCGGCTACTCTTAAACCACGATCTCTTTCGCCGTAGTAATTTCCCCGCGGCTTTGAACCTGCCTTGTGGACAAACGCTACTCTCGGGGAGGGNAGGCATGTGCGAAGCGACGAAGGTAGTATTGGAATTCCTAGGACACTCATATTTAAGTCGTGGTGCCGTTTTTATTATTCTTCTGACCCGTATGACGTAGCCGAGGTCTTCCGCTCTGCTGTGAGGTCCAAGAACCGTGTGACACGGACAGCGGCAGTCACATGCGGAGAACCACCACTAAGCGACCTTATAGACTATGAAGATGAGGTGGGCCGATTACCGTCTTCTGCGCATGTACGCAACATTGACCTAGCCCACACAAGTACACCTATCAGTCACATGGCCAACTGTGACGAATCAGTTTGTTTATATTTTAATTTCCAAAATGCAGATGCATTTCATATGAATAAAATACTGTTTCTAGTTTGAATTTAATATATTTACATTACAAATTGTGGTAAAGCAAGTAAACAGACGTCTCAAAACACTTGTTTACATGAACAATGTTCTAACATAAAATTTTATCCACGCCGTTTATGATACTCGTATTTGCAGGAAAGTTCAATGCTGGGGCAACACTGGGGGCTACTGCGCACCAAGGGTGCGCACTCCATCCAAATTCCCCTCCCCAGTTCTGACTTCTAAATCAGGTCGTGATTAAAGATGAGCTTAACGATATTTTCAAGTATCTGTGACAGCAGTCACTGTAACGATAAAATATATGCGATTTATTTGGGTGGTTTTGTCATACTGATAAAAGAAATAATGAAGTTAGCTTAGTACGTAACTGCGGTGACACGATAGCGCAGATACGAAAAAAAGAAACCATTGATACAGTGCGAATTTACAACAAATGTCCCGTGAACAGATACTATAATGCCTAAAATTTTCTGTCCTTGACATAAATGTTTTGGTTGTCATGTAGCATTCATTCCTTAACAAGTGCAACACATAATATTTTTTCTCTGGTGTCAGAGTTTATCAGGCCACCCAAGGACCTACAAAATGGCTTAACGACTGCTATCAATCTATAACAAACAGGACCGAATATTTTACGTGCCCTCCGAAGCCCGGAAGCGCTCAGATGCTATGCCACCAAACGGTCACCCATCCAAATGTGTGCCGCTGGGAACATTGTAACTACAGACCATCTGTGCTAGTCTAATTACAGAGCCGCACGTTGCTCCTCGCGCCTCCTTCCCGCGCTAAGTGTCGCGGCTAGACATGGCTTTATCACAGACTAGAGAATCAGCCCGGCTTCGCCCGGGTACAACTGAGTTTTACAGTGATACACTTATTAGTAAATTGGGAAAAGACAATTAATTTATGTGAAAACAGAATTATAAAATTATACTATATGAGCCTAGGTTTATAACTGATTAGAGCAACCCAAAAAGAAGGAAATATTTTTTACCCGATAGCCTAGAAGTAGGGTATGAATTTTGGAGTGTATCTGTACAACTATTGATTAGTTATCACATTTCCGCTTTCCAGCGTCAAAGTATGAAAATCAAAACGTGAGTTTCATCAAGTTATAGCTTTAGAAATAAGTGTACCTAGTTACTACTTTTTGCGCTAGGCTGAGGGATCTCAATCGATCACTAAAGTTAAGCAATGTTCCCAGCCTCACACATTTGGATGGGTGACCGTTAGATGGCATAACATCTGATCGTTTCCGTACTTTAGAGGGCATGTTAAACATTCGGTCCCGGTTGTTATGGATTGATAGCGGTCGTTAAGAAATTTCAGAGGTCCTTGGGTGGCTTGATAAATTCTGACACCAGAGGAAAAAAATATTTCGGTCACGTTACCAGCCATTGTAGAATTAGGTTTTGGTGTTATTCCACAGGAACCGTACAATTTTTCGGGATAAAAAGTATCGTATGTCCTATTCCAGGACCTGAAGTACCTACATACCAAGTTTGATCAAAATCCGTTAAGTCGTTATGGAGCTGATTTCGGTCACGTTTCCAGCTATTACAGAATTAAGTTTTGTTGTTATCCCATAGGACCCGTACAATTTACCGGGATAAAAAGTACCTACATACTAAATTTGATCAAAATCTGTTCAGTCGTTATGGAGCTGAGTTCGGTCACGTTCCCAGCCGTTGCATGATTAGGTTTTGTTGTTATTATACAGTAACCGTACAATTTTCCAGGATAAAAAGTATCCTATGTCCTATTCCAGGATCTGAAGTACCTGCATACCAAATTCCATCAAAATCCATTCATAATCCGTTCAGCCGTTATGGAGCTGAGTGGTAACAAACATACACACACACACAGAGACACATTCGCATTTATAATATAAGTAGGATATATATATTTATTTATATATAAACTTTGAGACACAGTGCGACAAGAATACAGCACATCAGCAATTATATCTGTGATGAGGCGTAAAATCAGGAATGCGGATTGGTCTACGAAGACGCTACAAAACTCACTGCAACATCTCAAAGGGCCTTTTCCCTGTCCAGAAGACAAATAAGGGCACTGTTACAAATATGGTATCACTCGGTCCTTAGTAAATCTTTATCTTGTCCTCTTCGACGAAACCACGTCGTACATACAAAAAAGCTACAACAAATGATATGTCCAAAAGTGCCCCATTCTGTACACCAGACGGCAGTGAATGTTATGCGATTTTTTGAGCTTTTATTCCTTAACATTTTATATAAAATTTGTTTTGTTTATTATTGTTGTGTCTAAAAGGAACTTTGGAATCTGTATGTTGAATTTTATACAAACATTCTTCTGTTAGTTAAAATACATAGTTGCATTCAGTAGGTTATTTTAAAGCCAGTTTATAAATTAATTTTCATTTTAAATACTAGTAATGTAGGTTAAAAGTCGACTGTTCGTCCCTAGTTCTGTCTAGTTCTCTTTCGTATCGTCAATTCCCTTGTGTTTATTTGCGTTTTTCGCACGTTTTCTGGATACAGTGTTCTTCTTCTATGAAACAACTCACGAAGGGACAGCATTATAAAAGTCGCCCATATCCATGGGGCACAAAGGGACATGGGAACGATGGGACACCAAAGAACAAGAGACGTGACGTCATATTGTCACGTGAACCAATCAGGATGCAGTGTCCAATGGACACAACTTGGGACAAGCAAATTGCATCAGGACACTGACACTGATATGGCCAGAGTCAAAGTTGCATTTGCGCAGAACCATACAGCGACCTCGGTTCTGCCTTCCAGATCAGCCTGTGATACTTACGCGGGCAGGATGAATGATACTGTGATTTGTGGCCTCCTTACTGCCATTGCGTAGGTGTGCTAAAGTTAGTGATCCCGGAATTACGCGAAATCAAGCGGTGCTAGAAAAGACTTTAAACATTTGTAATGTGTTATTTTTGTGACTTAGGCCACTCTCTTCAAGAAACGCCCTACAGGACTATGAACCAGTTATACACGTGTAGAAAGAGACCAAGCGAATCAAGTACAACCTGGTACACAGGATAATGTACTCACCTTGAAGGTATGTGTACACAACTAAAGGCTGTTCACGATAAAGTGAGCACTTTTCAAATCAACATTTGAAAAATGTCGTCCCTACCGAAATATATTTAAATTGACACAATAACAGGAATTCGCCCAGTGAAGTTGGTAACGATAAAGGAAAAGTAGTTCAATGTTTTAACGTTGAAATAAAAGTGTTACGGAAATAGTTCTGAATACTAAAATTATTACTTCTGTTTTCCGTTTTTTTAATGCATGTAAGTGTGTAAGAATTATCAAATGTGTAAATTACTTACTTTCCAAATAATTTCACAGATTCACTTGACCGAAGCATGAATAAAATGGCCAGTCCCTTGGCAATGTTCGTTTTACACATAGTGGAAGACTACGCAACGCACATACAATATATATAGAACTTCTTGACCGTCCTTAGACACTAGAGTCATCCAGGGTGTTATCATTCTCCTTCTGTTGCTCGCCTTTTGTGTTTTCCATGGGCACCGACCACCTCGGACCAGTAGGGGATTCTCCTGGCCCTCTTCCGACACTAGGCTTATTCTTAGCCACCCGCCCCACTGGGCTTAGCTATTCTCCTTCTAGGTGAAATAAATTACCCCCCCCCCCCTTAG